>CM064573.1:48951880-49553561 GCA_032716605.1 Paralithodes platypus | reverse complement strand
ACTTGCAACGAAAAGAAGAATTAATAGAGAATTTGAATGTTGGTGATTGAATTCAGTAACAGGCGACCATCGTACAATAACTTTCACTTTAAAGTTTACTAGAAACGCGAACCAAATAGCAGCATCGAAAAAGTCCATAAATTCAAAGAAAGGAAACTTCAAAAAACATAGAGCTATGTTTAACAGAAACTGACGGGAGCTTTTTTAATTAACCATAAACGACATAAATACATCTTGGGGAATTATTCGAAACCACTTACATAAAAGCAGTGCAGGACTGCATACCATCGAAAATACGGCGAACAGAACAGGCCATAATAATAAGCACAAAATGGGGGAATAATGATAAGTTCAAAACTGTTGGCTTGCTAAAAAGTTTGCTAATGATAGATGACAATCCTTACAAAATTACGAAGAACGGTAGTGAAAGTTGTAGAGCTACGACGCAAAAGCCAAAAAGTTAATTAAGCACAAAGTTAAAACGACCGGGAGTTACATATTGCGAATCAAGGTAAAACAAACCCGCGAAAGAATTCTATAGTTAGATCAGAAAGAAAAAAAGTAGTTACTTCAACTGTTGGACCGTTAGTCGAATGAAAATGGAGAATACACCAAAGACGAAGGACACTGAGTAATGCCCTCAATACCTCTTTTGCATCAGTTTTTACAACGGAAGACCTCAGTGATATCCCCACACCATCCGCCGATTCAGATTGATAATTCAGATGTTCTAAAAAAAATATCACCGTTACAGGAGAGAGAAGTATTGAATTGTTTAGATGAACTCAAGGTAAACCCAAAACGAGCTGGACCTGAAACAATCTCACCTAGAGCTCCCTAAAGGAAGCTAAGGATGAGCTCCTCCAAACAAAGACATTGCTATTCAATAAATCCTTGCAGTCTGAAAACTATGGACTGAATCAGTGGGGTAAGATCGCCAACGTAACACCGATATAAAAAAAAGGCAGCAAATTCCCTACCCAGTAACTATCGTCCAAGTAGCGTAACCTCAGTTGTAATGTAAAATGCTAGAAACACTCATAGAAGAGACAGACTTCGTAAATCACTTAGAGGAAAATAACATACGTAAAGATACTCAACAAGGCTTTCGTTAAAAAACGGTACTGTTTAACGAAACACATCTTAGACTTCTTCCACGATATTCCTCAACCTCTACGATGAGAAGTAAAGCTGTAGATATTATATACCTTGATTTTCAAAAGGCCTTTGAAAAAGTTCCCCACAAGAACGTTCCTGCTAAAACTAAAATGCGCCTGGAATACAAGACGGTGTGTTGAAATGGATTGAAAAATTGGGCTCAAGCGACAGAAAGCAAAGAGTAGTCATAAACGGTAAGACATCTAAATGGACCAATGTAAGTAGCTGGGTACCCCAGGGGATCGGTACTAGGACCAATTCTCTTTCTAATTTACATCAACGACATAGATGAGGGTTCTGCCTGTACAATCTCAAAATTTGCTGACGATATAAAAAGGCAAATAGCGTACTCTCAAAAGAACAAGTTGACGATAGGCAACACAATCTAGATAAGTTGTAATGTTGGGCCCAAAATTTAGCAATGGAGTTTCCAATCCGGATAAATGGAAAGTACTTTATGTCGGATACCAAAATGAGAAAGCAAACTATTTGGATGAAGGGCACTCAGCATAAGAATGTAAACAGAGACAACCGATCTGGAAGTACCAATATCGGGAGTCACCTAAAACCGAGTCAACAATGTTCAGAAGTTGTAAAGAAGGCAAACAAAATAATTGGCTTTAGAGGCAGGTCATTTGAGGCATAAATCCAAAGACGTTATCCTAAAAAAACCTTTACAATTCCTTAGTCCGCCCTATTCTGGAATTTACGCCGTTCAATCCTGGTGCTTCTTATTACCCAAAAAGATATAGAAAAGCTAGAACGAGTTCAAACATAGAGTTACCAAAATGATACCTAGACTAAAGAACAAACCATACGAAGAGCGTCTTAGAGTAATTAAAATCTATTTCCTTTAACCCAGCGCAGATTAAAGAGGCGACTTAATTCAAGTGTTCAAAATCATCAAAGGCATCGACAATAGGAACTGTAGTAGGCTAAGTACTTCACTATCGAACAATCTAATTACACGCGGGGGAGGGCAAACGGGTGCCAAAAATATTGGTAAATCTTTTAACTCACACGAAGCTAAAAATGTTTCTTCAATCGAGTTGTCAACTTATGGAATGGGCTTCCCCGTGATGGTATAGACTGCAGCACCGTTTGATTCATTTAAACTTCGCCTAGACAAAATATCTTGCATCAAACCCGCCGACTGACGGCGTTTGTAAATGAATAACTGTATTGTATCCTCCCCTCAGTTACTAACCCATCTGTCACCTACTAGCTTCCCAATCCTGCCACGGACATTAGTTCCAGGGCAGTAGTTCCCTTTTCAATGTTCCCTTACCCACTCTAAACCACTGTTTGGACACTTGTCCTCAGTGTTTTGGAGGACAAGCAGCCTAGAGGGGTCACTAGACCTGTGTATTGATTGATTTCCTTGGTACTCCTTTGTACTATCTCTCTTTTACTCACAATCACTTCCTCTCTCTCTCTCTCTCAGTACGGGGTGTGTTAACTTTGGCCTTGGTGGTAGACTGTATTATGACGTCCATTATTCAGCCGATGAACATATCATTTATGAAACTTCCACTTAGCTTTATTATCTCCTCAAACAATAGCATAACATGGTTTATTTATGACAATTATATTTTCAGAACTGTTATTATAAACCGGGATAATATAACTATGATGACGACCATTTTAGTTCAGGAATGTTGTGTCCTTCAAATATGGAGTGACATTAATATCATTGCCCACATCTAAACGTACTTTTACAGATATTGGACAACAATTTCCGATGCCCCATTATCGTACAAATTTAACAGATATCAGTGCGGGGGACGCCTAATTAAAATATTAATGGCTAACATTAGAAGATATTAGTTAGGATAAGAATAATAACTAGCAATTAAAAAACTACACACTATAGTGTGTATATCCTTCCTTAAGACTGCACAAAACACCATGCAGACAATAGCTAGAATAAAATCAGAGACGTTACTCAGTCTGAAAGTGTTGATCCCGACTAGAAGGAAAAAAACAAAACTTAACGAGGATATTTTAACTAACTTTTATACCAAGTCTATTTCTGTACCAGGCAGGACTTCGTAGAAGAAAAAAAAAAGGGGGCAGCCACATTGGGCAGCCACATTAGGCATCCTGGGACCAACTGCAGTTCCACATTAATATTATCTTGAGGATTGGGATATCGAAACCCCAAAACGGCTCGGTAGTGGGGGATTATGGAAGAGGAAATGGGAAAGAGGGAGGGAGGGGTGGGGGGGGGGAGGGGGTGGTGGGGGGAATGGGATTGAGGGGAGGGGGGGTGGGGGGGATCTGAGGGCTTCCGGCCGGGTTTGGTGGGTGGGGGGGGGGGGGGGGGGGTTAGATATAAAGGAGGGAGAAAGGCTGTTTACGAGAAAAGGTCCATATAAACTGTGCTACGGAGGAGAATTATTGTTGGTCACATGAATTATATGGGAAAAGAAGAGAGAAAAGAAAGGTGATAGGTAATTGAGTGAATATATACACATATTCGTAAGTGAAGATAATATTTTTGCGAAATTATTTGAAGGGGTGAGAGCCATTTTTCTACACCCCCCTTCTCCCTTATGTTTAGCTCCATTAGGTTGGAGATTTTAAAACGTTTGACCCATTAGTTTGGATTTTAAGACCTTTCACCCAATGTCTTTGTCAATATTAGTATGTTTCTTTAAGTTTGATGGAGGTCAAGCGAGGAAACTACAAAATAAGTAAATAAATATACCAGTAATCCACAAAAAAATATACCTTCCCCCCTTAAGGCAGGGCTATAGAAATCAACTGAATTAATCAAACAAAGATAAACAAATCTAATTATTGAATCTAAGACTAAAATGGTGCGCCAAATGCAAGTCACAATACACTGCAACAACATACAATAATACAACATCAAGTTATATCATAATCAGGGCCTATTGTGACTACTTACAGTATTAACAATACTGAATTTTAATGAATTCAGTTTCTTGCTCTACCTGGACCAAACGTGGTAATAGTTGTAAATTTCCGATGGATTTTTTATACCATCTTACGATAGCCATTTTCTCCAGAAAGATTGTTTTATTTATTTTATTTTCTCTTTTGACTATCACTTATAATATGATATACTATTATATATTACCACATATATTCTTAATGTCTACTTCTGTTGGTTCTACTGTAGAGGTGACTACTTCTGTTGGTTCTACTGTAGAGGTGACTACTTCTGTTGGTTCTACTGTAGAGGTGTCTACTTCTGTTGGTTCTACTGTAGAGGTGTCTACTTCTGTTGGTTCTACTGTAGAGGTGACTACTTCTGTTGGTTCTACTGGAGCGGTGTTACTTCTGTTGGTTCTACTGTAGAGGTGTCTACTTCTGTTGGTTCTACTGTAGAGGTGACTACGTGTGCTAATTCTACTACATAACTATTACATTAAGGATGCAGTTATTAAGCACTATGTACTGTACATAAATCCTATTCCGGGTGTTCCACTATACTACTGTATATACGTACGGTAATATGTGTGCAGGGTTTGAGGACATATACACCATTGGGTATTAAGCACTATGTACTGTACATAAATCCTATTCCGGGTGTTCCACTATATTACTGTATATACGTACGGTAATATGTGTGCAGGGATTGAGGACATATACACCATTGGGTATTCAGTCCTTTTTGTCATAGTAGAAAGTAATTACATACTAAGATGTGTTAAATGTAACTTATTTATATATTATGATAATAAATATATATATAATTTGAATACAATCGTTCAATAGATGAAAGGATATGATGAAAAGGATGTCACGGTACTGAAATGGTTACATCTTTCATTGGCCTCACTACTTGTTCTCCTTAACTAATTTATTATAAACTGTTCGTGCAAAATATACTATTGTGCATAATTCATATTCAAGAAATTTGATTTACCAACTACTATACTTCCTCTGTATCTCTATTTACCAAAGTAATACTCTCTTGAATCAATCTTGTATAATAACCAGCACTTTATCACACAATGCTACATCATTTAAATACAAGAAAAAGAAGAGAAGAGGCGAGGAGAGAAGCAAGAGAGAAGAGGGTTTTCATTGACAAGCTGTCCGGCCGAGTTATGACAGTGGAATAGCCAAGTTGTCCCAGTATATCCTAGCATTATCTGGAGGCTTACCTAGAGACCCTTCAAGGCTTCCCCATGTCCTGTAAGATTTATTCCACCATATACCGGAAACTTATCTACCCATATTTTACTAGGCAGGTGTAAACACTGCCAGTTTAACGAGAAAAACCTCATACAAAAGCACATTCTCATATTAATCAATGTTTAAAGCATTGATACTGTGATACTGTGCAGCTGTCTTGGCTTGCCATACATTTTGATCTATAACAGTAAACAAAGTCAAATAAGATATTTTAAGCCTTAGGAGGTTGATGACAAACCCTGTCGTCTCTCTCTTGTTAATAAGAGACCAGATAGCAGGAATTGAATCTGTTTGTACATTGCCTCTTTTAACCCCTACTGTACAATAGCATAGTAGATTTAAAAGTATCTTCCAGTACCAAACTTGTTGCCAAAAGAAATGAGGACAACACCCTCTCAGCTCAAGAGATGGTGGTTAACTGACTCAGCCGGCCCTTGAGTAGTGCTCGGGACCATGATAAGTGTTGCCAACTCCTCACAGCAGTGCCTCCAAGTCATGATAGTAGCTCCAGCTAGATATTAGTAAAACAAGGATCGTATATTACATATGGCTGAGAGCCGTCGCTGGTACTGGTGCGTCATCTTTTACTGATGGCTGTGAGCTGTTGCTGCTATTTAAGGGGTTAACTTAGCCTGATATATTTCGTACATGAAGTAATGGGAAGGCAGCATTCTATATTTATATCACACAAGCGTAAACAATTTCTATCTTTATATATCTATTAATACAATAATTCACATTTTGATATCATTAGTAATAAATAAATAAATACTTATTGGCAATTCATCTATATGGCAACTCTAATAGCAACGGAATAAAGGAATCTTTATAAACGAGTACCGGTACCTGCAACGTGTCAAAAGATTAAAATTGATTTTCACCTTTCACAGTGAGTTATTCAATGGCTTGTCATTAATTATCCACTTCATTATTAAGATAATGATGCTCGTACAAATACTAATACTTCTCTTTTATCATCTATAAATCTTTGTAAACTGTTTTGACAGCATGGAGTGCTTAACAGAGACAGGTCTACTGAGAATCAAAATGGTGGCCAGTGACCTGACTCCTGAAGCTCTTTACCTGGTTGTGATATTCTATGGGTACCTATAATTCCTCCCTATGCGTCACGACAGTTCGGAACCACCACTCGCCACCACCATTCAAAACTGATCAATATAAATGTACATTCATAAGAAACTCAGACTGCCTTCATTGCAAATGTGACTAAAAAAAGGTAACACAAAAAACGTTGAAACAAGTTGAATCTTTTTAGCTTAATCCGTCTTAATTAATTAATAGGGGAGGCTGAACCTTACACCCCCAAGTCAGCCTGTATAAGAGATAGAGTTTCTGGCATTATACCATCTTATTACATATGGTAATACTAAGACTCGATGACAAAATCAGATCTCTATGTGTGCGCGCGCGCGTGAGATCAAAATGTCCTAACATGTCATTGCACTTTTGTAAAACCATCTAGTCACTCAAAATTGTTCGAATTTCCCGCAATTTTTGCATGGCATACAGTACAAGCATCCCCATCACCGTGCCGTTTAGAAATACCCCTATTGAATAATAGAAAGTGATGAAATAAATATATTACATTATCATCATTGGGTTACAGCTGATTTGACTCCAAAAGGGGCAAAAATCGGACATTTTCGACAAATCGGGACTTTTTTAAATGGACAGCCCTTCCTATGTACCCCTATGTACTCTATGTAGAAGGGGAATGTATTTGAGCAATAGATAAAAATATAGATAGACTCGTAAGTGCCAAAGAATGGTACCAAACCACACCAATTCTTAGATTTCATGTCTAGAAAATTAATTTGGGGCAGAAAAAACAGTTTGTCCTGCTTAGCATCCGTTTTCTCTATTAGCGCGCACATAGAAGATCGAGAGTAATGGGTAACTACACAAAATTTTCGTCAGTAGGATTGCTTTTCCGATTTTATGAGACAAATATCTACATAAAACCATGATTTTGGGGCCCCCCCAAGGGGACCCTAGGGCTATCATATGGGTGTTTATGCCCTCATATGATCATTTCTATTGCTTACAGCAGCCCTTTAGACTACAGACACAAAACACAAAATTGTGTGGCTGAAAGGAAAAAAAAATGTTTTTCGGGGGTCGAGGTCGAACCCCCGGCCCGGGGGGTTATGGATGCGATATGTTTTTTTGTTCCTTCCTATGCTATTCTCCTATGTTGAAAGAAGCACTATAGAACATAAACACAATAATTAGACATTTTGATCTATGGGCTCAGAAAAAGGTTCAGCCTCCCCTAGTGCACAACCACGCTTATCACGTTCCCACCCCAGGGTGAGAGAATTAATACTGGAGCAAGTGGCCAGTCTTTCTTCACAGTCAATTGGGGAAACACATCTATTGGGCTCTTTAACCCGGCAAGTGCGATAAGCCTCACACAAGTATCTGTATAGTATAAGCGATATGCTTCATTGAAGCAACCAAGAAAAAAACCTTTCAAAATGCCCCACGGGCACTCAAAACAAAGGAAGATGTGATTAGGTGAGATAATTTCCCTCTAGTACCGTCTACCACTCCTCCACATGTATCCTAACCCCCATTACCCACCTTTTCCTCCTTCCTCGATTATCGGCTACTTTTCCTCTGATTTCCCTCATTTATTGCTTATTTTCCGCGCCAATTATCATCAGGCGGGCTAGGAGACTTAGGTGAGTCATATAGAGACCCTCTAGCAGTCTGAGATCTCTCACATGCTGCTCAGTAACTTGCAAGACGTTGCAGAGGTGAGATGTATGTCTCTCGGCCGGATGCCCCAGAATGCGACCGCCCAGTGAAAATATAAATTTTCCACCACCCAATTGCTGTTCCCACTTCTTTTATCGCTCTTCAATGATCATATGTTCATCATATAGGTAAAATAAACGCACATGGAGAAGAAATAATACATTATGTAGTAAATATAACAAATTCTGTCAGAATCGAAGGCATTTAATTAGCATATGCGGCACTTTTAACTACCTCAATTACGCAATCCTCGGGTAAAAGATGAATGATTTGTGCCTCCCTCCACCCTCCGGTGAGTGGTACCTGTATGTAAAATATATTATGAGAGCGTTGTGTGGCATTCAAGTAATACTTTTTGTAAAGAAAGCTAGTGTATCATATTAATGGTGTGTTCTGTAAGTAATTTGAATTTTGAAAGGGTTATGAGAGTGTTACTTGTATATAAAGAACGCATATTAATATATATTTGTAGGAAACAATCTATTAGGCCTAGGAAGTTCGTTGTCGTTTATTATCTTGCTCATACAATGAGCTATACGTATAACTATAATACATTGCTATAAACATTATAAGAAAACAATAAATCAAATATAATGTAAACCGTTTTCCACGTAGGTGTACCTATTATCATATTATAATCATATAAATATAATTATTGATTATACACAAATTCTGATGACAATTTTGGATAGCACGTGGACAAGATGTCTCATATGCTCTACAAAAACCTTGTTGTCACTCAAAATTTTGAATACAAGCCATGGGAATACAGATGTAGTTAGACAAAATATGAAACATATTAGTTACAATAAATGTTATCTATGAATATTGAATGTTTTGTTAGTTTTTCTATGGTGATAGTTTGGATTAGTTTCTCCTCTAGCTATACAAAATTACAAATGTAAAGAAAGGCAGCGTTGCCAATTTGTGTCAGGTGGTTACCGAATTCTGGCCCACCCTGTGTACAAAATAGTTAATCCAATATTTATCCTTTAGTCTATCTAATCTAAAGGGGTAGGTGCTCTTTGTATATTTATTTGTTTATGTATTATTGTTTCCTCCCTAGGCCGCCATTAAGCTTAAGCTGAAGAATAATCGTTCAAGATCCCCCTTCGAGATTCATTTGTACATTTTTCTATCTATCTATCTATATGCTCAGGCCCAATCCCCATTTTAGGGGTAGCCGACTCAAGACAGAGCAAGAACAGGGAAAACACAAAAACAACATAAAACAAATAAACACAGATAAAAAGCACAAACTCACACACATCCAGGTCACCCAGGAGAAGACCCAGAGACCAGGGTCACCAAGGTCGCTCCAGCACTCCCCCGGCCCCCGACCACCCGGAGAGGTTCCGATCTCGGCAGGCAGACATGCAGCGGAGCCAAAGCCACAAGCCCTCCCACCACACTTCCAGGCGCACCCTTCATATTAATCGTCTCCCCGGGCCAGGCGCCTGATGGACTATTATCTAGTCCAACTTGCGCCCGACCCCTTACTAATTTTTCGGTAGAATAATATCGGTTCCTCCTTTTATTACAGGCTCGCTATCACTCGCCAGGAGAAAGTATGACACCTAAATGTCACGAAAGGTCTCATTATTGACAAATAAATGGAGCGAAAGGCCTCAAAATCGCCAAACTAATGAAACGCACATCTCAAAAAAATAATGAGGCTAAATAGGCGGGAGATGGGGGTCCAAAATACAGAAACTACCTCCTCTTTAATCCTCTTCCCTCCCCTCAAACTTTTTTGTGTTTTTTTACTTATGCCCCTCTCCTTCCATCCTATTCGTCTAATCTGTTCCTAGTGTCCTTCCCATTTTATAATTTCTCTTGTGCCCTCTTTTTCTGTCTTCCCTTTGTTAATAATATACACGTATAAGTTTCCTCTCTCTTCCTCCCATTTCATATTATTTTTCTTGTTTTATTCTTATTTTCGTTTAATGTTTTCGTTCGATGGTGTTCAACTGTTTATTTTTGTTTTCTTCTGGATTACCAGCTGTGCATTCCCTCAATAGAATATGTGTTTTCCTCCGTGTCTTGCGCGCTTCAACTGTATATTCAGATGATTACCCCTTCTCCATTTCATAACTCTTTTCTATTATTATATTTATTATATTAATTGTACTTATCTTTTTTCTTCCATCTTATGCACTCTCTTATTTTTATACTGCGAGCTCCATTTAATGCTCTTATACCTGTTATATTCTGTCATTGTACTAATCATTTGTCCTCCTTCCTTTACTCTCCCTTCTTTTTCTACTTCTAAATCATTGTCATCATCAACAACAGCACGTTCCCTCTTTCTCTCATTTCTCGATCCTCTCCCCTCCCCCCAAATCAAACAAGAAAACAAAAAAAAATAGGGGAAACAAATACCGTTCAAACGCGAAGGGTGGAATCTGGCAAAGGTGGTACAGGGATGATAAAGAGGTACAAGATTCCACCAATTTGTTAAAAACTGCTACACAAATTTGGAAGGGTAATAAAACTGGTGAAAACTTTGAAAATATACAAATCTGTGGTCAAAAAGCCCATCAGGCTAAAAAATAAAAAATAAAACAAAAATAAAGCAAGGGAGAAATTCTGGTTAGACTTTTTAAGTCACACAAATAAAGATTAGTCCATCAGTGTTGTGTGGAGGAAAATAAATATTGCAAGGGGAAAAACTAACCAAGCTGCAGCACATCCCCACCCTCAGGAATATGCTCAAACCCTTATGGATGAATGGGCCTCTGCCTCCACCTACAGTAATCTGCCTCTCAGAGTTAGGAATAAGCTAGGACCCAACCTGCCGGATTTTCTCCAACAAGTAGACGAAGCAATAGCCATTAAGGATGACTCGTGTAAAGATATAAACAATTACAGCAATAGCCATTAAGGATGACTCTTGTAAAGATATAAACACTTACGAGCTCCAAAGAGCCCTATCCAACAACAAAAGTAGTGCCCCAGGGGAGGATGGGATAACATATCCCATTCTACGTGCAATGACAGAGGTTGCAGGCAATCCATTGCTGGATTTCTTTAACCTTAGCTATCGCAACAGTCATCCCTCCTGACTGGAAAAGAGCTGTCATAATTCCTGTACCCAAGGCTAGTTCTGTTACAGCCATGAGACCTATATCACTTCTTTCTTGCTATTGCAAGACGATTGAAAGGGATGTCCTTAATAGGCTACTGCACAAAATAGAGTCACAATTGAGCCCGCATTTGAATGGCTACATCAAAGGCAGAAGTACAATGTCCTGTATCACATCATATGTCTCTAACCATAGGTGTAACTTTACTGTATTTTTAGATTTAAAGGGTGCATTTGATGTAGCAAACAAGGATGTAATACTTTGCGAGTTGGCGAAAATGGGTGTAAAAGGTAAACTATTGGGCTGGATCAAGGAATACCTCAGCAATAGAAGTGCACATGTCGTCTTTCAAGGTAAAAAGTCTGAAGTACGTAAGCTTGAGCTAGGTACACCACAGGGGGGAGTATTAAGTCCAATACTATTCAACATATTAATGCACATTATTGTTAGACTCAAATTTCCCAGAGGAGTGATCTGTGAAAGCTATGCTGATGATATTTTGATCCAGGCCGATAGTCACAGGGACATGCAACGTGCCCTAGACTTGGTAGGAGAAGCTTGTGACCAATTAGGCCTGGTAATATCAACAAACAAAACAAAAGCCATAACAAAAGGTTGGAATCGTAACAAGCCTCTACATCTCCATGGTAATGTACTGGAGAGGGTAGACTATTATAAATATCTGGGAGTGTATGTTGGGGGACTACAGGGTAATAATGCTGAATTTGATCATGTAATGACCACCTGTAAAAAACGACTAAGGCCCCTTAAAGTAATGTCATGGAAAGGCTTGGGTGCCTCCATCACTTTCCTCAGGAACATGTACATTGCCTATATTAGATCAGTAATTGACTACCATGCACCTGCTCTCTCCTGTCTACCTGCTAATCAGATCGAAAAACTTGACAAACTGCAAAATGAGGCCATAAAACTTATTTTTGGATGTCCGAGAAATGTCAAGGTAACAAATCTTAGATATGAGTAAAATCTATCGTCCATCACTGATAGAATAAAAGAAACAAATATGATAATAGGCATACGAACACTGAGAGATGACAGAGAAACACGACCTAAGACTGCACTAATGGAGCTACTTAGAATACATGACTTAAAAGGCAGGGACTGGCCACATGGAACTGCTGCTGACATTCTTGACTACCAGCTTATATCGGTGACTGGCAACTGACTGACCCCACCCCGCCCAGCCAGCTTACAGACTACCATCCAGATGACCGGCAATTGAGTGTCCCCCTTCCGCCCTGGGAAGAGGCCACTATTGAGATTATAGTGACTCAACTCGACACAAAAAAGTCTGAGATCCCGTCCTACGCTCTGAAGACGAACTTTATGTCACTAATAGAAGATATGACAGATGAGAACACTGATCAGGTATACTGTGACGGCTCACTTAACACCGTAACTGGGAGGGCAGGAGCTGCCATCACTATTATGAGTGGTGGCAACTTTGCTCAGGAAGACGATGAAATATCCAGGCTACAGGACTGGGCCTCCTCCACTCAAACTGAGCTGGTGGCAATAGCGATGGGAATTGGGAGTATCTTTCGAAGGGGAAAGAATATTCTTATCCTATCTGACAGCAAGGTGGCCTTGGAAGCTATCTCTAGCCCCCAACCCACCTATCCTTTCCTTGTACAAGATATCAGACGGGGGATAAAATGTGTAAGGGAGAAGGGGCTAGGGGTCAAATTTGCCTGGATTCCTTCACATGTAGGCATCCCCGGCAATGAAAGGACAGATAAGCTTGCCAAGGAGGCCTCAGAGAAAGAAGAACCTGATCATATTCTTGAACTGTCATTGAAACAAATGAGAACTATAATTAAAAAGACACAAGAAGAAAGAGTGGATGAAGACAGAGCTAGACATCATAATACCAGCCGATCTATAAACTACTACAATAAAGTAGCATTTACGACCAAATACACCTATGGTAAACGTACAACGAGTAGGTGGGTATACTCAGTACATGCAAGAATAAGGCTTGGCTATTGTTATCCATGGCATCTGAATTGGCAGGTAGAAGAAGAGCACAGACAATGTAGGGTTTGCAGAGCTCCCAACAAACACTCTCTCGAGCACTATATCTTGGAATGCCCAATGATTAGGGAATACAGGAATACTCAGTTAACCACAATTGAGGATCAAGCAACACACATGCTAAAGAATAACGTATTCAATAACATGCTAAAAACACACAAGAAATCCCCCCCCCACAATAATATGTACTGTAAACATGAAACATGAACCTTATAAGTATCCACCCCTTGCCCTCCACACATCTCTTCTTTCTTACAAGGTCACACTTAAACCCTTTGTAACGCCCTCTACACGATTTCATATTTTCATTGATCATGTCACACTTATAATATCAGTCAGTATTTCTCTACTTATCACTGCTATTCTCATTTAATAGATTGACAATGTACAGTATATACATATCCCTCTGAGCCTCTAACACAGCATTTATTTAAATAATCTGTTAAGTGCCAATTCATATCCTTTTGAAAGCCAATATACATGACCCTTGCATATGTATGCAACACAATTGTCCTCAATATTCTCGGCTAATGGTTTGATCTACAATTAAGTACCTTCGGATATGCGGCATATCCCTCCCGGAGGACTACTAGTATCTTCCTTCTGAATATTGTTTTGCTACTAAACATAATTGAATCTTGATCTTTGCATGTATACAGTTTCCTTCCTTACTTATTGATATGTTGTGTCAGGTACGATGAAGCGATACTGCTGATATCTGTAGACTTGCGTTGAAATACAAACTTTTTTTTTTTTTTTTTTGTTAACTACCATATTTATTTTCAGTACTATGGCTGGCCTTAAACAACGTATTTATATGTAGTATGTCCCACCCTCCCCAACACATACACACACACACACCTCCCCTCTCACAGTTTCCTCCTCCCTGGAGTACCTTACCTCCTCCTCCTCCCCCCCCCCCCCCCCCCCTACTACTCCTCCTCTCCGACCCATTCCTCTACCTCCTACAACCCCCCTCCCTCTCTCCCATAAACACACACCCTACTAAATATTATATTACTATCGGCATGTAAACTTCTCCACTGGTCATATTCCGCTAACTATCCCCTCAATAACCATTATTGTAATACCAATTTGAACCATGTCACTCATGTTTGTAAAATATTTGTATTACTATAATTCCATTATAACTTCGGTAGTTGGTAATATTAGTCACATTATGTATGTGACTCTTGTATTCAGCTAACTATGACCTCAATAACCGTTGATGTAATGAAGAATGTGAAGTGTCCCTCATATGATTGTAATATATTTGTCGTACTATTATTGCATAATAATTTATGTAGTTCGAAATATTAGTCACATCATGTATGCAATATTTGTATTCAGCTAACTATGATCTCAATAACCATTGATGTAAGAAAACATGAATGGTCTCCTCATATGATTGCACTAGTTTTGTAGTGCTATTATTTACCTGTCAATTAATAATTCGGTAATTTTTGTTTTCATGAGCACGTATATACAGCACATGTGGCAATCAAATGAGGAAACTATAATAACACCAGACGACGATACTGTTGTTACAGTAGAATAATGGCTCTTTGAGCAGTATGTATTGCCTTACCAGTGGTTGTCCCCTTATTATTATTATTATTATTATTTTATAATTATTATTGAAATACCACAGGAACGAAAATTCCTGGGAGCGAAACTTCCACCCCCAACGAGATCCCTCTCTCTCTACCACCTCCCTCCACATGTCACACGTCTCGTTAATCACAGTCTTCTAATATACAAATCACATTTCCTTACCCCCTGACATTCTTGAAATACCCGCTAAGTATATTCAATTAGATACCAACCATGCAGACTATAATACGTTCGTTGTGTATGGGTACGAGGCGATCTCAAGACACCTTAGCTCCCAGTGCACAACGAACCGGATCATGATTATGTCCGCCTGTATTAAATTATGTATTATGTTGATTTATACCATTGCCTATTTTTGTAATAATTGTATTCAGCTAACTATGATCTCAATAACCATTGATGTAATGAAACTATGAATAGTCTCCTCATACGATTGCACTAGTTCTGTAGTGCTATTATTTACAACCTGTCAATTAATAATTCAGTCACTACAAGCTTGCTTGCTTGCTTTTTTTTTTTTTTTTTTTTGTTATACAGACCATGTGACAATTAAATGAGGAAACTATAATAACACATCTGAAAAATGCCAACCTGACTTATAAACACAAATATGAATGTAACCAGACGACGATGCTGTTGTTTCAGTGGAATAATGGCTCTTTGAGCAGTATGTATCGCCTTACTAGTGGTTGTCCCCTCACAGGATGGGGGGCGCTGCTCAATAAACTCGCCCCTCGGGGCAAAATCAAAATAAACTCCCCCCCCCCCTCCCTCTTCATCACCCCTCCTCCTACCCCTCACCGAAGATTTATCAAGGTTTTCTCTCTGTCGAAGTTATATTTTTGTTTCTGTAACTTCTGGCACGGAAAACTACTTGTGACGTGACTTATTGCTTTTTCCCTCCCCCCCCCCCCCCTCGCCTTCTGCTCTTTGCTGTTGTTGTTCGGTATTGTCTCTCGCTTTGGTGTCGTTTTACTTTTATAATATATATATATATATATATGTTAGTAAAGCCAGGTAATACATTTTCTTTAATACATACGAGGTTGAAAGAAATGGCAATTTCTGCGTTGGAAATTTTCTTATTCAAAGTTTCCAGGTCTCTGATGAGTTTTCGCTGGGTGGCAGGAAGTAGATAATGAGATTAGCAAAATTCATGGTGGTACAGGGTTACATTAATGTACATGATGATCAGGATATACGACGCGTTTCACTGGACAACCAGCATTATCAAGTAAGGATAGAATGATATGAAAGGTAAACAGGAAGGGTATATATAGAGGATGGAGGATCAGAGGAGGCGAAAATCAGGGGGCAAAAGTCTCCTATTGGTGGAGGGGTATTCTAGGAATGTTAAAGAGAGAGCCGCGTCACGCAGGCGCGCTGGATGCGGGAAGGTGGTGGTCGGTTGGCGGGGTCGAAGCTGATTGGCTGCGTGTCGAGGGGCGTGGCCTAAGTTGCGTAGTACGTGTGGTGCCGGCAGAAGACGAAGCTGAAGGAGGTATCGCGGGGGGCTGCGTCAAGGGCACCGGGGGGCGAGGGGAGGCCTTAGGTCCTGTAGGATAGTGCCTTTTGGCAGAAGGAAGGATCTGAAGGTCTAGAGTTTGGTTGTTGATTTTAGGATGTAAGGCTTGGATATATAACGCTTCGAGTATTGGTAATCTCCTTGGGTCACTTTCTTTATCGAATATGGTGGTGTGTTTCTCTAACTCGTTACGTGTGAGGTGGGGGTGGTTAGGGGTGAGATAGTGGTCTTTGATGGCTCCAGCCTGAAGGTGAAGAGTTAACCGACGAGAAAGACGAGTCTGCGTCATGCCAATTTAGGAATGAGGTCCACAGTCCTCATAATTACAGGTATGTTGGTAAATGACGTGATCGTCGGTCATCGGGCTCTTTATCTTGGTGGAAGCTGGTTTGTTGCGGAGAACGAGGTTGGAGGTCTTGGGGGATTTGTAATAAATTATTAATTTGATTTTGTTTTCCGGGTTGGTAGGGTGGACATGGTTGGAGATTATTTCTTTTAAGACGGCCTCGTCATTTTTGTGTTCAGAGGACATAAAATTGTGGTAGAAGATCTTGATTTCATTGGGGGGGTCAATGTTGGGAGGGCTTTGGGTGTACCATTTTTCAAGATGGTGGTTGATGGTGTTGGAGACGTCGGAGTTGGAGTATCCGTTATTCACTAACACTTGGGATAGTTTTTCTATGCCCTGATACACCAACACGGGACATCCCGGAGAAGGCCCTGAAAACACTGCTGGAGCTATGTACCAAGGAGGCCCCCTTCCTTTGCCGGTGCATGCCAGGAAGAGGGAGGAGAAGGCAAGAGTAGAGCAGCCATCTTGTGACAAGGACTCAATCATCAAAATCATTGTCACCACAGTCACTGCTCTTGCTGGTGGGGACATCAACCTCCAAAGGGTATATCTCCCTGCTCTCCTACAAGCTAACAACTTGCCCTCTATTATCATCCCAGACATGCACTCCACCAAAATCACTCGTCCACAGGCTCCACAACAACGTCCAAGACAGCAGCCACGGAAACGCCTGAACATCTCCAAACCAATCAATAGGAGCAGCCTTCCACCACCTCCTCCTGCAGTCTCGGCATCGCCACCTCCATCAACAGTGAACATCACCGAACCAGTAGCAGCCTCGACTCCAGCACCTGCCACCATTGATCATCCGGTGGCACTCCCCTCCACGTCGTCTGAGTACACTGTGTCCACCATAGGAGAAATAGTCGACGTGGAGACGATCGAGGAAGAAGGAGTCAAGGATGCAGCAGCAAGAGGACGTCCCCCCCCCTGAATCACCTTTATGGAGAACCATTTTGGGGAACACCGAAGCAACCCCTGATTCATCTTCTACACCAGAGCAAGTAGAAGGTCTAAGGATCTTCCAAAGTCAGCTGTTCAAGATCAGGAGCTCCAAGAAAAACCCAAAAAGATCGAGAAAGACCTTCAACATGGTAGAATTCGTTAAACACCAACATTAACACCATCGACTTCTTCACCACCACCATCAACACCACCATCTCCTGCCTTCATCTTGCAGTCTCCCAGCCCCCTTCTTGGCAAGCCATACTGATCCAGCCCAATACTCAACTCACGCACGTTGGGTCAAGCCCCGACACTCTATTTGCTCTCACTTTTACCACTGTCTCTCCTACTTAACCAATAAAAACTTCCCTTCTTTCACCCTCACCCACCTTTTCTATATTCATTTGAATTGAATTGAATTTCCCCCGGGGCAACATGTACAAGCAGATAGACGGTGTGGCGATGGGCAGCCCCTTAGGAGTTCTTTTTGCGAACTTTTTTATGGGTACCATCGAGGAAGAGCTCCTAGCTGCCCAACGACCCGCCGTCTACTGTAGATACGTGGATGACATCTTCGTGCAAATCAAGGACCTCCACGAACTACAGGAGCTCCAGCGTCGCTTCATGACCTCCTCCGGACTTAACTTCACCTTTGAAAAATCAAACAGTGGACAACTCCCCTTCCTCGACATCCTCGTAGCTCTAAACGACCATGGGTTCAAAACCACCGTCTACATTGTTACGAACTGGCACTCGGGTACACAAGGGCTCTTAATCAGGACTCGAATACGGCTCGCTGCCACAACGGAAACACACGATCCCAACCCCTGAGTACTGCCAGCCGAACAAAAAACACCAATACCCTCCAGAGTTCAATCTGCTATAACGGGGTATACAAGAACTCGGTACTAGTGTTCAACAACAGACTAATAAAGAGACAGGAATTATCTAGTCTGGTCAACAATCAAACAATGAAGTAAGAAACAACAACATAAAAGAATAGTGTTGGCCGAAGCCGAAGTAATCCACCTTTGACTATGAACTTAAGAAGTCCACCACCCTCTACTTCGGATCGGCACTATTACGTTACGTTAATTAATAGTCCTTAAGCATCGAGCAAGGAATCTTCTGAAAAAAGTTAGATGCTTCTCGGATGCTCGTAAGAAGTACGTATCGGATTTTGAACAGTAATTCAATAAGCAAAAACACTGGCAATTAAATACTATTAAAGGCTTAAATAGGCATAAGAATAATTAAAAGAATATGCAATAGTAAATGGTAAACATTAAAAGGAAGTACTCCGCAAATGCAACGGCAATAGCCTACTCGGATTGTGCTCGTGGGCCACTAATCACTAAAGTAGCCAAGCTTGCAACACATGAAATCAATAGTGCATAAACAATATCATACATAAGGAAAGCTTCAATACTATTCTGTATCTACTAATCGAGTAAAGTCTAGCTGGGGTACTGTGGGCAAAAAGGTAGCAGTGACTGAGCAAAAACGGCTCGTAGCCTAGCGAAGTCCTCACGACTGTTTAAAGTATTACGTTAAAACTAACAAGTGCACTTTGAGAAATCCAGATCCCTTGTATCTGCTTTTCTCCCGGCTCCTTGACAAAGTAAAAACAAACTGTTAATAAAATACAGGGTGGTTAGGCTCTTGCCCTCACGCACTGTAAATTATTAACTCAACACAGTCAGCCGCGAAGACAACCTAGGCTTCACTGAACCGAAACGAGTATGCAGGTTTATCGCTTAACCACTGCATCAAACAACAACTCGTAACACAGAAAAGCCTTACCCCAGTCTAGCATTACCTAGACTAGCAGAAAACAGGAATAATAATAATAACACACAGGGAAATGCATATACAAGTGCAACAAACATAAATCAATCCAATTCTAAGTCAACCCTTCCAAAATAGGCTATCTAATAGGCAAGTATCTCGTGAGAACTCAAGCGATAATACGTTGGCTGACTAGCTCTGCACCAACGGGACTATGGAAGTTAAACAGGGCAGGGAAAAGAGGAGATAAGAATGTAAGGTAGTAGAGAAAGTTCCCATCAGTCAGAAGAATATATATAGTTAGCAAGGGAAATGAGAAGTCGCTCTGCCTAATGAGTTCTGATGAAAAAATGGCTAGACTTCTCTTTTATACCCGGCCCTCTAGTGAGCCCAACGTGAACTACTAAGGATCGCCCACTGACAACCATTACGTAATTTCTCTCTCTCCTCTGGGATACACAAAGGCTCCCCCTAGCATTGAGGGAGGGAGGAGTGCTAGTGAGTTAGGCCTACCTCCTGCCTGGCGTACCCACTGACACCTAACTGTGGCTGTTTCTCTTCCCATCATTACAAATAAGTTTTACACACAATACTTATAACTAATGATATAAAATAGAACTCGTTGACTCAGATGAAAACAAAATACATATTCATAATACTTATAGTACAACGGCTCACACGAACTAAGTTAGGAAACTCTACATAGACTACAGCCAAAGTTCCTGCCCTGACGATCCTAGCGAGAGTGGGGCATGACTAGGCGTTCTGTACAGCATGCTCACACGGGGACATGCGTCACAACATCAAACCAACTAACAGGACAATGCCTCAACGGCGATAGTGAATGCCCCCGCCGTTATCTTCTATCCTCCATCTCCGCTTATGTAAGGAGAGCCCTCATGTACTGCTCTACCTGGGCCGACACCCACCAGGAACTAGAAAGACTATCCCAAGTGTTAGTGAATAACGGATACTCCAACTCCGACGTCTCCAACACCATCAACCACCATCTAGAAAAATGGTACACCCAAAGCCCTCCCAACATTGACCCCCCCAATGAAATCAAGATCTTCTACCGCAATTTTATGTCCTCTGAACACAAAAATGACGAGGCCGTCTTAAAAGAAATAATCTCCAAGCATGTCCACCCTACCAACCCGGAAAACAAAATCAAATAAATAATTTATTACAAATCCCCCAAGACCTCCAACCTCGTTCTCCGCAACAAACCAGCTTCCACCAAGATAAAGAGCCCGATGACCGACGATTACGTCATTTACCAACATACCTGTAATTATGAGGACTGTGGACCTCATTCCTATATTGGCGTGACGCAGACTCGTCTTTCACGTCGGTTAACTCTTCACCTTCAGGCTGGAGCCATCAAAGACCACTATCTCACCCCTAACCACCCCCACCTCACACGCAACGAGTTAGAGAAACACACCACCATACTCGATAAAGAAAGTGACCCAAGGAGATTACCAATACTCGAAGCGTTATATATCCAAGCCTTACATCCTAAAATCAACAACCAAACTCTAGACCTTCAGATCCTTCCTTCTGCCAAAAGACACTATCCTACAGGACCTAAGGCCCCACCCTCGCCCCCCGGTGCCCTTGACGCAGCCCCCTGCGCTACCTCCTTCAGCTTCGTCTTCTGCCGGCACCACACGTACTACGCAACTTAGGCCACGCCCCTTGACACGCAGCCAATCAGCTTCGACTCCGCCAACCGACCACCACCTTCCCGCATCCAGCGCGCCTGCGTGACACAGCTCTCTCTTTAACATTCCTAGAATACTCCACCAATAGGAGACTTTTGCCCCCTGATTTTCGCCTCCTCTGATCCTCCACCCTCTATATATACCCTTCCTGTTTACCTTTCATATCATTCTATCCTTACTTGATAATGCTGGTTGTCCAGTGAAACGCGTCGTATATCCTGATCATCATGTACATTAATGTATCCCTGTACCACCATGAATTTTGCTAATCTCATTCATCTACTTCCTGCCACCCAGCGAAAACTCATCAGAGACCTGGAAACTTTGAATAATAAAATTTCCAACGCAGAAGTTACCATTTCTTTCAACCTCGTATGTATTAAAGAAATATATATATATATATATATATATATATATATATATATATATATATATATATATATATATTGTATAGTGTTAACATCTATCATGAATTTACTAAAAATGGCTAGCGCAAATGGGCTATAAATTGTCATACCTATTCCCTGGTTGTCCCTTCCCAAATGCTAGAAATACGAGGTCGAATACCCTAGTCGTTCGTGAGTTATAGAGGTTAATGTTCAAGAGTTTTGACCTACTTATTTGGAACAGGGTATAGTTTTTATTTTTGGCCGTTTTTCAGGCACAGGAAAGCATGTATTTGTGATAGAATTTGAAGAAAAACAATTTGTGATATTGATTATATAATTTGAAGTATATAATGCGATGGAAGCTACATTAATCATTGTTTAGGCCATAACCCGGAAACAACTGAAGAGAGGGGGAATGGGCGCATATATTTGCTTATTTATGTATATTTTAATAATGTTTTTAGTTTTACCCTTAGATCTCCACCAAGCTTTAAAAAACACCCCTAAGACCAATTTAAGACAAATTTGTGCATTTTTCGATAGACAAATGTGATGGTCGGAGGCCGGCAAGAGGAAAATAATTGACACCTAAATTGGATGAAAGGTCTTAGTATTGACAAATAAATGGGGTGAAAGGTCTTAAAATTGCCAAACTGATGGGCCAAACGTCTTAAAATCTGAAAACTATTGGGGCTAAACATGAGGGAGAAGAGGGGCTACCAAAAAAAACCCCATCCCCCTTAAGGGAAAGAGCGTGAGGGAGATGAGCTCTATATACCTCTGTCAGTGGAGAACCAGCAGAGGAAGAAGAATAAAACACAACAAGTATAAACCATATGGAAACAAATACATACATTAATAAAATGAAGAATGAGAAACCTAAAAGAAAACAGAGAACAACAATAACAACTATAACAAATAAGACTAATAAGGCAAAAACAGACCGAAAAGAGGAAATAGAAGAAAGAGAACAAAAATAAATGGAGAACTACAACACAACAATAACAACAACCATAACAACAAGAACAACACATCAAAAACAATAACAACAATAACCATAACAAATAAGAGTAAGACAGTAACAAAAAGGCGCGAGCTACTTATAGGCCTATGGCTCTCGTCTGTGGTGGAGATAAATAGATAAATAAAAGGGTGGAGAGAGGAGGAACAACAGAAAACAAACAACACAATTGGTACAACAAAAGCTCACTATAAACAATGAAATAAAGGTGGAGGTTAAATAGATAAATAAAAGGGTGGAGAGAGGAAGAACAACAGAAAACAAATGCAAACCTTGGTCCAACAAAGGCACATTATAAACAAGAAGATACAGGAGGTGGAGGTAAATAAATAAATAAAAGGGTGGAGAAGGGAAGAACAACAGAAACACACAGACAGAGGTGAAACAAAGGCACACTTATACACAGTAAGATAGAGGAAGTGGAGGTAAATAGATAAATATTAGGGTGGAGAGGAAAAACAACAGAAACAAGCACAAACCTTGGTACAACAAAAACTCACTATAAACAATAAGATAAAGGTGGAGGTAAATAGATAAATAAAAGGGTGGAGAGAGGAAGAACAACATAAATATACAAACACTATTGAAACAAAAGCACATTATACAAAACAATAAGATGAAACAGGTGGAAGTAAATGGATAAATATAAGGGTGGACAGATGACAAACAAAACACATACAAAAACTTTAATAAAACAAAAGCACAATATGGACAATACGATGGAGGAGTTGGAGGTAAATAGATACATTTAAGAGTGGAGAGAGGAAGAACAACAGAAACAAACACAAACCATGGTCAACAAAGGCACACTCTATATACAAGAAGATAAAGGAGGTGGAGGTAAATAGATAAATAAGGGTGGATAGAGGAAGAACAACAGAAACAAGCAAACACTGGTGAAACAAAAGCACAATATAAACAATAAGATGGAGGAATTGTTTGGAATTGAAGATAATATTCAATATACATAATTATATAATATAGAAGATAATAGTATACAAGATAATATACAAGCGTTAAAAACAGAGAGAAGGAGCACGAATGAACCCTGCAAAAAAGAATAAAGGAAAAGACAACATAAACTGCACAACAATATAAACATGAATAAAACAGGCATGCCAAACATTGGCTTAGTTCATTAACCCCTTCTATACCGGTGAAGTATTTGTTTTATGCATGGTTAATTTATACGATATTGTGCAATTTAAGAAGGATCTGTGGTAGTAAAACGGTTATGTGATATAGTTCGAAAGCTGTGCATTGCTGGAGGCCTTTTTTTAACTGAATACAATAATCTAATAGTATCCAGAATGAAGTTAAAAGAACGTCAGCGGTACTGCAAGGGTTAACATTAACTAGGGAACCTGCAGAGTGTTGTTCTCGAGCAGCAGCAGCAGGATGTATAGGTGGGTTCTAGGGCATTATTGGGATAGGATCGGCAAAGAAATATGCAAATTTAATGCAGATGAATCGATACTAATGAACAAGAAAGGAAAACACGAACAGGATTGGACTATGGCTTGCACTAAAGTTTGGTTATTTTTTCCAACTGATGGTAAATTGCTATCTCGCCATCCTGATTTATCGGCTATTACCAAGATTTTGTAGCGAAGTATGTTGCTAATTATGAAAACTTGCCAATAATATGACGCAGAGACACAGCAAAATTATATGTTTACATTAAGACTATATAAATCAGATGCTAAAGGATCCAATTTACCATCAGTTGGAAACAAATCGAAATCGAAACATATACGACGTTGTTCAAACTAAAGTAAAGGTGGAAGGATTGGTGGAAGTGGAGGTTAAATGAAATCAGACAGGAACAAATGTATATATATCGGGGAAGGTGCGGAACAAAAGAGAAATAATTTTTCTGTACACAAATTCGGAAATTAAATGTAAAGATTGTAAAATACAAGTTAGGTTTGAAAAGGATTGAAGCTATTGTAGGCTTTATTTCAGCTGACGGTATATTTAATCATTAACAACTGATTCCTCGATACTTAATACTACTGCTCGAGGATTTGATGTTCTCAGTTTAGGAAGGACGTCTCGGACTCAAGGGGTTAAAGGCTATCTCAAACAATCCCCTAACTTTGACAGACCCTTCCTAAGCTGAACCAAGTATCGTCTGAATTAACCCCTTCTGTACCAGCGACGTCTTTTCAATTTTATTCTAGTTATATTTAGACGATTTTGTGCAGTTTAAGAAGGATCTGTGGTTGTAAAACGGGTTAAGTTTGATAGCTCGAGGCCTGTTAATTGCTGGAGACCCTTTGTAAACCGAATACAATTGTCTATTACTAGCCAGAATAAAGTTAAAAGGACGGCACCGGTACTGAAAGGGTTGAGTCACAGTTGGTTGCCTCTGCTTGAGAGGGTTACAGGAAGGTGGCGTCATTTTACTTTTATTTTATTTCAGCTGCATTTAGACGATTTTATGAAGCTTGGGAGGGGGATATATGGTAGAAAAATTATTGTGATAGTCTGTAGCCTTTAAATTGGTAGACGCCCTTCCTAAGCTGAATATATTGGCAGACTATAATGGATAAGACGTCGCCGGTACTGAATGGATTATGGAGATAATAACTTGGACGATAAGACATATTATTTGTTTCTATGTGAGTGAGGGAGACACAAGGTAGACCTGTCTGTGACGAGTACCTCCCCCAGAGATAAAAGAGTGACAGGGCCAATATCAACGGACGTTAGAGTGAAAATGCCTGGACACACAGAGTTTGAAACAATTTAAGTCATAGGATGAGGGAAAGACTGATTCTGGGAGAGAGTTCCAGAACTCAGCTGTTGAATAGAAGAAAGATTAAGAACACGTTTTATCCCTTCACCACCATTAAGTAATTTTCATCACATTCTGGTTACTATTAGACAATTTTCTTTAGATTATCATCTACCTATACGACTCAAATGGGTAGATATGATCTCAATAAACCCCCTTAATAACATAGGTTCTTAACAAACTGCATATAATCATGTAAGTCTAGCCAGAATCAAAGGTAACAAGGCGCCATGGTGCTGAAGGGGTTATGCAAATAACAAAGAGGAAGGATAAGATAATAAAGCTAAACTAGAGGAGTGTGATGGAAGGAAGCAGATGAAAGACCCCATCACATTATGAAGGACGGGAGGGTAACACTTATAATGAACAACTTCAATATTCTTCAGTAAGACTATATCAATATATAATAAACATATTTTGGGTAGCGTTTGACAATAAGTATTTAAGGGGAGGATTTTAGTTTGGTTGATTTGTCTGGTCCCCTTCTCCCTCAGGTATAGCCAAATTAGTTTTCAGATGTTAAGACGTTCGGTCCATTAGTTTGGCTATTTACTTTTTATTTATTTTTATTTTATTTTTTCTATATTCCAACTTACTTCCTCTCGGGCATAGACTGAGAGCCTTAACATTCACCGCTTTACAATGAACAGTGAAGCCCGTGAGGTCTTGTTCCAGTCTAGGGAGTGAGACATGTGAAGCACGTAGAGTACAACGAGCACCTGCCATCTTGCCTTCACATGAGGCACGGTGCTCACTCATGGCCCGAAACGACCCCATCTCTGAAGCCACCTCGTTCCCGTGCTTCACTGTCTCACCCCCTACACTCGGACTCTCACACTTACACACACACAACGCCACCTGTTGAGCAGATAACTCATCAGGCATTGCACCCCTATAGCATATTTTGAATATGGGAATATTCATACAGTGCTATTTAATCAGGGAACAATGAGGGTATTTTATTGACGTTTCGGTGGGCTTGTGGTAATGCACTGATACCAGGTACAGCACAAATTCCATCCCAATAATATCTTCCCATTGATACACCGGGATTTGAACCCGGGACCTTTGGATTACCAGGCCAGTGGCAAGACCACTCCACCACACCTCCCCTTTAAGACCTTTCACTCCATATATGTGTTAATATTCTGACCTTTCGTGCCATACAGGTGTAAACAAAAAATCCTGGCGAGCTATAGCGAGCCTGCAATTTAAGAGGAACTGCCCTTCGGCCTGGACAATTTTCCATCGAAAAATTTACATATTTATCTCAATGGGGGAGGTCTAAGAGGAGTAATTTCTAAGCTTGATAAAGGTCTGTCAAGGAAACTTAACACAATAATTAAATTAGTAAATAAATAAACAGACCAACAAATAAACCCTTGCCCCTTTAAGCGCATTTGTTTACTAGGGAAAATCTGGAGAGCAAAAGTTTGTATTTCTCTTTTACTGAAACCCAATATAAAATCCAATACAGATTTCTCCATTGTCCTCGGAGCTCGCTAACGAGTTGGATGTGAAGCCAACTGAAGACAAATATATTTACTAGCTATTTTTGTCGATCAATTTAGACACGAAGTAAAATGTTAACCCCTTCTGTACCGGCGACGTCTCTTTAATTTTATTCTGGCTATATTTAGACGATTTTGTGCAGCTCAGGAAGGACGTATACCCATTAAAAGGCTACAGACTGTTGCAATTAATCCTTTTAGCTACCCTACATCTTTCCTAAGCTTCATAAAATTGTCGAAATGTAGCTGAAACTAAATAATAAAATACGACACCTGTACAGGAAGGGTTAATTGAAGGCTGGGGCCTAAGAACATAAGAACATGAGAAAATGGGAGTCTGCAAAAAGCCGATCGGCCCACACAAGGCAGATCCCTGTCACACCCAACACCAATTACAAGGCCCAATTATAGGCCTAACTCACTAATACCTTGAGCATTGACCCCACCAAAACGGTCAGGGATTAACACAAAATTACGGGGATCTGCTGAGCGCCGATTTGCCAACAGCCGGCAGATCCCCCTCACACCCAACCCATCTCGTCCATATGCTTATCTAATTTTATTTTAAAGCTCCCTATCGTTCTTGATCCCACTATATCACTTGGTAGCCTATTCCACCCATCTACAACTCTGTTACCAAACCAATATTTGCCTATATCTTTTCTGAAATGAAATTTATCTAATTTTAAACCATTTGTTCGAGTTCTTTCACTATCACTGAGCTTCAGTAAATTTGTCATGTCTCCTTTCTTTATCCCACTAACCCACTTGAACACTTCTATTATATCCTTTCTAACTCTGCGTCTTTCTAACGAATGTAAGCCTAATTGTGTCAACCTGTTTTGCATATGGTAGATTTCTAATATTATGAATCATGTTTGTCATTCTTCGCTGTACTCTCTCCAACGAATCTATGTCCATTCTGTAATAAGGACACCAAAATTGGACAGCATAATCCATATGAGGTCTCACTAATGACAAGTAAAGTTTCAAGATAACATCGGCAGTTCTGTTACTTACACTCCTTGAGATTAACCCTAGAATCCTGTTTGCCTTGTTACGAACGCTTATACACTGTTTTCAAGGCTTCAAATCGTTGCTAACAAACACACCCAAATCTTTCTCACAGTTTGAGTTTTCTAATTCCGTATTAGCTAGTTTATATTTTGCATTAGTATTCGTCTTCCCTATCTGTAATACCTTGCATTTGTCAATGTTAAAATTCATCTGCCAATTTACTGACCATTCGTGTAAGGTATCTAGATCCCTTTGGAGGCACTATATGTCGCTATCTGAATCTATTGCTCTCCCTATTTTGGCATCGTCTGCGAGTTTCCTTATCCTACTAGTTATACCTAAATCAAGGTCATTTATGTATATAATAAACAACAGAGGACCCAATACAGATCCCTGGGGGACACCACTCTTGACTGATCCCCACTCTGACTTAGTACCATTTATGCTGACTCTCTGCTTCCTACCAATTAGCCATGACCTAATCCATCCCAACAACGACCCACCTATTCCATGCACCTCAACTTTTCTCATCAATCTCTCATGCGGGACTCTGTCGAAAGCTTTACTGAAATATAAATATATTATATCATATGACTTGTCAATATCTACCGCTTCATACACCTCTGAGAAAAAACTAAGCAAATTAGTAAGGCAAGAACGTCCCTGAGTGAATCCATGCTGAGAAGAATTTATTAAATTAAATGTTTCTAAGTGGTTTCTAATTTTCGTAGCAATAATTGACTCTAGTAGCTTTCCTATGATTGATGTGAGACTAATGGGACGGTAATTGGATGCTATTGATGTGTCACCTTCTTTGAATATTGGACCTACATTTGCAAGCTTCCAAGCTTCTGGAACTAAACCGGTTTCTAATGAATTGTTTAATAGAAATGTTAATGGGTAACTTAACTCATCTCTGCATTCTTTTAATACTCTAGCATATACCTCATCCGGACCAGGCGATTTATGAGGTTTCAGTCTGTCAATTTCCTTAAGCACATCATTTCTACTTATAGTAACCATACTTAACCTATTTTCTATACTATCGCTATATACATTACGGACTTCTGGAAACTGTGCCAAATGTTCATTAGTGAAAACGGAAAGAAATTTATTATTTAATGTACTCCACATTTCTAAGTCATTTTCTGTCATTTCTCCTATCGAAGTTTTAAGGGGACCAATTACATTTCTAACCTTGAATTTATTTAGTTGGTAAAAAGCTTTAAGATTATTTGTTGAGTCATTTGCAACCTTGATTTCATAATTTCCCTTTTCCTTCCTAATATCCTGTTTTACCTGTCTTGATAAATTTTGATAGTAAGCAAGTAAGTGAATTTCACCTTTCTTAATTTTTCTATATATTCCTCTCTTGTTTCCTAGAAGGTCTAATAGTTTATTATTCATCCATTTGGGTTTGTTCTGTGTTGATCTAAATTTTCATTTGGGGATATATTTATTTTGCGCAATGAATACTGACTTGATAAAATTATCGTATGTATCTACCAAGTTTGATGTCTCTTCCTGACTTAAGCTAGGGGTAAGGGGTAAGGGGTAAGGGGTACCCTCATTTGGACACCTGGATAGACTTAATTGTTTTACCATAGAGTCCGCTAATAGGGCCCTTCTTAACCCACCATAATTGGCTTTTCTAAAGTCAGGTATTAATGTCATATTCTCTCTGGAATCACCTTTCCATTGTATATTAAAATACACAGAATTGTGATCACTATTTCCTAGGTGGTCCCCGATTTCTACACTATTTATCATATGTTCATTGTTACTGAAAACTAAATCGAGAATATTATCACCTCTCGTCGGCTATCTATGAATTGAGATAAAAAACTATCTTGTACTACCTCAATAAACTCCTTTGAATCAGAGTCACCTATTTGTTGCTGCCAATCTATATTAGGGAAATTAAAATCCCCCATAATGCATACGTTGCTAAACCTTGATGCTATTTTAATTTCCTCCCATAATGATGTTCCGTAATTTCTACTCATATTGGGCGGTCTATACATAACTCCAATAACTAAGGTCTCACTACCTTCGTTAACCTCTACCCAAACACTTTAATTTTCATTATTTACTCTAATACCTGATTTAATACAGCTTTTTAATGAACTCCTGACAAACACTGCTATACCGCCGCCCCTCCTACTTGTTCGGTCATATTTAAACAAACTATATCCCGGTATATCAAACTCTGCTAAAAAATGCCTGGTTTCTGTACTAATCCATGTTTCAGTTAGCGCTATTATGTCTATATTTTCTTTGCTAACAAGTGCTCTAAGTTCGTTCATTTTGTTACATAAACTCCTACAATTTGTATAATAAACCCTCAACCTATTACTTGTATTTGCAACTATTTTTCTATTGTTTTTAACTAATTTATTTTTACCTGTTGAACTACTAGACCTAGACGGAAAATCTACGCTATCAGAATGTTCGTCATTACTATCAATTTCATGTGGCTGGGATTCTATTTTACTTACACACCTATGGTTTATTAACAAAACCCCGCAACAAACTTGTCGAGTGAGCTGGCTAAGGCCGAAACTCCTAGTCGAGAGAGATGTACTCCATCCTGGGCATACAGTTCATCCTTACCATAAAAGAGGGATAAGTTATCCAGGAATGGAATAGTATTTGCCTTGCAATACTTCTCCAGCCGACTATTTACACCAATAGCTCTGGAGGACCATTCCTTCCTTACCCCTCTTCTTGGCAGGATACTGTGTACCACAGGAAGTTGAGGAACTCCACCCTTCTACTTGATCCTCTCCAACATTTCCTGGTACGTGGTGAGCAACTCCTCAGTCCTGCATTTCCAAATGTCGTTGCTCCCTGCATTGAGGAAGATGATGGGGTCCTCCCCACTTGCTTCCATGACATCATCAACCTTCTCTGCCACCCACTCGACTCCGGCACCAGGCAGGCAGACAACTTTACCAACATGTATGTTAGTAGCCCTGCCAAGGTATTTAACCATTGAATCCCCTACAATTAAAATAGACTTAGCTGTTTTATGTTGCCGGCCTGTAGCAGAAGTAGTAGCAGCAGAAGTAGCTGCAGATTTCCTCCCCTCCCCTCTCACTGCCCAGCTGTAAGACGGGTCATCTCCTTCCTCCTTTCCCCCTTCACTGCCATCACACTCGTCATCCAGGGTGCTATACTTGTTTTTAACCGTCACACACTGCTTCTGGAACTTCAATGCTAAGTTCTCGTCCTTAAGAGATTGGACCTCGAGCTCAAAATTCTCTAGCCTTTCTTGCAAAGCTGGAGAACATGGGAAGAGGTGACAATCTCATCAACACAAGCCATCACTAAGAATGTTCACCTCACTAGGGGATAAACAGGTATGTCACGACCGGTGACTGGGTACGTCCTCACTGGTCAAAGGTCAGGAGCCAAGGAAACATGAGCGTGATTCATTAGGTAGGTCTAACAATTATGTTTCCATATATAACCCTTTCAGTACCAGTGGTGTCCCTATAGCTTTATTCTGGCTACTTTTAGACAATTGTATTCCGTTTAAAAAGGGCCGCTAGCATGTAAAAGGCTTCAAACTATCGCACTTAACCCTTGTTTTACTACCACAAATCCTTCTTAAACTGCACACAATCGTCTAAATATAGCTAGAATGTAGTTTAACATACGTCGCTGGTACAGAAAGGGTTATTATGGGTAATATTGAAAGCTGCATGCCATTGATTCGTCCTGAAGGAATTGATATGTTAAATAGGAATTAATTTGGAGACAAAATAAAGTAAACACACAAATATAGATCAAAACCAAAGTATAATTAACTATGTAAGAAGCAAACTATGAAATATTAATGTTATATAAGAACAAAATAAAATAAATGGTAAAGACATTGTAAATAATTAGGAGTGTTTGCAGAGCGGGTGAAGCAGATGATATAAACAGAGAAGGAGGGTGGCTTAATTGGAGAAAATAAAAAATGGCTCCGAAGAGGGAGAATAGGATTATACAACGATGTAAGGGGCCTGGAGTAGGGAGGGGAGACGACAACAAAACAAATAAGCTAATACGATTTCACAGAGGAAAGTTGTATATATTTTTTTTTTTTTTTTTTTTCTAGCAACTCTTGATCGGTAACTTTAATTTGACAACATTTGGGGGATATCATTGTATTTGTATTGGTGAATAGACTGAAGGTTGATTATTAGATGTGGCGAAAACTATCATACTAAAATTTAGAAGGCATCAAGTCAGAGTTGTTGAAATAAGCTGTTGGGAAATGCGTCCGTGTAAATCTGACATCTCCAGATGTTTCCATGCACTATAACAACGTAAAACAACGCAGTATTTATCTATTTTGGCTAATGTTTGGCGACTTTATGCAGCTTAAAATAATTACGTTTTAAAAATCAATGGGGTGACATACATCTAATTTTGTTGTTAATGTGCATGGAGGAGACAAAAGGCAAGCAACCTGTAACAAGTGTTCCTCAAAGGTTAAAAGAGTGATGCAGAGCCACAATGTTATAGGCAATGAAGGTGTGTTAGAAGGAAGCGCGGTGTCCATGGCAAGTGTAAAGCCTCTTACTGTACATCAAAATTGCTTCCTAAACTTGTTGTCTATGTCCTTGCTTCCTTCATATCACCAGTCTCTCTCTCTCTCTCTCTGGGAAAAGAGCCTTCTATATTGTTGTCCTCTTCCTCTACTATAAACTATCCCAATCTAGTAGTATTAAGGCCGGAGCACCTAGTAGGGACCACAAGGTCTGTGTAGTCTGTGTAACTCAGTGTAGCTCTCTCTCTCAATTCCCCCCCCCCCTCCTCATAACACAGCTTCCTATCGTTTTAACTGTGTTGGTGATGTAATGGTTTAGATATTTTTTTTTTTTTTTTTTTAAAGAGACCATGAACGGAGGAAGGAAAAACACAGATAAAACAAAAAGGTCCATGTGCCTAAAGGCATCCTCCATTCATAAAATGTTTGTAACAACTGGATTTAAACTTTTGTAGATTGTAAGTTTGTGGAAAGCAACTCGAGGGAAGTGAACTCCAAAGAGTAGTAGTTCTAGGGATACATTAATTTTGATAAGCAGAAGTTCTGCATTGTGGAGGAGAAAGTGTAGATTCATGGGCGCTCTCAGCTGCCCTAGTTCTACATGGAAAGATGTGGAGAGGCGACATAATTGAAGCAAGTTCCTCGGAACAATTGCTGTGAAAATATCTGTAGAATAATGCAAGGGATGCAACGTTTCTTCGTATGGATAATGTAGGAAGGTCCTGTGTGATTGCAGGGTTATTGATTAATCTAATAGCTTTATTTTGAATTTTGTCCAACTGCCTCAATGCAACCACTCCACTTCCACTCCACAGAGGTGAACAGTAATCCATCTGAGAACGCACATGACTTTTATATATTACGGCCAACTGCTCGTCAGTGAAGAATTCTCGAACTCTGTACAGGAGTCCCAGTTTTTTAGAGGCATTCTTAGCAATGCTTCTAACATAATGTGTCCAGCTCAAGTTAGTAGTTAATGTTACACCGAGAATGTCAATACTAGGGGAGGTGGGAATATTTACATCATTAAAAAATATATGGGAGTCAGTGAGATTCTGTCGGTTAGAAAATTCAATGTACTTGGTTTTCTGTACATTAAAGGAAACTAGATTCTTTTGTCCCCATTCATTAATTCTAGAAAGGTCCTGGTTCAGAGAAATTGCAGTGTTTATTTTTGAATTTATAAGATCGGGTTGGGTGAAAGAATTGGTAAATGTGAAGGAACTGTGGAGTGTTGAGTCATCTGCGTAGGAATGTATTGGATTATGAGTGGTAGATATGAGATCATTGATATGAATGAGGAACAGAGTTGGGGCCAAAACTGATCCCTGGGGAACACCAGCATTTATTGAGTGAAATTGAGAATAAAGGCCATCTACCATTACACATATTTTCTGTTATGAAGATAAGAAAAATTAGTGGAACTAATGATGCAAGGCCCTAGTGTGACATCTTCGACAATAAGGATTGATGCCAGACTATATAAAATGCCTTTGATATATCCAGTGCTATTGTATGTGTTTCACCATGTTGGTCTGTAGCTTGGTTGATTTGATGCGTAAGAAGGCAAAGAATGTCTGCAGTTGATCGACATCGTCTTAAACCATATTGCCTATCACTGATTAATTTATTATTCTCAAGATGCTTAATTATGTGATTATTTAATATAATTTCAAAGACTACCAAGAGTGGAAGTTATAGCTATTGGTCTGTAGTTTGATGGATCTGAAGAGGCACCTTTTTTAGGAACTGGATGGATGTTTGCTTCTTTCCAGGGTATTGGGAAGCATGAGGTATGAGTACAGAGACGGAAATATTTTGTCAATACAGGAGCGAGCACCAAGGAGCAATTCTTAAGTACTATTGGAGGAATTTCATCTGGACCAAGAGCCTTATCTACTGAGAGATTCTGCAAAATAGTTTTGACATGTCTGGTGTGGATCTTAAGTGAGGGAATTTCAGGCGAATTAAAATTAAGTACAGAGACATCTTGATTTATTTCATCTAAGGTTGAGTTGGTGGAGAAAATATCCGCAAGAAGGTTAGCTTTACCTCGTGGGTCACTAACAAGATTGCCAGTCGGAGATTTTAATGGTGGAATGGATGAAGCAGTAGTGAAGTTGGATTTGAATGAGTTAAGAGAAGACCAAAATATTTTGTTATCATTTGGATTATGTAGAAGTTTATTTGCCTGCTTGTGGAGAAAGTTTGATTTAGTTAGGTTTAATACAGTTTTGGCATGATTTCTGATGTTTCTAAAGTAATTAAAGGCTGCATGTGCTTTTGATCTTGTGTATGCATTGTAGGCTATTACTTTTTGTTCAGTTACTCTAGCACAATTATGGTCAAACCATTTAGGTGAATTAGATCTTTTACTGTACTTTTGATGAGGAATAAAAGTTTCCATTCTAATTTTTACAAAATCTTGTATGTGGCTCAAGGTGGTGTGTGCATCATTAGAAAAGAAAGAGGTCCAGGGAATATCAATAAAGAAACCTTGAAAGGATTATTTAGAAGTTTATTTGCCTGCTTGTGGAGAAAGTTTGATTTAGTTAGGTTTAATACAGTGTTGGCATGATTTCTGATGTTTCTAAAGTAATTAAAGGCTGCATGTGCTTTTGATCTTGTGTATGCATTGTAGGCTATTGCATTTTGTTCAGTTACTCTAGCACAATTATGGTCAAACCATTTAGGTGAATTAGATCTTTTATTGTACTTTTGATGAGGAATAAAAGTCTCAATTCCAATGTTTACAAAATCTTGTATGTGGCTCAAGGTGGAGTGTGCATCATTAGAAAATAAAGAGGTCCAGGTAATATCAATAAAGAAACCTTGAAGACCCTCCCAGTCTGCCCTATCGTAATGCCATTTAGTCACCAAAACAGGTTCAGAGTGGGAAGGTGTGGTAGGTGATAGACAGGTGGCCTGTATCAGACAGTGATCAGAAGATCCAAGCGGGGACCTCACTGTAACATCATAATTTTCTGAATTGGTTGTTAAAAATAAGTCCAGTAGGTGGGAATTATGATTAGGATTATCTGGTACACGGGTGGGTTGGTTGACTAGTTGAGTGAGATTAAATGAGTCTGCAAATAGCTCACATTCAAGACCAGCATCGTCAGTCCTGGCTGAATGAGTGAGCCATTCAACATTATGGACATTAAAATCACCCAACACAGTGATTTCAGAAGAATCATTTAAGTTGAGGACACTGAGTTGTGAGGACAGAGAATCAAAAAGACTTTGCTCTGGAGGAGTATTTGGGGAACGGTAGATGCAACATATGTATTTAAATTTACCAGCAGAAATTAATTTGTATATAGAATAATCAAAATAGGGACAATTGAAACTAGTAACCTCCTCCAGGGCAATTTCAGATTTTGCGAAGCAACATACACCTCCTTTAGGTCTGAAATTTTGGAGCAGTTGATAACCTGGAAAATTAAATTTAGACGTGTCAGATGTGGATGTTACTTGAGTCTCTGTCAAAAAAAGGAGAGTAGGGGATTCTGCTTGAAGAAATTGATGTACAGAATTGATGTTAGAGTGAAGTCCCCTTATATTGCTAAAGAAAAAGCTGCACCGACGAGCAGCTTTGGGACGGTGCAATGCTGTTGACACAGTCGCATGATGACGACCGGGAGGGCCCTGTGTCAATGACCCAACCCTGCCCGGGGTGGATATCCGAGGGACCACCAGGTTTGCTCTTAACAATTGTACTGCCATATTTATTTGGTAAAGGTGTATGGTGTTACATGTATGATATGTAGTGGGAAGAGTAGTGTTTTATGGATAGAGGATAGCGATGTAAGGCAATGTCGTGAAGTTGGATGTGTAATGTGTATGTTATATAAAGAGGGTTTTCCTGATACCCCTGATGTGTGAGGCAGAAAGATATGTATCCAGCTACCAAGGCCTGGGAGAGAAAATGGAATTCAGGCTATTCCTTGAGTCTCCCGAAACCTTGGCGGTAGTACTTCCCTGGGCGGGGCTGCCTACCCCTACTACCTACTACTATGTTCTGGGTGTGGTGTCCAGAATTAGAATCCCGGGTAGACCATATGCTTTCATTAGTTTATTCAAGTACATGGGGGTTTGTAATTGATGATCAATGTTAAAAATGGGGTGTTACTTATAATACCGGAGCGTTATACTCCTCTTTTGTTGTCCGAGCCGTACGCCTTTTTCACGCGGCACGTTTCTTGCAACACTCTTAGCCCTATTCATGTTTTTTTTATTTCTATGTTTACCATATTTTATATTTTTATTTTTACCATTGATTAACACCATATGATCCGATGTCCTATAGGTTTATATTTGATATTTAATTATTATTGAGGATTTTGCTTCATCTTGCCATTTTCGAGCAATGCATTATAGCAAGAATATAATTAAAAATACGTCGCCGGTACAGAAGGGGTTAATTGGTGGAGACTAATACTATCCTAGTTTTTGTCTTTTTCCTTCGCAAAATTAATTGAGGCAATTATTGCGTAATTATGCCAACAGGAGTAATTGTTAAATAATTTACTTGTGTTTATCTTTTACTTTACCTTTTAATGTTTCAACTTAGTCTTCCTTTATCCAAATGACTCTACTCCTTTACTTTACTCCAACCATCAAGTCAAGATTCCCCAAGCTCTGTTCCCATGCCCAAATGTAATTATATTAATTATATTCATTATGTCTACTTTCCTGTTACTATACTCCGCTTCATTTCATCTGACTTAAATTGAATCCCTTAGCAGTTAATTACTCGATATTAAATGGAAAAATATGATACCACTATGTCTCTGTATCATATGAAGTCCAAGTTTATATAATTAGCACCATATTTCACTACAAAATCTTCAAAATATCTGAGAAATCTTGATGGGAACTTTGCAAATTACCGTCAGTTAAAAAGAAACAGGATATAGTTTCATACCCCCCTCTCTCTCTCTCTGTCTCTCTCGCTCTCTCTCTCTTCAATCTACGTATTATCTCTCTCTCTCTCTTCGGTTCGTATATTTTTGCTAACACTCTCCATTAAATATTGTATATATCTTTTGTAAAACATATAAGAAGAATAACCAATGTTGGTGGAAAGGAACTGTATTATTATTAGTATTATTAGAAGTAATATTATTACTCTCTCTCCAATCCCTTCTCCGTCACTCTCCACTCTTCCTTTCCTTCCTCTCTTCCCCGTTCCCCCTCTACCTACCTTCCTGTCTTTCTGTCTGTCTGTCTCTCTCTCTCTCTCTTTCTCTCCCTCTCTCAAATCTTCTGTGCTCCCCACCTGCTGCTCTCATGAGATGAATGACGTGATTACTTGACTTATACGGAGGGTGACTGTCAGGGAGGGGGTGGGGGGGGGGTAGAGAGAGAGAGAGAGAGAGAGAGAGAGAGAGAGAGAGAGAGAGAGAGAGAGAGAGAGAGAGAGAGAGAGAGAGAGAGAGAGAGAGAGAGAGAGAGCGAGAGCGAGAGAGAGAGAGAGAGTAGTAATATGGAGGTATGAAGGGAGGAAAGAAATAGGCTGGATCTTTGATCCTCTTATTGAAGGAATGGGAAAAGGAAGGTTGATGAGTGAGCAAAAGATCCCCAGACAGAATAGATGTATATATATTTAAATTCGTATCACACACTCACACACATATATATATATATATATATATATATATATATATATATATATATATACTGTATATACACACACGAGTAGGGTGTCACATTGTCCTTTGCTTCACGTCCTTATACTCTTCAAATATCCCCTTAACACTTTCAATCAAATTACAATTTTGTATTTGTTATTCTAGCTACCTCCAACTGACTTTATCAATTAACAAAAGATCGGTCAGAGCTGAAGTGTGATATTAAATAGTCTCAAGCCCGATGATTGAATAGGTCTTTCCTAAGCCGAGTCAAATCATCTGCAAATATAAATTATATAAAGTAAATGAGTCTTCTCCTGGGCGACCTAGTGTGTGAATTTTCTATTTTTATTATATTTTGTAATTTCTGTTTGGGCTCTGTCTGAGTAGGCCACCCTCAGCTATGAGATATGTGCCTGAGTATGTACAGTAGATACACACATTCGAAGCCGTTGTAAGGCGAAATGTTCGGTAATGAGTTAAAGTGACTGAAAACTAACCTCGCCTCTCCTCCACTCCCTCTTCTTCCCCTTCCACTCCCTCCCCTTGCCCCCTCCAGTACTCCTACATATCCCTCGTCCTCTGACCTTCCTTCACCTCTCTCTCTCTCTCTCCCAGACCGGTGGGAGGAATGTTCTGACCCTATTTATTTATGGTCTTAATCACCCTTAAGCCACTTTCACACATTCACGATGTTGGTCCCGATGTACTCCGAGGTACACAAATTGGAACATCGGCAGTGACAGTGACACGATGTACGCGTTTGACGACGAAGCCGCGACGGTGACACGTCGTAGCCACGACGGGCCAGATGGTACCACGGTTGCAACACGACGGCGCCACGTCAATGCTGTAACGGCCAAAATTCCGGTCAAAACCGTACCCCGACGTGGCACGAGGGGAACACGACGAGGGGCGATGGACTTATGATGGTGACACGTGGCCGACCCAACGAGGACAGGACGACGCCACAACGTGAGGCAGCCTGACAGATATCGTCAATACATATGGTGTTAAAGGTATTACGTTCAACGGTCAAGTTTAAGGTAAGATAAGGTCGAATTATTTCTTTGTAAGGTATAGGCGTATGATTTTTTGTATATAAAATCAAGTTTTTGTCGTAGAGAGCTGGTTCTTCGTAAATAACAATCTGTATTCATTGCCGATATACGAAATTAATATCTAAAAACTGTATCGAACGTTAAATTATATGAGAATAGACCATGAATTGAAGCGAAAATATTTACCAGTGGGTGACAGCGGCCACGGACAAAAAATATTCATGAAAATAAAAGTTTTGATCGTACATTGGCCATATATGTACCATTAGAAAGCTAATGAAAAATCCTATATATCACTTGCTTACAGAATATTCATTGTCCCACATTTTATCGGTGAAAATGGGGAGGGAAAGTATGGGCGGACTGAACAGTAACCTTCACCTATGGTGAAATTCCACATATTATTATTTGTATTTATTGTTTTGTTGAAATCTTATATAATAACCTTTCCTCTTGACGTTCATAAAAAAAAAAAAAAAAAAAAAAAAAAAAAAATTATGGGTGAAAACCAATTGAGAGCGAATATTTTGGTGCGGCTGGGATTCTATAAAAACAAAAAACTATCGTTATAGATTTATTTCTATAAAATCCAATATTGATGATGGCATATTCTAAACACCGCCATCATGTTCAGCGGAAAAAATTGCTGTGATTTAGTATGAAAATAAAAATAACGATAAAAAACGATATACCGGTACCGGTATATCTCATATAGTATATAATATAACAGTGCGTTTAATCTCCACAGGTAGGCTACACTTCGTGATGAATCATATTTTCTCTAATTGGGGAAGGTAAAATGTATTGATATAAACCTATCTTGTGCAAAAGGATTGATATAAACATAGCTTGTGTAAGGATGGAATCGTCGAAAACACAGGAACATTCTCCTCTATCTAAACCCATCCACCCACACAAATACTACCTTGTGTTAAATTATTCAATAACACTTAGTATTTCCTTTGGCTTTTACTATTATAAACACTACTGTATTAGGTAAAATGAAATTCAATTCCATAGAGCATAATTATAATAACACTTATTGCATACCGTGTATCAGTGGCGGTCGATATAGCCACACAAGAACAATTATTATGTTCCTTCCAACAACCAACCATACTCCTAAAATCGATTAATGAAATTTACAAACACATGTGGCAGTCCGTGGATTCGAACCCAGGATGCTCACACCGAAAATCAGAACCTTATACATCGCACCACGAAGACAGTTAAAGGTTGGTGGACACTGCCTACGATTTATTATGCAACTTCGAATCCTGCATATCAATCTAAGCATGTACACACATCCCAACTGCAACTCACGTAGGCTATGCATATGTGAATGGAAATAGCAATTAATGGGGCCTTAACCACTTAGGGAAGTCCTCTCGATAAATTACTCCTGAACCAATATCAATTATTATGTTCCTTCCAACAACCAACCATACTCCTAACATCGATTAATGAAATTTACAAACACATGTGGCAGTCCGTGGATTCGAACCCAGGATGCTCACACCGAAAATCAGCACCTTATACATAGCACCACAACACACACACACGCACACGCACACACACTCACTCGACAATTAACACACACGTGTTTCGGTAATCATACCGGTACACTGATTTTTCATTTGAACTTATTAACTCGTTTGATATAAGGTGATTATGGAATATTATATACGGTATATACGGTATAGGCCTATACCATATCAGGTCTTTATTTATTCACCATGTGCGTATTTATAGTGTTGTCAGAATACTCCACTAATCTGTTGGTCCGCTGCCATTCGGATTACATGACTTTTACTGTAATATATTATAACTATTTATACCCCTACGCCGCCACGTCGATGCCGATGTAACCTGATGCAGACACGCCAGACCCACGCCATCGACACGTTGTACCCGACGTTACCCGACGGTACCACGCCAAAAGTCCATCGTGCGAAATTTTTGAACAAATCCAAAACTTTGGTGGCCCAGCCCGGCACCGCAACACGACGCTTCCCGACGACCCCAACTCACGTTCGGGAGTGCACCACGTTGTGTCCCGATATTCAAATCGGGGTACATCGGGACCAACATCGTGAATGTGTGAAAGTGGCTTTTCTGCCCTCTTTTAACTCTTGTTTACTATTTCTTACTCACCACGACCTTTACACAGATTTTCTGTGGGAATTATAGGGATAAGACTGTCTAAATTAACCCTCTGACTTCCACATACCATTCCTAATCTTACTTAAATCATCTACTAATAGCCAGAAAAAAGAAAGAAATGCGTACTTCTAACCAATTTTCTTCACCTCTTGGTTCTCCTCGTAATGCTCTCTCTCTCTCTCTCTCTCTCTCAACTGCAAGCTCTCGATCTCCCTCTTCCAATATCATCCCCTACATCCCTAAATCTTTCTCTGTCTTAATGGTGTAATTGTTAGTGTTTAAGATCTGCATGTGGTAACCTAGGGTCGAATCCCGGTAGGATCACATACTTTCATTAATTTCATTGGGAGGTGTTGGGAGTGAAAATAATAAATTAGATCATTACCGTTCATATCCTTCCCTATTCAATCTTTCACTTCATACTTCGTCATTAGTCTTCACTCATGCTTTCATTCACTCTCACTCTCTCTCTCTTTCAATCTCATCCCATACTTCCCAACTCTCGTTATCGTTCACATCCTTCCCCAGTCAATCCTTCACTTCATACTTCGTCATTATAGTATAGCAGATCTTAACAGGCAGTTTTACCCGTGGTCAATCCCTTTACATTGGTGCCACGTGTATAATTCCTAACAACGAAAATATATTATTTTCGGTATTAACCCAGCAAGTGCTGAAACAGTGCTGAAACACTACCGCTGCGCTGCGGAACCCCTTATATAATCCCGGTTTTTGAACGCGTACCAAAACCGCGGTCTTACAGCCAGGCGGCTACAAATTGATGCGAGCGTAGTACGACTTGGCACCTCTCGATACCACCACCCCACACGCTCGGCCCACACACAGGCAAGCGGTACACACGCACGCACGTACACACGCATTGGAGCCTACACCACCCTCACGCTCTCGCCCTGATGACACAACCTGGTGGTGTCAGCGGCCGTGGAAGGCAGAGAGTGGCTGCCAAAGACCCTAGCTACCATTACTACGGCACGAGTAGGTCCGAGGACGAGGAACCTGCACGTAAAGCACGTAAAACACATGCAAGCAAGGGCAGTGTACAGAGTCATTGTCTTTCTGGGACACTGCCACCACCACCCAGGCAACTGCTACCACCACTACCACCACCACTGCCACCACTACCACTGACGCAGGAGGCCGCCCTTGGGCTGCAGGACCTGCGGGGGCTACTGGGAAGACAGGGAAGGGCATGGGTAAAAAAACTTTTACCTCTGCCTCTACCACCTTGCCACCACCACCACCACCACCAGCCGCCCGTGCCGCCTCTGCCAGCCCTTCTGCCCCTGCCACTGCCCCTGTCCCGGCCCCTGCCAAAGGGAAGAAAGGGACAAAGGGCAAGGCGACAAAGGCGACAGGGACCACCATAATATTGCCATCTAGGACTTCTGCTGGCCATGCCGACGCCACCCCTGCCGGCCCTTCTGCCCCTGCCAAAGGGAAGAAAGGGACGAAGGGCAAGGCGACAGGGACAACCATAATATTGCCAGCCAGGTCCTCTGCTGGCCCTGCCGACACCGCCCTAACATACAGCTGACTGCCGTGGCTGGCCTTGGACAGCGACTGTTACTGAGCGATGCACAGACTTCCCTTCCTCCCATCCTCCCTCTCATCCACCCACCCACCCCTACTCTCCCCTAAACACATTCATAAGGCTTATATATCGCATAATTGGTCTATATGCGGTATATTCATTGTTATAGGGGTCGCCTACATACGTACACATACTTTATATATAGCATGACAGTGCTGAAAATATGATATATACGTGATATTACAGCCAACATACCCTGTACAACTTGACAACTCTCGATACCACCCCACCACACGCTAAACCCGCTCTCACTCAAGCGGTACACAAGCACTTGTCTCCCTCCTCTAAACTCTCTCATAATTCGCTAATATGTCGCATATTTGGTCTATATACTGCATATTCCTTGGTATATGGGTGGCCTACATACGTACACGTACTTTATATAGCATGAGAGTGCTGAAAATACGATATATATATATGTGATATTTCAGCCAGCACACCCTGTACTCTTCATACCTTCCCGCCTAAACTCTCTACCTGTGTTCCCGCCTCTAAACTCATTCAGAATTCGCTTATATGTCGCATATTTGGTCTATATGCGGCATATTCCTTGGTATATGGGTGGCCTACATACGTACACATACTCTACATAGCATAACAGTGCTCAAAATAGGATAAATATGCGGAATTATGCCCTACCCCACCTTCCCCTCCCTCTCCTCCTACCCCCTGGGCGCGTGAATATTCACCCGGGAAATCTTGCCACGCGATGAAATCTGGCCGCGCGATGCCATTCGCTCCATTTTTTTCAACTATGGACCGCCCCCCCACCCCCCCCCAGACATTTTTTGTGGGGTCAAATATATATGGCTCGATGCGCACGAACATTCGCTACACGTTGATGTACTTTTCATCGATATTTGCAAGGGTCGCCCAAATCGTCATAACTCCGCACAGGGGTGCCTGTATATTATAGGGGATATGCAGCAGAGAGGTTAAGTACCTTAAGTCGGTTTGAGATGCTCAGGCTATTTCTGCATGTACAAAAAAGTTTTATTGTTTTCATAATTAATTTGCTTGTTATTAGTAAATACAACAAACATTGTACACAACCTGGCAGCGTAGCTACTGCAATGCTGCCAGAGTAGGTCGAGCTACACACTCACTCACAGATTGACTAGTTAAACTAATATACGGTAAACAAACATCACAGGATGGCGCGCTGCCAGGCGCACGAAATTAGTACTGTCACATGTAAACTAAATACATTCGTCACAGTTCATTCCTGACTTTGCCACCATCCACAGTGGAAGCCTCTCAAAATCTCCAATATATATATATATAAGAGAGAGAGAGAGAGAGAGAGAGAGAGAGGGCAAGGTCCTTGACCAGGGGAGGTGAAGGGAGGTAGGGAGAAAGATAGCGAGACTAATTTGGAAAGGTTGTCTTAGGGAGAGGGTCAATTGGACAGTCGGCACCAGTGTACGGAAAGTTGACCGCGCCCATAACTGCCTGTTAAGATCTGCTATACTATAGTCTTCACTCATACTTTCATTCACTCTCACTCTCTCTCTCTCTCTCTTTCAATCTCATCTCATACTTCCCAACTCTCGTTATCGTTCACATCCTTCCCCATTCAATCTTTCTCTTCATACTCTCTTATTTGTGTTCACGTTGACTTTCATTCACTCTCTCTCACACTTACCCCGTTTAGGAGTGTGGCCGTTTAGAAGTGCAGCCGTTTAGGAGTGTGGCCATTTAGGAGTGTGGCCGTTTAGGAGTGTGACCGTTAAGGAGTGTGACCGTTTAGGAGTGCGGCATTTTAGGGGTGTGGCCGCTTAGGGGTGTGGCCGTTTAGGAGTGTGGTCGTTTAGGAGTGCGGCATTTTAGGGGTGTGGCCGTTTAGGAGTGCGGCATTTTAGGGGTGTGACCGTTTAGGAGTGTGGCCGTTTAGGAGTGTGGCCTACTAGGAGTGCGGCATTTTAGGGGTGTGGCCGTTTAGGAGTGTGGCCGCTTAGGAGTGTGGTCGTTTAGGAGTGCGGCATTTTAGGGATGTGGCCGTTTAGGAGTGTGGCCGTTTAGGAGTGCGGCATTTTAGGGGTGTGGCCGTTTAGGAGTGTGGCCGTTTAGGAGTGTGGCCTATTAGGGGTGTGGCCGCTTAGGGGTGTGGCCGTTTAGGAGTGTGGTCGTTTAGAAGTGTGGCCATTTAGGAGTGCAGCATTTTAGGGGTGTGGCCGTTTAGGGGTGTGGCCGTTTTGGGGTGTGGCCGTTTAGGACTGTGGCCTATTAGGAGTGCGGCATTTTAGGGTTGTGGCCGCTTAGGGGTGTGGCCGTTTAGGAGTGTGGCCACTTAGGAGTGTGGTCTTTTTTATCTGCTTTCCTCCTATGCCCTATTCCAAGTAAGTAGGCCAACACTTTAGAACATTAACCTATATAACTCACAAACGACTAGAGTAATCGAGCTAATATTTCTACCATTTGGAAAGGGCCAGCCAGGGATGAGATGTGGAAATTCACAACCCATTTGCTCTAGCATTTTTTTAGATATGTAGGTTAGGGTTCGCGACGTCTGGACTAGCTATTTGTACGTCTGGACTAGCTATTTGTACGTCTGGACTAGCTATTTGTACGTCTGGACTACCTATTTGTACGTCTGGACTACCTATTTGTACGTCTGGACTACCTATTTGTACGTCTGGACTAGCTATTTGTACGTCTGGACTACCTATTTGTACGTCTGCACTACCTATTTGTACGTCTGGACTAGCTATTTGTACGTCTGGACTACCTATTTGTACGTCTGGACTACCTATTTGTACGTCTGGACTAGCTATTTGTACGTCTGGACTAGCTATTTGAAACACGGTACAATACACCAATAATGCCCCCTGTCGGTAGTAATAATTCCCTCGCATCCTATTATGGTATCGCTCAATATTCCATCTTCCAAATATAGATGACGCTAGACAGACAATAAGTAAACAAACCAGCAAGGTAAAAGAGAGGGATGGAAGGATAGGAAGTGGTGGGGGTAATAACGAGAGAGAGAGAGAGAGAGAGAGAGAGAGAGAGAGAGAGAGAGAGAGAGAGAGAGAGAGAGAGAGAGAGAGAGAGAGAGAGAGAGAGAGAGAGAGAGAGAGAGAGAGAGAGAGAGACGAAACAGGGTAAGGAGGGAACAAGAGTAAAGGATGAGGTCATAAGTGGGGGGGGGGGGAACAAGTTGGATGAGTGGGTGAGTGGGGTAAAGAGAAGAACGTGGAGGAAGGGAGAGATATGTTAATGGGAAGAATATACAACTAAAACATTAATCTCTCTCTCTCTCTCTCTGGAGGGTAGGAAAAGAGCCTTCTGCTTTGCTAGTCTTACCTTCCACTAAGTAGCAACATTTGTTAGAATTAAGTCCGGACTACCTAGTAGGGACCACAAGGTCAGTGCAGTTTGTGTATCTATGTAACTCTCTCGTCGTCCCAATCGTGAGTTATTATCTGGGGGTCAAGGGGTGGCCACGGATTACTTTAGTCATTACAGGCATTCAGAAAAAAACTGGAGGGGGTGGGAATTAATGTTGGCTGTGATATTTCCGTGACCGAGGAGTATATATATTTATGCACTTATTTACACATGCTTGTATGCTTACCTCTCTATTTTGTTGCAATTATTTATTGCCTTGATGTGGGTGCGTGTATTTTTCGAGACACTATTTACGAGGCCTTTAATTAACACTATGTATTATTTGCACAGCGTAAAGAGTGAACATTACGATGATACGTTGCATATTAAACTATGGAATATACAACTTAATGGATTTCGTTCGGTGATATTTTCATAAATTAAATAAATGTATGTGATAATCGGACACAACATCGCGGACATACGGTTCCTATTGATGTCCCATTGACGGGAAGGTCTTTGAGATATTAACTATAAATTGTAACTAATGGTAACGCTCTCTCTCTCTCTCTCTCACACACACACACACACACACACACACACACACACACGCACCTTCTCTCGCTCTCTCTCTCCTCTCACACACACACACACACATATACTCTCTCTCTCTCTCTCACACACACACACATAAAACAAACTATATATTTTCAATTCCTCACCACATAAACAGATAGAGCGTGCTAATACTATTTCCGTGGATATATACAGTATAGTTGAACCATGTCAAATTTCAGGTTTGTAATTCAACATATGTGGAGACATAATCACAGTTATTAACCCCTTCTGTACCGTCGAAGTCAATATAATTATTTGTTGGCAACTACTAGACGATTTTGTTCAGCTTAGGAAGGACGTCTACCCCTTCCAGATAAATGTGTACAGTTTTTGGTAGAAAAATCTCCCGGCCGAAGGACGATTAATTTCTCCTAAATTGCAGGCACACTATCGCTCGCCAAGAAAAAATCGACACATAAATGGGACGAAAGGTCTATATATTGAAAACAAAATGGGGCGAAGGGTCTTAAACTCGCCAAACTAATGAAACTGATAGGGCTAAACATGAGGGAGAATGGGGGGGGGGAAGGGGGGCTAGAAAAGACACCCTCTAACCACTCATGCTCTCAGTCACATAACTCATTAACATAATGTCCTCGTCTTCAGAGTTAACGTGAGGTTGAATAATCGGTAAATTATAATATAAAACTTGCAAAATATACAAACAAAAACTTACACGAACACAGTACAAAGACAAAACAACTAATCAACATCGCTATGTGGAAACAACGCTTACGCAAAATATTAATTTATAAGTAAAGTAGACGTGCCGTTCTGCCCAAAATCAAAACGGCATACCCAACTCTGCGAGGGGTTACCATCAACACTACTAATACCATCATCAATCACAATCAACATAATCACTACTACTGCCATCATCACTACAACTGCCACAATCATCACGAGTACTGTCATCATCACCATTACTATGATGATCATCACTACTACAATTACAATTATCACTACTACTCTCACCATCATCACTGTCCATTGTCACTAGCATCTTAATCACTACTATCATCATTGATACTACAACTATCAACCATCATCACCTATACTATACATCACAACTATATCATCACCACCATCTTACAATCATCATTACTACTGTTAACATCATCACTACTACTATAACCATCATCATTACTACTGTCACAAATATTACCATAATTTATTCTACTGTCACCATCATCACTACTACTGCCATCATCACCATTACTATGAACTTCATCAGCACAACTATCGTCTGATACAAATTTCACTACAAATTTCACCATCCTCACTACTACTCACCATTATCACTAATACTCACACCATCGTCACTACCATCATCACTACTGTCATTATTATCACTACAACTATCATCATTACTTGTCACCATCATCACTACTATTATGACCATCATTACTACTACTGACACCATCATATCTACTACTGTCATCATCATCACTACTGTCATCATCATCAATACAACTACAACCATCATCACTACAATTATCACCATTATCACTACTATCACCATAAATCCAAATATTACTACCATCACTTCTAATGCCAACTAAACTAACTTAACCTAGCAAATGCGTAGCGAGATGTTTTCGCTCCCATAACGCCATCATTGCTGGGGGGGGGGGTTTCCAGGAGAGTTGGAGGGGGGGTATCCGGGAGGTGGGGGGGGGGGGAAACCGTATATTGGACCTAAAATTATAACTATTGCATAAATTCAAAAAATCTTTTTTGACTGACGTTTGCATTCACGCAACAAATGTTCGTGTGAAATTTGGTGAAAATCCGTCCAACGGTCTAGGAGGAGTTCCGAGACAGACGGACGACGACGACGACGACGACAGACATTTTTTTCGTTTGGTACCCACTATACGGGGGTCGATACCAAACTCTGCTTACGCAGAGTTGATAAAAAATAACACAATCCACCACATAAGGTGTACATTACTACATGACCAAGTTAATCTGTTTCCCAAGCAAACTAATCGCACACATTACAACGCACTATCGTTACGTTCAAGGAATTAGTAAATTTGGGAAGTCTAAGATTTTAGCTTGTAACCCCTTGACAACCAGTACGTAATCTTATCATATTTTGGTTACCATTAGACGATATTCTTAGTTTATAAACTACCTTAAGTGTAGAGAATACTCAAGTGGGAGAATGCGATCTCTATAAACCCTCTTAGTAACATAGGTCTTTCTTGAACTGTCTAAAATCATCTAATTTCAGCCAGAATCAAAGGTAAGACAGTGTGATGGTGGTGAAGGGGTTAACGACCGTGAGAGCTTGGTTGGTTAAGCAGGCGTCACACCATGCCGACTTGAGCCACGACTGACCACGACCTTTAGTCGTGGTCAGGAGTGCATACCTTCGGCGGAGAGCTTAAGGATTTGGGGGGGTGAGTTTTGGACGGGACGCAGTATGGATGGCCACGCCGCCTGACGGCCACCTGATGGGGTAGAGCGGCGCCCATGCAGGACTGAAGGTGAGACCTAGGTCGCCGCTGGAGTGCCGATCTGCGGCGTAGCGCGTTGACAACGACCCGACGAACGGCGTCAACAGGAGGTAGGGCGGCGTCAATATGCATTACTGTGCCAATGGACGGCGACCCCTTCAGTAATGACGGCGACCCCGGCCCGCATGACCCCGAACGACGGCGACCGAACTCAAGGTGGGGTATATAAAAGCTACACCAAAGGGTGGGCCTTGTTTTTATAGGGGTTGGCGGCCACGTCACACGGTCTGCGCTGGTGCCACGTGCGACGTTGCCACATCGCCACGCTATAGGAGGGGGTCCCCGCATGGCTGCGCATACCGGGGACCCCAGTATGTTTTTACGCCGCTTGGAGGCAATGGCCGCCAACCATCGTCGCCTATGTATTAACGCCTGACGCCGTTTGACGGCAACCCCCCTCCGGATTACAAAATCCAGGACCGTTAGGGCATCGTTGGGTCGCCGCAAGCCGCCGCTGATCCCCGCAGGTTGTTATGGTGACGCTGCCTGACGCAGACCTCATTTATGGTGCCGTGTGCCGCCGTGTGCCGCCGCACTGACACCTACCTTTTCCCGTCAAGCGCCGTCACACGCCATATACCTCCCGTCCCCTTCACGTCCCATTTTTTTACCTCACTCCACGCCGACTTGATATTCAAAGTTGTGCATGTTGAACTTTTGAGGGGGTATGTGAAGACCCATCCCGACCTGTTTGTTATGTTGGCGACGGCCCATGATGCGCGGCGACATAGACCAAGACTGTCCACGACCCTTAGGTCGCGGACAGTCTTGGCCTAAAATCGGCTAAGTGTGACGGGTGCTTTAGAGGCTGGCCACAAGGGGTTCAGTTATCCCTTAATGTTACTTACTTGTTACTTGGTGTGGAGTTTCTCAGCCGCGCTCCGTCACTAGATGTGACGCTCGTCGCAGCTGCCCTTTAAACCATCTAGCACTTATAGTCTTGTCTCACAGTGCCATAACACTCCCTGAACAAATGTGTTTTAAGTGACTTTTTAAAGGCCTTTATGTTCGCACACCTTTTCACATTAACTGGTAGATTATTATAAAGTCTCGGTGCACTCTTTTCGAAGGCCCTAAATCCAAATTCATGATTGCACCGTGGCTCATTCAATTGATGCAGCACGTTGCCATGTCTCAGCATCATATCAGTGCCAACATTGAAGTCTTCCAATAAGTCTCGCACATATTCCGGCTTTCCAAAGTTCAAAGCTTGATACACTATAATGGCTATTATATATAACTCTAAAGGGCATTATCCATCACGTATCAATTCCGTCTGACTTCCTCATTATTTTCCTGAGCTGCGTAAAATCTTCTGTACAGCGACGTCTTTTTAACTTTATTATAACTATATTTAGAGGATAGTGTGCAGTTTAAGAAGGATCTGTGAGAGTAAAAAGGATTGAGGGAGATAGTTCGAAACCTGTTTATTACTTGAGTACTTTGTTAAGCTGAATACAAACGTCTAATAATATCCAGAATAAAGTTAAAATTACGTCAACGGTACTGATTGAGTTAACAAAAGGAAAACAAACAGATAAAAGAAAACTCATAAACTACTGCAATGGTTAAGTTGGCTAAGGTTTGGTCAGATTAGGTCAGCTACATGTCAAGTTAGGTTGGGTGACGTTGGACAGAATTATATTTGAATCAGGTTACAGTAGTTTAGGTTCGGTTAATGTTTGAATTTGTATTTTGTTATTTTTTGTTCATTATTTCCTGTTGTGTTGTCCCTATTTGGGCTCTGTCTTGAGTCGGTAACCTCCCCCCCCCCCCAATTTTTTTTTTTAGGAAAAGTGGGAATTGGGCCTGAGTATATACATACTGTTACGAGGGCAGAGCTTGGGCAACCAGATGCTCCAATAGCCTAGCCCACAGCACCGTACTACCCTGCAACAGACACGCTCTTAATATCTGACTCAAACACCAAGACACGCAGGTTCTCTAGGAAAATGGTTATCTTCCTCTTTCCTTATTAAAGCAGTAACAAGGAGAAACGAAAATATCTATTGTCCCCGAGTCTATTCCATAGTGTGTGTAGTATGCAAGAGAACTTCTAAGGTTATTCTATACTGCACAAACATTATCCCACCATACCACTACTAGACTCCCAGAACACTCTGTATCATGCCCAATCGCTTAGGAATTGAGAACAATGCAAAGCAAAAACCCATGGAAAGTCCAGTACAATAAACCTCTGTGCCAAGCCTATTATCCCTAGCCAATGTCCTAATAATACACCGAGTGGCTCTCTTCAGCACAGCACGGCGGTGGTGGTGTAAGGGGTAAACAACTTTAATAACTTATCGCCTACATCATCATCAGGGGTTAGCTCAATACATCCGAGTACAATGGGCACAACCTCACCTAGTAACAGGCTCCACCCCTAGTCCCTAACTGCACCAGATGTATTGTTGCTAAAACTACACAAGGCCCAAGGGTTGATATCCTGGGGAAGTTGGAAGCTGGCTGCCACCCAATAAAGGGTTGGATAAGACCCGAGTCAAAGAATGCTGTGTGGTGGAAAAAGCTTAGCCTACCATATCACACACCCAGCAACCTCGGTTCTCCAAGGCCTTACAAAAACAGAGATAAACAGTCCAGCCACCCAATCCCCCCCAGTGATATCAACCATGAATAATATGCACATATAATAATGGTGACACAATGCAGCAGAATACTGAAACAGAAATAAGAAGGAATAAAAGGAGAAGCTTATATGCTAGATTGCCAAAGAATGAATGAATGCAGTAATTAGGATTAAACTAAAGATGTTAAAACATAACAATATGCTCAATATGACTCCAGCCCCTGCTATGCTCCAATCAAATAAGGAACCAAAAAGAAATATGCAGTATTCAAGGGACAACACCACGAAGCAAGCCTATCCAACACCAAACAGAGATGTTGACAGAGCGAGATACGACTGGAGTAACGCTCTGGCACTCCTCTAGTTCCCACGGCCAGACGAGGGAGGAGAGGGGAGCACCACAGGCACCGCCAGAATATACAATTAACTAGGCAGCCTGGGCTCTCACTAGCAATACAAATTAATCAAGTAAAACATAAGACAACCTTATGTAAACTTATGATAAACGAAATAATTGGACAAAGGCTAAATAAACTAATTAATTATAGGAATAGGTAACCGGCCACACAGATTACAGGCGCCGTCCTGCTTGCCACGAGGGCTAGCTAGCTACAAGCCTCGCAGAGGGTCCGCCCCCCCCCCACCCCCCCCACAACAGGCCCTGCAAACTATAACTCACTCACAAATTATATAGGCTACAAACTCATTTGGGAGTGACAATACATACATACTGTACATACATACATAGGTTCTGTTAGTTTAAATTGGGTTAGTTCATTTTAGTTAGGGTAGATTTAATTAGCTGATCTATCCTAACCAACGTTTTGTACTGGCGAGTGTCAACAATGACAAACAAACAGTCCAAAATATTGATCTCTGTAACGTCCTAGTGAAAGATTGCACAGATACGAGTGGAATAGAGCTCAATGGAACAATAAAATATTTCAAACTGCTAAATATATCACTCACACAACTTTAACACGGTAACAATTACAGTGATTAACTGTATATCTATATATATATACAGTATATATCTATCCTAATTATGGCGTTATGAGTAGACATATCTAAATTCTATTGCCTAATAGTGCTTCGGTTTTATTGAGGACGGTATTCCAATCCCTCAGCCTCACCTCAAACCATTGTGACAGGAGGGATTTATGGATGGAGGTGAGAGTGAGGGATGGGGGATGACGTTCTGCAGATTGCAATGGCACGGAAATGGCACGAATGGTCTATGATATTGATAAAAAAATGGGACGAAAGGTCTTAAAATCGATAAACTAGTTGGGCGAACGTCTTAAAATTTCAAAAACTAATGGGGCTATGCATGAGGGAGAAAAGGTTTTAGAGAAAGCAATTACCTCCCCCTTAACCCGGGAACTGCGGGAAGACTCGTAAGAGTTCCCCCGACGGACTGCGGGAAGACTCTTAAGAGTCAGGGGGAAAAAAATCAATTTAAAATACCGATTTTTTTTTTTTTTTTTTTTTTTATTTATTAATTTTTTTTTTTGCCCCTGGGCCATTCAAAATATCACTCCTCTACCTCCCCTCCTTCCCCACTTTCCTCCCCTCCTTCAGTTATCACCTATTTTCCCTGTTATTCCCTTATTCTGAGGTATATTTTCGTGCTAACATTAGCGAGTTGCAAGCAGGGCATTGTCATCACTGTTAGCAAGCGAGTGCAAGAGAGAGAGAAAGAGTATCGATCGACAGTGTCTCTCCAGACTTGGGGAAATGTGGCGGGAAAGGAGGTTGCCTCAGCCATACATTATGTAGCTCCCGGCCTGTATCGCCGATTTTGACCATCCGAAAGCTGTTTCCACTTGTTTTATTGTTGTAACAGGTTAATACCTTTATAATCAACCTATAATAGGTGCATATGGAGAAGTATTAATACTATTTATGGTAAAATAAATATTTTAGTGATGGAAACAGCTCAAATACATGCGCACAGGCAGAGGTGTCTCATACCCCCCATGCGCACTTCAGAGGTTAAAGAACATTAATTCCCGCCACTCATCAAAAACATTTGGTCCAGGTGCAAGTCTTGGCAACTGTACATTCGTGGTCAGGACTACATGAATGGTTTAAACTTGCAGACTTACAATGCCAAAAATAAGGTAACCCCAAGCCAAACTTATTACACTCTGTTCCAAATTAGTGGTCCAGTAATTGTGAACCTTAACCTCTGTCACTCAAAAACCGCTAGAGCAAATGGGCTGTAAATTCCCAAACCTACCGGTATTCCCTGGCTGACCCTTCCCAAATGGTAGTAATATTAGCTAGATTACTCTAGTCGTTTGTGAATTTTAGAGGTTAATGTTCAAGCGTTTTGGGCTGATTACTTGGAACAGGGTATAGGATAATATAAGTAATGGTAGTTTCATCTGATGTACAAAACTACTTAGTGTCCTCATCGGGCCGCTATTTCCCGTGTTTGCGTTCACTCTTCCACCAGGTCCTTGCACTATTCAGTATTTTGGATGGATTTATTTCCAGTTGTTCACACTCTCCATTAAGATAGGGATAACATGATAATTTACTTAACTTGGTCCATTAGTTTGACAATTTTAAGACCTTTCGTTCCATTTCTTCATCAACATCATGACCTTTCGTGCCATTTAAGTGTCGAATATTTCCTGGGGAGCGATAGCGACCCTATATTTTTGGCGGACGGCCAAAACATTTAAGTTTCTCGAAGGGGGATCTTGAGATTTTGTTGTTTTAAGCTTGATGGAGGTCAAGGGAGGAAACTAGAACAATAATAAATACATAATAAATAAAATAATAAATAAACTCCACCCTCTTAAGGCGAATTACTTGGGAGTGATTCAGCAGTGACGTATTACAACCCATCCCGACCCGCATATCAGAGTGCCGGGAATGACGAGTGTCCCGGGCATGCAGGATTAATTTATGCAACCTACCTTTGACCATTCCTACACTTTAAGACACAATCCGTTACCCAAATGACCTCTCAAACAATATAACAAACTTCCGAGATGAATATATTGGACAGAGAGCTACTGGGAAGTTACAATTCAGTTTGGGTTAGCTTCGAAAACTTAACCACTACAATAAGCTTATTCCGGTTGCAGAATTTTCCCTCATCCCCGTGCCTGCGACAAGTTGGCAATACCGACCCAACGCCACCGCCTCTGCAACCACGACGAATATCCCGAGGTAATACATTGGTGTTCACGTGTAGGACTTTGACGGCTGTGCCACCCCCACCCCTCCCGGTCTGAGTCGGGAAAGGGGGGGGGGGGGGGGCGGCGGATCCAATTGGTGACGTGTTGTTGGGGGGAACGGATTGACGCGTGACGACCACACCTCAAGTTTCTGTCACTCTCTCTCTCTCTCTCTCTCTCTCTCTCTATATATATATATATATATATATATATATATATATATATATATATTAGAGATAGATAGATAGAGAGAGAGAGAGAGAGAGAGTACATTTATGAAGATATACTTTACTTATACTGACTATGCTATAATTATCTAGTAAAAATACCGAGGGTATATTTGCATGGGGGAACTGTTTTTTATAACGTCAGTCTCCATATTTGCAAGCGTGAAATGTAGACGAAAATACTTAACTAAAAATCTGATATATACATTTAACGCTTGTCTAATATCAGTGGGAAAAAAACGCTGAAATATTAAGTAGAAACAAGTGTTTCATAAGATTAATAATATATCATGGTTAGTGTGATGTAGTTTATTGAGTAACGGAATTAAGTTTAAGGTCATATATGTTCCTTTGTAATGTACCCTTGGTGAATATGTAAATACAAATAAATTAACCAATCCCTTATTTCCCCAGATACTTGCACACAAACGAACATACCAATTTTACATCCACACAAACGTGCATCCATATGACACACACATATAGAACCCCCTCACCCACACCCAAACATATACTCATATAGTTAAGTACTTATATTTATTAGATGCACCGCTAGGGTTTTAAGCCCTCGACATTTCCAAACTTATGCAAAGTGCTTTTCTATGTCTCGTTAATCAGTGTCCAGCCCTTTATAGTACAAAGGCCCAATTCTGGTGATCTATTGGTATATGTTACACACACACTCACTCTCACATACTCACTTACACCTTCTCTCTCTCTCTCTCTCTCTCTCTCTCTCTCTCTCTCTCTCTCTCTCTCTCTCTCTCTCTCTCTCTCCGTTTAAATGAACATAACAATCAATATAATGTCCATCATGGTTGGTTACATGATCAACCCATATAATGTCCATCATGGTTGGTTACATGATCAACCCATATAATGTCCATCATGGTTGGTTACATGATCAACCCATATAATGTCCATCATGGTTGGTTACATGATCAACCCATATAATTACTCACTAACTATACAACTACAACAAATAGAATAATCATACTTAACCCCTTCAGCATGATGACACCTTTTTACCTTTGTTTCAGACTTAATTTAGACGATTTTATGCAGTTTAAGAAGCACCTTATGTTACTCAGAGGGTTTATTATGATCGCATTTACCACTTTGAGTCCTAGAAGGTAGATTATGAGCTAATGAAATCGTCTAATGGTAACCAGAATATGATGGATATTATGAGATCGTGTTGAAGGTGTTACAGATATTGATAGATTACAGTAACTGTACTTACCACTCCATAGATTGTGGTGAAGGATGAAGTTCTCAGGTCTGTAAATAAATATGATATAAATTATTTTCTTGTCTTGTATGTTGTGTCTATATATTCACACACAATATATTAAAATAGTGATTTTTTCAAATAACAACATCCAATTTCTTTTAAGATAATGTAATGAATAATCTTTCTATGCCTTATAATACAGCATGTAAATACTAAAAAATTCACACCTATCTGTACTAGATGTTTAAGTTACTTTTTATATATTTTTGTTTTTGTTAACATCGTTCTTAACATTTAACATTTCTGGCAACAAAAAACTAAAACATATATGAACGCCATATGAAGAGGAGCACTTTGTTGACAACGTTTCGCATATAGCTTCAAGCCAATGACATACACGTCATTGGCCTGATGAAGCTACAGTATATAGTATGTGACGTTGTCAATATAGTGCACCTCCTCATATGGTGTATACATTAATTGTGTCTACTTTTGTATGTTTACGTTTAACATAACTCAAATAATGAAAGTATAAAACAGGAAATACCAACAGTTTACCAGACAGCTCCCCCAAGACATCGTGCGACGGCCACCAACAATTGTGAGCTTGGCGTGAAAAGTTAAAGCCACTTAACTGGAATTCGCTTGATGGCTGGACCTCTTAGACTCAGATGAGAAAAAGTAAATCATTGAAATGACGCGCTCAGCCGTGACCTTTCCTCGTGTTACAACTAAATCCAGGTCTGTGTGTCAAACAAGGGGTATTTGGTTTTAACCCCTTCTGTACCGGCGATGTCTATTATATTGTATTTTAGCTAAATTTAGACGATTTTATGCAGCTTTGTAAGGATCTGTGGTAGCTAAAATTATAAACTGTGATAGTGTTTAGCCTTTGAATGATTAGGTCTTTCCTAACCTCAATAAAATCATCTGATTGTTGCCAGAATATAATGAAAAGGACGTCACCGGTACAGTATGGGTTAATACTGGAATGCATACAAGACAGAATATAGACAAATTAAAGTGAAGGAGCTTTTTTTATTGGCCATTTTATCACTTCCAAGGGTACAATATGACACGTGAAGGATAACGTTAAGGGCTCCCCTTCTCCATCATTTTATCACTTCCAAGGGTATAATATGACACGTGAAGGATAACGTTAAGGGCTCCCCTTCTCCATCATTTTATCACTTCCAAGGGTTCAATATGACACGTGAAGGATAACGTTAAGGGCTCCCCTTCTCCATCATTTTATCACTTCCAAGGGTATAATATGACACGTGAAGGATAACGTTAAGGGCTCCCCTTCTCCATCATTTTATCACTTCCAAGGGTACAATATGACACGTGAAGGATAACGTTAAGGGCTCCCCTTCTCCATCATTTTATCACTTCCAAGGGTACAATATGACACATGAAGGATAACGTTAAGGGCTCCCCTTCTCCATCATTTTATCACTTCCAAGGGTATAATATGACACGTGAAGGATAACGTTAAGGGCTCCCCTTCTCCCTCATTTGTAACCCCATTATATTTCAGATCTTAAGATGTTCGGCCCATCAGTTTGGCGGTTTTAAGACCTTTCACCCAACTTATTTGTAAATATTGAGAATATTCGTGTAATTTAGGTGTCGAATTTTTCCTGGCGAGCGATAGCAAGCCTGCAAATTAGGAGGGAACGGCCTTCGGCCGAGAAATGTTTCTCCACAAAAATGTACAATTATATCTAGAAGAGGGATCTTGGGGATGTTATTTTTAAGTTTGATGGTTGTCTAGGGAGGAGACTAAAACAATAACAAATAGATGAACAAATCGACCACAAAATAAACCCTTTCCTTAACTGTGTATATTAAGACGACTATAAAACAAAAAACAAAAAAAAAGTCCTTGAGTTATCTGATGTAAAGGAGAGCCGTTTATTTTGTTTTCATTAGTGTATTCATTAATTTAATTTAATTTATTATGTTTAAGGAGGAAATAGTTATTATTTCTGGACCCTTTCAACCTCATGTTTAACCCCATTAGTTTTCAGATTTGAAGACGTTCGTTACATTAGTCTGGCGATTTTAAAACCTTTCCCCCCATTTCTTTGTCAATAGTAGGACCTTTCGTGACATTTAGGTGTCGATTTTTTCCTGGCGAGAGATAGCAAGCCTGTAATTTTAGGAGGAACCGGCCTTCGGCCGCAATATTTTTCTACAGAAAAACGTACAATTTTATCTCGCAGGGAGGGATTAGGATGTGTATTTTTAAAGCTTGAGATCTAGCGAGGACACTAAAAATCTATATATATCCATTCCGGTAGTCAGGGAATTAATAATCGACACCTGAATGAAGTGAAGTTACTTATAATCGCCAAACTAATTGGGTGAAACAGGGATGATCCGCAAAGACCAGCCCTCTCTAAAGCCCCGTCCACACGGTCGAGCACTGCCCGTCGGGCACGAGGGAAATGTTCGATATGGGGCAAATTCGGCGGGCAAACCAGGGATATGCCCGTGCACGTAGTTAAGCGATATTACCAGACACTGTCCGGCAGTTTGCCGGTGGGAGTGAGGATAAATGGGGCCTGTGAAAGGCGGGGAATACTGTGTACCTTGATCTTTAACCCATTTGATTATTTTCTGTCAATCATGTTTAATTCATATCATCACCAACCCACCAATACCAGTACAACTCATAATACCGGTACGCAAACCGCGACACGTAACGGGCCAAACATCGTATTATTCATCCCTAGCGATATAGCCAAACAAAAACATCAATGGACAAACAACCATTACCACTCTAACCATTGTTACGACCGGCCCTACGAAATAAACAAGGGCACTTATAATGGACTAGATGATAGGCTATATCTGCAACAACGGTACGCTAATTCCAAACCCTCGAACTATTACGCCGGTGAACAAAACACTTAAACCCTCCAGAGTTAATCTACTGGATAACGGTGTATCAATTAACTGGGTTTTAGTGCACTTCTACAAAGGTTTTCCGGTGACGGCAAAGCCAACTCACAACAGGAGTACTTACGTTACTAAAATGCTCTCAAGTAATAACAATGCTTAAATAAACTATCACAAGATTTAATAAAGGAGTATATGTTTACGTTAACTTTAGTGTGAGTCTGTACTCCACACTAAACTCTTCAATGCTCTATGAAAACACTGGAAGTCTAGTCCTACAGCAAACAGATATGGAATCTTCTGAAAACGTCTGATACTCTAAGATGCTCGTCAATATAGAACAGAAATAATGCAGGGGCAGGACACCAAAGCGTGCATCTTAAATAAACCAACAAGTAGGATACATATATTTAAAACAAGGGAGTGCAACAACTCTGTGACAGCACTAATAATAACCACTCAAAACCAGTACTTCCTTAGCCAACGTAACAGCCAAACTGGGTTGTGCACTATGCATCAACCTAGGCTAAAATAAGGCGTGAATAATTCCTAAAGCATACGCAGTTAAAGTTAATAAACACAATGCTGTCTTTCTCACTAATAAAGTCTAGCAGTGGCACAAAAGGTACAAGGAACCTAGGCAGAGCGCAAGCATGCTCGTAGCCTACTGTCTCCCCTTGAACAGATTTCCCTTATGTTACGTTAAGTGACTAGGAGGCTCTCTTGGTAAGTCCAGTTTTCAAGTATCTGGTCTTACCCTGGCGCTCCACAAAGGTCAACAAAATGAGGTAGCAAGCATACGAGCAAGAGTAGGCAAAAGCCCTTCGCTAGTATGCTGCTACACTCGCAAAGGAAAAATATGCACAAGAGTTACAGGCTACCCAGTTCCGTCGAAGTCGTACAAGCTCTGATTTGCCACATACATAACTCAGACAACGACTAAAGATACCCTCCACTGTCTAGCATTAAGTAGTAGGAAAGAACAACTCAATAATTTGAAGCACCCCAATACTATGATACCATGTGACTATGACTCTAATAATCCCTAAAGCTAGTGCAAAACATATATGGAGAACTGGTGCTGGTAATACGACTGGCCGACTAAGGAAGTCGTATGCAGAACCAGAAGGGATAAGTAAATGAATAAAGATGAGAAGTATTGAAAAGAAGAAGTTCAGAGAGAGAAACAGTAGTAAAGTGGGTTAAATTGGGGACAGATTGCAAGGGACGTCTAGGACCAAGCACAACATACCAAGCTCTGAAGAGACACGCGAGAAGGATGCCCCCAATCACAGACGACTACGTCATGAAGTAGTCGGCCGACCAATCACGAGCGTGGGAACCTCCGCCCGAGCGAGGGAGGCACACTTACATACACACGCACATAATACCACCTCGCTGCCTCCTTCGTTCTCTCTCTCCTTAAATTCACACTACACATCTTATACTCTATCAATGATATCAAATACTTCCAAGTGTCACAGACAAGAATAAAGACCACCACTGATCTGTCTGTGACAACATGAACACTAAGAAAGAAAGAACATCGTTCTACGATTATTATAGCCAATTTCACTGCCCTGGCGAGCGCTAGCGAGTTACGAGTACATTCTGGCAAGCTGGCCAGCGTAACACCCCGCCCAAGATGTGGGACATTTTAGCCTCATCTGACCAGACAGAATGCCCACCAACCCCGCATCACCCAGCTACTCTCCCAAGTTGTGAAAACAAGGCACGATCACAAACATGAAACACTTCATAATGAAAAACAAAAATCTACACAACACTTCCCCAAAAAATAGTATAGCTTATCAATATTACGCTCAACGAGCAAGCTTCACAAAGCCTAGCCTACTAAGACAAAAACACAGGATGTCTTAGATTCTTGCTGTAACATACTGCACTTATATACTATCAAAAAGAAAGAGTTTTTATGTGAGGTTTTTATATTTGTAATAGTGTTTTTGGCGGCTTTGCACTACAGGGGCAAGCCTAATTTTTCTCCACTCAACCCAACACACCTGTGGTGATCTACCCTGGGTCCTCCACCCTGGACAAACAGTCAGCTATCACATTGTCACAACCGGCAATATGGCGAATGTCTAGGTTATACTCCTGCAACATTAACCTCTGAAGTGCGCATGGGGGTAATTAGACACCTCTCCCTGTGCGCATGTATTTGAGGTGTTTCCGTCACTAAAATATTCATTGTACCATTAATAGCATTAATACTTATCCATATGCGCCTATTATGGGTTGATTATAAAGGTATTAACCTGAAACAACAATAAAACGAGTGAAAACAGCGTTTGGATGGTCAAAATCGGAGATATAGCGAGTTGTATAATGTATGGGTGAGGCAAGCTACTTTCCCGCCAATTTCCCCCAAGGCCACTGAGACACAGTCGATCGATACTCTCTCTCTCTCTCTTGCATTCGCTTGCTATCAGTGATGACCACACCCTGCAACCGGATTTCTAATGTTAGCACGAAAATATACCTCAGAATAAGGGAATAACAGGGAAAATAGGTGATAACTGAAGGAGAGGAGGAAAGTGGGGAAGGAGGGGAGGTAGAGGACTGAGATTTTGCATGGCCCAGGGGCCAAAAAAAATAAAAAAATAAAAAAATTATAATATATATATATTTTTTTCGATGTCAAAAGTTGATTTTTTTTTTCTCTGACTCTTAAGAGTCTCCCCACAGTCCGCCGGGGGAACTCTTAAGAGTCTCCCCGCAGTTCCCGGGTTAAGGACCATCTGGTTAGCCTCATATTCCGGTTGTGGAACTGATTCAAAAACTTCAAAGGGTGGTGGTCAGTGTAAATCACCACGACTGGGCCAAAAGCGGGAACATACACCTCAAAGTGCCTGAGCGCCAGCACAATGGCCAGAAGCTCCTTCTCTACCATCGAATAGTTCTTTTGTGCTGAGTTGAACTTCTTGGAAAAGAAACTTACTGGGTGTTCCACACCTTCTGTTTCTGTTTGCAACAAGACGGCACCAGCCCCTACACCGCTAGCATCTGTCGCTAGCTGAAAAGGTCTTGAGAAGTCCGGGGCCCTGAGTATGGGGTGAGTGCACAAAAGATGCTTCACCAGTGAGAATGCTTTCTCACACTCAGGTGCCCACCCAAACTTTTTCGTCTTTGCAAGTAAATCAGTCAGAGGAGCCAACACCGAGGAGTATCCGCGGATGAATCTGCGGTAATACCCAATCATGCCCAAGAACCTCATGATTTGTCTTTTGGTGGTCGGCCTGGGGAACTGGTTAATAGCCTGTATCTTGGTTTGGGGGGGGGGGGCACACCTGGCCTAACCCTACCACAAACCCTAAACACTGCACAGTTGCCTGAACAAAGTCACATTTGCCCAGATTGACCACCAAATGAGCCTCACTCAGCTTCCTAAAGAATGCCCCGATGTGCTCGCAATGGCTTTCAAAGTCATTATTGTAGATTATTACATCATCTAGATAAACGGTGCAGTTAGGGATATCCGCCACTAACTCGTTCATCAGGCATTGGAAGGTTGCAGGTGCATTCTTCAACCCATACGGCATAACGTTGCAACGGTAAGTGTTCCCATCCACCACAAACCCGCACACCTGCTTCGCCCGCTCAGACAACGGCACCTGCCAGTAACCTTTGACAAGATCCACCTTGGTGAGGTAACGTGCACACCCGATCTTGTCAACACTGTCATCTACGCGGGGAAGAGGGTAAGCATTGGTGGGGGTTAAACCGTTCAACCGCCTGAAGTCAATGCAAAACCTGACCTTGCCGTCTGGTTTAGGCTGCAGAGTGACGGGAGATGTCCACCTAACCGCCCCTTTTTCTATCAGCCCCTTCTCCAACATGTAGCCTAATTCAGCTCGGAGAGCCGGAAGTTTAATGGGAGGTACACGATAGGGCACTGATTTAAAAGGGGGGTGGTCTCCAACGTCTAAATCGTGCACCGCATGAGTTGTGAGGCCTGAGTGCTCGGCAAAAACAGTGGGGTATAAACTGAACAGGTGCTGGATCGCTGCACGCTGTTGCTCAGGCAGGTGCTCAAGCGCTTCCACAGCCACCTGGTTCGTGTTCCCCGCCCACTGATCCGCCGAGACATGACAATCCCAACTTTCCTCCACCTGGGCCTCACTGTCCCCCTCTCCTTCTCCACCTTGGCCGCTGCAGACCAACACAGGGACAGTAGGCTGCTCAGGTGGGCGCCTCACGAACTCTTTTAACAGGTTCACATGACAGAGCTGATTCTTCTTTCACCTATCCGGAGTAGCCACAAGGTAATCTAGGTCAGATAACTTCCTCACGACCTTGTAAGGACCGACATATTTGGCAGACAGGGGATGGCCTACTAAGGGCAATAAGACCAAAACCTCCTGTCCTACCACAAACTCCCGGAGCTTTGCTTTTTTGTCATACCGATCCTTCATCAAGGCCTGATTACCCACCAAATTTCTCCCTGCCAACTCCAGGCTTTTCAGCATCCTGTCTCTACTCTCGAGGACATACTTAATTAGAGAACATGGTGGCACAGTCCCTTCCGAGATCTCTCTCACCATGCTCAGAGGACCTCTAACCTGATGCCCGAAAACTAACTCGTTGGGGCTAAACCCAAGGCTCTGCCCAGGTACCTCTCGTGCCGCAAACAAAACGTACGGTAGCCCCAGGTCCCAATCCTTGCCATTCTCCATACAGTAGCACCGCAACATGTTTTTCAAAGTAGAGTGCCATCTTTCCAACACCCCTTGACTCTCTGGGTGATAAGCTGAAGAGACAACCGTATTGATCCCATGCTGCTGCATGGTCTGTTTAAAGAGAGTGGACGTGAAATTTGACCCTTGGTCCGACTGAATTTCCTGCGGGTACCCGTATCTCGAGCAATACAACAGCAAGTTTCGCACAACAGTTTTAGACTTGCCATTTCTCATAGGGTATGCATCAGGGTAGCGAGTGGAGACGTCCATGAGGGTTAGCAAAAACCTGTTACCTGCACTAGTGGGAGGCAGAGGGCCTACCATGTCGATGATAACATTGCTGAAGGGAGGACCAATAGCAGGCACTGGGTTCAACGGAGCCTTAGGTATGCTCTGATTCGGCTTTTCCACCCTCTGGCAGGTACCACACATCGCCACCCAGGCCGAAACTTGGGCTTTAATACCTGGCCACAAGAACAACCTAGATAACGAGGCCAACGTTTTACTCACACCCAAGTGACCTGCCAACGGAACATCGTGCGCCAACCGCAACAGGCTATCACGACACTTCTCAGGAACCACCAACTGGTCAACCACTCTTGCCCCACCATCCCAACTACGTCTGGGATCCAAAAAACGGCGGTACAGGATTCCCCCAACATGAAAAAAATCTCCCGGCTTTGCATCCCCGTCCTCGTCGAGTTCTATAGCCCCGTTCCCACAACTCTCAAGCCCAGGATCTTCTACTTGCAACCGACATATATCCGAGGGTGCCAACCTATCTAAATGCTCCTGAAGCAACTTGTGGCCACCCCCAATACGGGGCTGCTCAAGCCTTGCCTGCTTCGCCTGGGAACGTTTCTGTCACGGAGTGCTAACACGCCCAACCATGTCACTAGGGGGGACAGGTTCTGGGGCCACTCCGGACCTCATAATGGGTGCAAGTACCGAGTCACCAAGGAGTGTCGCTGGGTCCAAACTCTCAACCCGACCAGCCTTGACTTTCTCCTTCCGACCCTTCCTCCGCTGGTCTAAAACTTGGGTACTAGGCTGTGACACCTGAGCAGACTGAGACCTGGTGACAGCACACGCCATCTGCGGCATCTGGCACCTCTCGAGCCACTCTTGCCCCTCCCTACTCATGTCGGCCGCCCTCTCGGCAACGACTAAGGGTGGAACCTCGGAAGTGAGCACCGCAAAGTCATTACCGAGAAGGAGGTCGACCCCCTCAGCTGGCAACTTCTCCACAACACCCACATCCAACTCTCGTGTCACACCGTCCACCTCAAGCTCCACTCTGACCAGCGGGTAAGACCGCGTAGCATTGATGCCTTGAACCACCACAACCCGAGCCGCGTTAATAGGCTTGCCAGTGAAATTCCAAACAAGTGTATGGGAAGCGCCCGTATAACGCAGTAACTCAAGCCTATGCTCCACACCAGCCCACCTCACAGTGCCGTGCCCCCTATGACCACAAAAAACATCTTGGACGGGTGACGAGCCCTCCTGCTGCTTCTGCACCGGCGGTGACTTCGCAACCAACTGTTTACCCCGGGCAAACGCGGAAGACCTCAAAGACACGCCGATGTTGCTCACTAGTGACACCACTGCTGTAGGCGGTGTGCTCGGACATGAGCGCGCAATATGGGGCATATTGCGCGCTCATGTCCGAGCACACCTTTCTTATGACACTGGAAACATTCCACTTCACTCTTGGACTTCCCCTGAGGTGGGTAAGGGCCCTGGCCTTTCTTTAACGGGAAGGGTTTCGACTTGGGATCATAATTGGCAACAGTATGGATAATTAGTTGTGTCATTAATTCGGGGGGTGGAGTGGTACGCCCCTTGTTACCTGCCTCAGCTCTCTGTGCAGACCCGCACCCACGAATCAATGACAACCTGAGGTCAGCCAGCTCAGCCGCCTCATGCAGAGTTTTAGGTTGCTTTTCTTTCAGGTTAAGAGTCAAGTCACTGCCAGTACATTTAAAAAATTGCTCTAACAACACTAATTGCTTCACTGCATCAAAAGTAGTTGCCTTCTCAGACCTCAACCAATTTTCAAATGCATCTGACAGCTCTCTAGCGTGTTCCTGGAAAGTACTCGCCTTTCTTTTAGGAACAGCCCTAAACTTCAGCCTATAGGTCTCTGGCTGTAGCTTATACGCCCTCAGGACAGCCTCTTTCAACGCCTCATAGTCAACACAAGACTCTAAGGGTAAAGCATCGTACGCCTTGAGTGCTTTCCCTGTCAATCGTGAAGAGACAAGGGCTGCCCACTTCTCCTCGGGCCATAACCGAGCGCCCCCACAGAACCCTCCCTGACGACCACAATGAAGCCTGGGTGACCGAAGCCACTCCATGGCGGGGAGCTAAGGAGGGTGCGGATACGCCCGGGAAACCAAAGACCCACCCAGGGCCCTGTGCCCCTCAGCAATTATGAAGAGAAAGTTGAGGGGCAAGGGATAAATGTGACGCTTTGGCTTCCAATCTTGGTAGATTGGGAGGTCAATCCACGGAAGAGGCCCCGTCACTTGAGATCTAGAAAATATATAAGTAAAAGGAACAGTCAGAGTAACCTATGGGTATGGCAGAGATCGCTCACTTCTCACTCTGATAGACCAGCCCATCACCACATGACTAGAACCCAATCCTCTCAGCATCAGCTAGGAAAGGCCCTAGAAAGCCGCCTTTGGCGGGGGGATAGCTCCCCTATTTCAACCCCTTTCGAGGTTGGGCATCCGCCTACCTTAACATGTCATATTACATATTACCTTAACATGTAATATGACACGCTATGATTATTGCATTATACTTTTCTCAGTGGATTCTTAATTACTAGCTTAATTACTGTGGCTTCCCATTATCAGTAAACAGTTCGGCGTTACCCATTGTAATGATTTACTATAAAGTAAGTCATCAAATTGAACAATTAACGATAATCCAGGCAATCTTGTTATGTTGTTTTAAAGTTGATATACTGTAAATTGTTTAGGCTTTTAATTTTTACTTCGTATTGTTTAAATTATCGTCCAAACATAATTAAAAGTATACTATAGCTCTGTGTATGTTACCTTGAATTTAATTTAATATGTATTATTTCACCATCATTATGTTACGGTGAACATTGGAAACACATACACATTATATAATACATATAAAGGGATCTTAAATGTAAACATTTACAATTTATATTTATGAAATCAATATGATCTCCACCCACAAGCTGCATCAACTACCTCCTGTATTCTCGTTGGAGCTGATTTAAAAAATTTCCAACTTATATTAGGGCGGCGACGGATTCCCCCCCCCTGCCCCCCGATCCGACTCCTCCCGCCCTTTCCAATCCTAACCTGAACCACATTCCACTCCATGACATGATGGCCCACAAATTCTCTATTGGGTTCATGTCACACACCCTTGTGGACCAGCTAAACCCCGGAGGGGGTCAGGTCAGGTGAAGGTATTGAAGGATAAGCCTTCACAACGGCACCTCGTAGCTACTTTCTACTTTTCCTATTTTCTGAAGAGTGTAGAGAGGGGAGAAGGGGTGTTGGAGAGAGACGAAGTTGTTATAGTGGCTTTGTTATGTGTGTTATTAGTCTGCATACGTCGTAAGGCTCAGGATGGCCATGACACGCACTGAATCCAGCAGCATCTCCTCAATAATGCTAATACCTTTTCTAGTTTGCCTGGACCAGTGTGTGTGTGTGTGCTTGTGTGTGTGTGTGTGTGTGTGTGTCTGTGTGTGTGTGTGTGTGTGTGTGTGTGTGTGTGTGTGTGTGTGTGTGCGTTTTATGTTATCATGTGTGAGTGATTTGTGCCCATTACGTTGTATGTGATCATGTATGTGATGTGCGTTTTATGTTATTGGGTGTGAGTGTGTGTGTGTCTGTTTTGTATCCTGTGTTAGTATTGGTGTGGGTGGGTTGGTGCTTGAATGTGATGGACAGAGGAGAGAGGTTGAAGCGGCGTCTCCTCTAACATTACAAATTGTGGAGGTCACAAGTATGTGTATTATCCAACTTATTCCTTAAGCCAACACAAATAACGTAAATCCTAAGTGTTATTGTTATACTTAATATATATATAAACAAATATAGACGTGTTCTTCGGGAATCGTAGCTTAATTAGGAATAGGATATCTAGCGAGGCAGCGAGTAACAGGTGTTGTTCGCTGCCTCGCTAGTTATCCTATTGCTAATCAATATATATGTGTTACTTTTGTCATCCCTAACATTTATTATTTATTTCATAAGTCGTAGGCGTGTGCATAAACCTTTAACCGTCTTGGTGGTGTAATGGTTAAGGTGTCTAAAAATCTGTGTGTGATAACCCAGGTTCGAATCCCGGTGGATCACATACATGCTTTCATTAATTTCATTGGTGGTGTGGTGAAATTAATACAAAATAGATTATGTATATGTAAATTCAAAAACAATCGCATAGTAATATTCTGCGTATTTTAGAAGGTATCTTTGTTATGTCCTTGAGAGAGAGAGAGAGAGAGAGAGAGAGAGAGAGAGAGAGAGAGAGAGAGAGAGAGAGAGAGAGAGAGAGAGAGAGAATGAGAGAGAGAGAGAGAGAGAGAGAATGAGAGAGAGAGAGAGAGAGAGAGAGAGAGAGAGAGAGAGAGAGAGAGAGAGAGAGGTGGGAGGGAGGGAGGGGAGAGGAAGCGGGTGAAGAAGGAAAATTGGGGTGAACGGGAGAGGGGGAGGAGGGGGGAATGGAAAGTGCGAAGGATAGAAACTTGATTGTCTGTGTATTAAATTCCATAAATAACGCAACACCTAATGTATGTTACTTATTTGTGATCCAACATGGGCTAATTTTATAATATAGCCTGTGTGTTATGTTAAAATAAACTTATTCTGCGTGCCCTGCTCGAACACACACACACATACACACGTTTGACTCCTCCTCCTTCGAACCTCTATATTAACCCCGCCCCGTTTTATTAGAAGCGATTAAAGTGCCATCTATTAAAAGGTGAGTGAACTAACACATTGCCTCAGGCCAAGACAGCAGTTCTGTCGTAGACTGTACATACAAGTGTAGCGAGGTGAGTCAAGACCAATAATCAAAGGTTCCTAGTCGGTCAGATGTTGCAATAAAAGAAAAACATGGAGCGCCGTTTAAACATTCTCAGCAGAAGCAGGAACTCGTATAACTACATTGGAAACTATAATTACCGTACCGTACAGCGATGGTCAGAGGAATTATGAACCACTACTGATTCGTGCGCTGGGGCTATTACCTCGCCTTATGGAGAGATTTCCACTCCAGGGACTATTTTCTCGATCCCTTTCTCCCTCATGTTTAGCCCATTGTTTCTGAGATATTAAAACGTTCGCCCCATTAGTTTGGTGGTTTTAAGAACGTTCGACCCATTTCTGTACAATTTAAGAACTTTCATGCCATTCAGGTGTCGACTTTTTCCTGGCGAGCGAAAGCGAGCCTGTAATTTAACACCTTAAGAGCGGCCTATGCGGTTTATTTATATGTACCGCCCAGCGGGGTGTTTTTAGCCAAAATAGGGCTGTTTACGTGATCATTTTCATGCCTAAATAAGACCCAGAATATAAAACAAGTATCTATCCCTGAAAGGGCATAAACAGAGCTTTCGAATGACACCATAACGATCCTTTTATGATGGCTAGTTTTCTTGCAATAACCGTGCAACGCGAGTGCAAAAAGCATGTAATTAGGCACTTTCCCCATACAATTCCTTATATAGCGAGTGAGAGAGGTAGGAGGGAGGTGAGATTCGTGTCAGTAGGTTCGCCGCGGTGGTCTGGAGCAGTCATACGCTCGCTACTCTCCTGCCACCACTTGTCTCTCTCTCTCAGCAACATTACGTGCTGAAATTGCCACTCGAGTTATGTCGAGCGCCGCCACATAGTCCAGCTTTATTTAACTCGACTTATGTGGTGAGCCGCTAATTAAGGGTTAAGGGGAATCGGCCATTGGCCGGAACATTTTTCTACCGAAAAATGTACACATTTATCTTGAAAGGGGGTCTAGGGGTGGTCATTTTAAGTTTGAAGGAGGTCTAGGGAACAAATTAACCCTTTCACGCACAGATGACGCAGAGGTTGCCAGATTAGCAATAAGAAATAGAGTTCTCTCACTCTTATAATTACCTCTCCAAAATTAGTTTTCTGCCCACAGCTAACTCAAAGACAACTGCAGAGGTTGAAGTAACTAAACTAAAGGTTTCTAAATACCCCTGATGGTAACAAAGGCTTTAAAATATCCCTAATAGGCTCAAAATCGCTTCATATGTCGGAGAGGGTTAAAACCTCCCCTTAATTGTTTCCCGCTAGCCGTGGTTACCATACGATATGACCTACTTGATGTAAAGACCAGAGAACTTTATGTGACTGGCTTCGTGCACTAACACATCAATATGAAGCAACCGCCCTGCCACACTCATACACCAAGATTCTAAGACATGAAGAGTAATATATTTGAGGGGAAACTGGCTATAAACCTTTTGCATTATAATTTACGGTCCGTTTAGCCTCGATTAATCCGTTCAGTACCGTTGCCGTTCTTTTAAATGTATTATGGTCACTGTTAGACTAGTTTATTGAGTTTAATAAAGTGCTTCTACCAATTAACAGGCTTCTAACTATATCCTTAACCCTCTTTGTTACCACAGATCCTTCTTAAATGGCACAATATCGTATAAATATAACTAGAAACAAATAAAATAGACGTCGCCGGTACGGAAGGGGTTAAGACATTGTATCTGCGTGGTGGCAAGACAATGATGAGTAATATATACTTCTTGCCTTTAAAGTTACGGTCAATTTAGCCTAGATTAAGCGCTTAAAAGTACTTGACACAGTTTTGGGGTTGTCATGCGAACATGATCAATTTCGAGCGTTTATGGTTAAGAAAGAAGGGTTTATTTTGATTATAAATTGAATAAATACATATATATAATTGTGTATATATATATATATATATATATATATATATATACAGTATACATATACAGTATATAATTATACAGTATATATACAGTATATACTGCATATATACAGTATATATATATTATATATATATATTTTTTTTCTATGTGATTGAGGGAGGCAAAAGGCAGAACTACCTATAGCGAGTGCCTCCCCCATAGTTGAAAGAGTGACAGGGCCAAAATCAAGGGACGTTCGAGCCAAAATGCCTGGACACACTGAGTTTGAAGCAATTTAAGTCATAGGAAGAGGGAAAGACTGATTCTGGGAGAGAGTTCCAGAGCTCAGCTGTTGAGTAGAAGAAATTTTGAGAGTAACGTTTCACTCTCGGGTTGGAGACTTGCACAGAGTAGGGGTGGGATTGAGTTGCAAGACGGGTACCACGTGCCCTACGTAAAGGAGGTGGTATACACGGGGAAAGCTCTGAAGAACACTGATTATTATAGTAGCGATAGAATAGCGAGAGAGATGCAACATTGCGGCGGAGAGAGAGAGATTGCAGAGAGTTGGTGAGTGGACGGGAGTTAATGATACGAAAGGCCTTCCTTTCAACTTTGTCTAGGAGAGCGGTGTGAGAGGAACCTCCCTACACATGTGAACAATACTGTATATATATATATATTTATATATTTTTTTTTTTAGATTATTAGTTTCACCTCTAGACCTCCAACAAGCTTAAAAAAATGCATCCCCAAGATCGAACTTCTAGATAAATGTGTACATTTGTCGGTAGAAAAATATCACAGCCTTCCAATGGTTCCTCCTAAATTACAGGCTAGATATCGCTCGCCAGGAAGAAATCGACACATAATTGCCACGATTGGTATTGATATTGACAAAGTAATGCGGTGAAAATCTTAAAATTCCAAAACTAATGGACCGAACATCTTAAAATCTAAGCACTAATGGGGCTAAACATGAGGGAGAAGAGGGGTCAGAAAAAACAACTCTACGATGATGGGCAACAAAATAATATACAGTACATGTAAAGGCATATATAAGAGACGGCAACATATTCTGCAGCTCGCTCTCATAACCACCAAATGTAGCTCGACATTAATATCACATCCACGGCGAAAATAAAAATAATAACTCTCCACAGATTGGTCCATTTCCCGTGACAACTTTACATGCAGTGCAGGGCCAAATGTCCACTCTCGATCTTTAAGATCCCTAGCTGGCTACGTGTATATATTTTTATATATACATATATATATATATATATATATATAAAAAAAAACACACAAATTCACACACATCTAGGTCACCCAGGAGAAAACCCAGAGACCAGGGAACACTAAGAGCACTCCACCACTCCCCCGGCCCACGACTTCCCGAAGTTCCGGTCTCAGCAGGCAGACATGCAGCTGACCAGGGTCCAAAGAATATATTCTCTGGACCCTGCAGCGGACCACACCTCAGTGCCCGTCCACCACGTATCTTGGCATACCTTGCATATATACCGGCTCCCTGGGCCAGACGCCCGACTATTATCTAGTCCAACTGGCACCCGACCCCCTCTCCCAAACGACCGTGTTTTCACTCATCTGTTCACTAGCATTCTCCATTCATTCCTATATATTACCAATTATCCTAATGTTTGTACTACACAATCTCTCCATCTTAACGGAGGTCTTCCTACTCCTCTACCTCCCCTTGTATCTGACTCACATATTCTCTTTGTAAGCCTTTCATCTTCCATTCGCTCAACATAACCATACCAGCACAACACCCTTCTGTCCACTCTGGCCGACAAATGTTCCTGCTGCCCCACTCTCCAACGTATCTCTGTATTCCTCAATCTGTCTCTACGAGTCACTCCACACATACTCCTCAAGCAGCTCATCCCTATCACATCCAGCTTTCTTCTCGCCTTTGCCTTCAGGGCCCGTGTCTCAGCCCCATACAATACTGTTGATACAACTATCCCGTGATATATTGCACTTTTAGCTTTCATTCCGAGATTTCTCACCTTCCACATACTTCCCATTGCTCTGAAATCATTCCTTCCTTCAGATACTCTCTGTTTTACCTCCATTTCCATACCTCCGTTCCTGCTTATCATTCCTCCTAGATATTCAAAACACTACTTGTTCCTGTATTTCCCCATCCAGCCGTACATCTAGATTCACCCTACGATCACCCTTATTACACACCATCACTTTACTTTTATTGACTTTCACCCTCAGCTTCCTCCTCCCACAAACCACACCAAACTCTTTGACTACCTGCTGCAGTTTCTCCTCAGAATCCACCACCAACACTGTGTCATCAGCAAACAGCAACTGGTTCAACTCCCAATTTCTACCATTCTTTCCTACTAAACCCACTTCTCTACCCCTAGTTCTGATTTTCACCTCCCTCACCACACCATCCACAAATATATTAAACAGCCATGGTGATATTACACAACCCTGTCGCAGACCAACATTTACCTCAAACCACTCCCTCAACTCATTATTTCCTACTCTAACACACGCTCTGTTCTCTTCATAAAAACTTCAATTTCCTCCAATTTCATAAATCCTTAGCAGCTTCCACATTGCTTCTCGATCCACTCTGTAGAATACCAAGAGTTGTATGGTATTCTCGTGTAATATTCATTGAATATTATATATAAAGGGGGTAAAGATAACTAGTTTGTGTTATAAATTATATTGAGTTATAGAATACAGTTTTATACTACTAAGTGTTAAGGTATTAGTATTGAGTTTAAGGTAAGGGGTTGTGGTAAGTCCTTATAGTGTAGACTATAGTGTGGTTTGTGAGTTAGGCAGAGTGTCTAGTTTTAACCAAGCGTAGGTTGATCGAGTCTCTGAGTTTAGACGGCAAGTGTAACAGTAATTGCTTAAATGGGCTTAGGGCAGTGTCTAGCCGTAGCCACGGTGTGACATGGAGTAGAGCGGAGTAGTGTCTGGTCCTAGTCAGTGGCTGTTGAAGAGTGAATTCTCTGTGTCAGTGCGTATAGAAGAGTGAGCTATTAAACTACCTTCTGGTATATATAAGGTGTGTTTGCTGACACACCTTTCATTAACTGGGTCAAGTGCTGATTCGAGTTGTGTATTGTTTACTTCATGTGTTGTCTTTTGTATTGCTTATTCTGACATTCGGTGGTGTCTAAGAGGGTGGATTGTTGACTATCAGTTGTGTATACCTTGCAAGTATAAACAATATAGAGTATATCTCTGTGGTAAGATTGATTGGTGATATTACTGTGTAGTGACTGTGTGAGTTGTAGATTATATATTATGGGTTATAATACATATATATATATATATATATAGAGATATCTTCAGTCCTTTATATAATGCTGATGGAAGACAAGGTGGGCTTAATAAGTCATTGAGTTTAGAATACTTGCATATATATTTGAGTATAATATACGCTTTTTCGAAATCCATAGAAGGCAAAAATATCTCCTTATGCATCTCTCAATACTTCTCGCATAGCTGTCATACGGCAAACATCTGATCAACACCCCCCCTTCCCCTCCTATACCCTTCCTTATATGAATACAATCGGGGGAGACATCGTGTGCACCTACTTACGTTTTTTTCTTTTCTTGTTTCACCTTACTTAGCTCTCAATAAATCAGTCCCTTGTTTATCTTCGCATATGTACACTCCTTCCCCCCATACATACTTATGCGTTCTCTCTCTCTCTCTCTCAAACCCACACACACACACAAACACACACACACGCATCCTTACGCACATAAGCAATATAAAATTTTCATATACAAGAGGTTCATGCCTACACATACTTGGTACATATATATATATACACGATAATATGATAAAGCACACACTCACACACATTGTTCCATTAGTACACACACACACACACACACACACAGCTTACACACATATATTCCCACACACGAGCCCACTATCACTCACCACCATTAGCACTTCACCACACACACACACACATACACACACACACACACACACACATTGGGATGGAATTTGTGCTGTACCAAGTATCAGTGCATTACCTCAAAGCCCACCGAAACGCCAACAGAATACCTTCCTTGTTCCCTGATTAAATAGCACTGTATGAATATTCCCATATTCAAAATATGCTGCATGGGGGGCAATGCCTAGTGAGTTAATTACTCAATAGGTGGCGTTCTGAGAGTGAGGGTCCGAGTCTTGGGGGTGAGACGATGAAGCACAGAAGTGGGGCAGCTTCAGAGATGAGGCTGCATCGGGCCGTGAGTAGGAGCTTGACATGTCTCACTCCCTAGACTGGGACGAGACCTCATGGGCTTCACCGTGTTGAGCGGTAGAATTTAGAGGCTCTCAGGCTATGCCCGTGAGGGAGTAGTTGGAATATAGAATAAAAAAAAACACACACACACGGTAGCCCACTATCACTCACCACTATTCGCACTTCACCTCACCACCCACCTGGAACCCAGACCACCAGTTTTTGTCGACCGGGATAAATGAGACCCGTGGTGATGGTGCTACACTTGATCGGTCTAGGGAACTACACAACTGGTTTAAGTTTTGTTTTTCTAAGTGTATGAAGGAGACAAAAGGCAAAGCTGCCTGTAACAAGTGTTCCCTATTAAGGTTGAAAGAGTGATAGAGGGCCAACATGAAGGTACTTTAGAGGCAAAATAGAAACAGTGATGGAAGCCAGGCAAATGAAACAGGAGTTACAGCCACTCATCATATGCCTATGTGACCTCCCCTGGGTACTGCCCTGCTCGATTGGTGCCTACAATATCCCCAAGGCATTTAATATTGGGGCAATTTTATTGTCAGGGGTAGTTATTGATTTTCCTTAGGTACGAAAATTGTAATCCTAAAAGATATGAATCCAATAAATAAATTCATGTTTGCAATTTTCCCAACGTCTCTGTTTTTCTTGAATGTAGAATCCTGATTAGAGAATTAAGTGTGTTCTAATGTTTATTGACAGCCGTGGAAAGAACCAAGTAAAAGAGACAATAGATCACACGGAGAGAAACTAAATATTCCTGAGACAACACGGCCGCCAGCGGGTATACAGTGGAGATGCATTAACGAATATCCCGATGCCAGGCTTGAAATATTGACACAGCTATCTAAATATTCCTTTTCCGCCTTGAAATATTAATGAGTTATGCATAATTAATAGCCTACGGGGCCCTTCCACGCTTTCAGACAGAGGGATGTACTACAACAGTTGCCATCCCACTCTATTCTAGATTTACCACTGCCGAGCTACACAAAATGTGACCAAATCCTTATACGTATATCACAATACCATTCTGAGCATATTGTACTCTATATACCTATTTTGGAAAAATAATTCAAATATATTTAATACGTCTGTTTAATCCTTGTCTATCGGGGCCCGACTAAAGTCTGTATCTAAAAATCTGGACTATGTGGCGGGGCCTGACTTAAGTTTGTGTGCAATTTTTGAGCAAGAATGGCTCTGAGAGAGAAACGAGCGACGGGAGGAGCGTAGGTTACCTCATGACCGCTCGGCACGGACCCCGCGCGCCTACTGACATCTACTCCACACACATCCACCCTCCCTACCTCGCCACACAGGGAATTATGTGAGGAAATTACCGTATTTTAGGGTTTTTTCACTCGTGTTGCACGATCGTTGCAAGAGAACGCGTGGTCGTAGAAGGATGGTTCTGGTGTCATTGGAAAGCTCAATTTACGCCTTTTCAGGGATACATAATTGTATTACGCTCTGGCTTTTGTTTATGCATGAAAAAGAGCACGGAATCAAGGCCATTTAGGGTAAAAAAAAAAACGCTGGGCGGGTAGTGGAAAAAACTGACGGGCCCGCTTGTAATGTGTTAAGAAACATACAGTATTGTATTTTACTGAATATATACAAAATTTCTTTCTGAGCATGCAAGAAGATATTATTGGGATGAAATTTATGCTGTACCTAGTATCAGTGCATTACCACAAAGCCCACCGAAACGCCAAAAATATACCCTCATTGTTCCCTGATTAAATAGCATTGTATGAATATTCCCATATTCAAAATATGCTACAGGAGGGCAATGCCTAGTGAGTTCATTGCTCAATAGGTGGCATTCTGAGAATGAAGGTCCGAGTCTAGGTGGTGAGACAGTGAAGCACTGGAGCGAAGCAGCTTCAGAGATGTGGCTGCTTTGAGCCTGGGTGGGCAACCGTGTCTTGCAAAGGCAAGATATCGGGGGCTGACTGTATCCCAAAGTGTTTCACATGTCTCACTCCCTAGACTGGAACGAGACCTCACGGGCTTCGCCGTTCAATGTACGGTTGAATGTACAGGCTCTCAGCCTATGCCCGAGAGGGAGTAGTTGGAATATAAAATAAAAAAATGCACATATAATTGCAGATGGAGTTTTAATTCCAGTAAATTTTGCCAATTCAATTGAAAACACGTTTATGTTAACTAATGAATAATTATCTTGTAATATTGGTGACTATAACCATTCCCTTCGATATGTTAATTTGTACATAGGGATTTAATAAGCTCGATCCCAAACGTACCTTTTGATGAATAACAAAATGATGTTGATGGAAACTTGATAATTGATTTTATTGTAATTTGTTTGTTGTTGTTGTTGTTTTTTTTTGGGGGGCTGGGGGGGCTGTGTGTATGTGTGTGTGTATGTGTGTGTGTGGGGGGGGTACTCAAAAGTTACAGTTGAAGTAGTTAATACCTATATACATATACAAACCCACACTTGGTGAGGAGGCAATTTGTTCAATGATGACAAACGTGGTGGGTTGACCTTTACCATACACTATTGTGTGTTCCTTTGACATGTAGGTACATGTATGTACAGTATATATGTAGTGTATATACTCAGGCACATATCCCACAGGTGGGGGTGGCCGACTCGAGACAAGAACTTGAACAGAAGAAAAAAATCACACACATCTACAGTAGGTTGCCTACGAGAAAATCCAGAGACCAAGGATCGCTAGGGGCCTCTAGCAATCCACAGGTCCCAGATCTCCTGGAGAGGTTCCTGTCTCAGCAGGCAGACATGCAGCGGAGCGCACCACAATGCCCACCCACATCACTTTCAGACATGGTCCTTCACATATGCAACGGCTCCCTGGGTCGGGCGCCTGACGGACTATTACTTAGTCCAACTGGCACCCGACCCCAACTCCCTACGACCGCATTTTCACTCATCTATTCACAAGCATTCTCCATTCATTCCTATTCATTACCACTTCCATTGCTTGTTCTTCAGTCATCTCTCTACATTCCAATGCTTTTATTATACCATCTATCCATCTCCTCCGAGGTCTTCCTCTCAATCTATTTCACCTTGTTTCTGACTCATATATTCTTTTGTATAAGCCAATTTCATCTCCCATTCGTTCAACATGTCCATAGCAGCATAGCACCCTTCTTTCCACTCTGGCCGATAAGGGTTTCTGTTGTCCTACTCTCCTACGTACCTCTTCATTGTACTGTACATTGTACACTAATATAATACGTGATACTGTATATTTATAAATTCACAAGTTTGTCTTATTCAGGTTTACACATCTGATTCTTCCTTGAGATGCCATCTTCCTCCTTCGTGTGTTATCCTGTACTCACTACCGGGCACCGGGGACTACCCGTGCTACCGCCAGACGCTGCAGACGCTCTGTCAACGCTCTCACGATATCGATCATAATTTGAGTATTAACTACTCATCCTCTTCATTCTTGTGCATTAAAGGTGGTTAAGAGCACGTTTAACCATCCTGTAGCTTAGTAAGTAACACTGCACGATATTTCGCTGTGTATTGACTGATAAACTTTGTGTTTATCACAAGACTCCTGCTCGGACAGGGCGCCACTAGCGCCATCTATTGTTTTGCTTTGCTTTGTAAACAAACGCTCTCCTATTACTATTTTATATAAAATCGTAGCCCCTAATTTTACCCATTACCTACTGTAGTAAGTATCTATTTAACTGCCTTGTATGTAAGTAAAGCTTTGCATATTAATTTGCTAATAAACAATATTGTTTACTAACTAACCTGCCTACAGGGACTAACGTCGACGCCATTTTGTAAACAAACTTTTTTGGGGGATTATACATATTAAATACCAGCAAATTTTGTACCAAATTTAAGCGCATTCATTTATCTTTTCCCCCTAGATATATTCTTGACTTTTTCTCCTCAGACTGAATTTACTTTAAGCTACGGGTGGTATTTGTACAAACTAACCTAGCCTAACCCAACCTGCCAAGCTTTTAACCTAACCCAAACCTAGCCTAGCCTATAGCCAGCCAATCTGTTTTATTATTAACTCTTGTAGATATTGTATTTAGTAGCCTACTGTAGCTATACAGTATATATCTGTAATTTTAGTTGTTGCTTGCACGATCTTGTAATAACCTTTGACTGATACACTTTTGTATCTAAAAAGAGTAGGCTACTGCTTTACTAGGCTACAGCGATACCAGGGCCATCTGTTGACACAGTATATTAACCCCTTGTGTGCAGTCACACTTTATTTTTATATAATCTCTATTTGGTGAATTGTATATTTAGTTACATATTCTGTTATACATATATTTGTTTAAGGTTAGGTTATCACACCTGGTAGCCTATTTCTGCGAATTTCAATTTTATTATTTTCGGTTAGGCTATTCAATGCTGGTAGCCTATTATTGCGTATTTCAATTTAAAAAAAAAACTTTTGGTTAGGCTATCGCCCCTGGAAGCCTAATTCTGCGTATCTCAACATTTTTGTTTTCGGTTAGGCTATCACCCCTGATAACCTATTTCTGCGTATTTCAGCATATTTGTTTTCGGTTGAAGTGATTGAAGTGTTTTTAAAGTGAGTGAAGTGTTTTGAAGTGAGTGAAGTGTTTTTTAAGTGAGTGAAGTGATCTGAAGAAAGTGACTGTCACCATGCCTCGCGCTTGTGAGAACTGCGCCGGTAGGTTTGGTGAGTCCATGTTTGCTACTGTCGATTTTCAAGTCTGCCGGCTCTGCCAGCAACGAGAGAATTTTACAGTGAAATTAAATGAAGCCTACAACAAGATCAACGTCCTCACCATGAAGCTGGAATCACTCCAAGAGTTTGTAACACTCAACGTTGGAGTACCACAAACTTCAATTGTCACCGCAACTCCAGCAGCCACCAACGCCCCAACGTCAACTGCCAACAATTCAACGCCTACAGTAGCCATTTCAGCTGATGTTTCCGATACTCAAGATACAAATAGTGACTCTCTTCCCCCTCAAGACAACTTCCGCGTCGTGAGGAACAACGTTTGCCCCAAGACCAGGAAACACATACCGATTACCGAGTGTCAAAACCGTTTCCAGATACTCAGAGACCCAGATGACGAAGAGGAAATAGAAGAAGTCCGGCTCGTGGGAGACTCGATGATACGTGGTCAGCTCACAGAGTTTTGCGCCAGGGCACCTAAGACCAGGAAGCGTTTTTGTATCCCTGGTGGTGGTGTGGACGACGTAGTTTCAGCAGTTGACGAAGTATCAAAGCTGGCCCCTGCTAATACAATGTACGTCATCCACGTTGGATCCAACGATGTACAGCGAACCCGGTCGGAAGATTTGCTTTTAAAGTACCAACAGCTGATCAAGTCGTTTAAGGAGAAGTCATCAAGGATCATCGTCTCAGGAATCGTCCCCCGGCTCGGTGTAGAGAGCCGATTTTACAACATAGCCACCAGCACAAATAGTTGTCTAGCAAACCTCTGCAGGAAGGAGAACGTGGGATTCGTCGACACCTGGGACAATTTTTACTACGATGACTATTTGTTTTCGGACGATGGAGTTCATCTGAACCAGGTGGGAGCAGCACGTTTTGGGCGTCTTCTCAACGATGCGGTGACGGATTTTCGGAGAAGAAATCGACTCAGCACAGGACAACCAGGAAGGAGGACCGAAGACAGCGAGGACGGCAACCTACAAAGGAATTAAATACTAATCCGTCAAGAACCGCGAATTTGGATAAAGCTCCACCAACACGACCCAAATTCAAAACCGCCAGGGATAACGACTGAGGACAGCCATGAATGTAAATGTAGATCCGACCAGAATCAAAAATTCGATGAAAGAACGTTCTGCGAGTTCTAAAACCGCAACTTTAAAGGTTTTCTATGCAAACGCTCGTAGCATACGCAATAAATTTGCAGATTTAGAGGAACTAGTGTTTACAGAAAATTATGATGTGATTGGCATAACAGAATCTTGGCTCAATACAGAAGATAGAGACTTTTTAGCAGAGTATTCACTTCCCGGTAATGTAATGTTTGAGAACAGCCGAATAAATAAAAATGGAGGTGGCATTTTATTTCATATCAAAGAAAGTCTTAACCCGACCCTCGTGTCAAAACCTCAAATTGTGAACGTCGACACATCTTTTGTGCTAATAAAGAATAATAAAGGTACAAAAATAATACTTGCGTTAATATACAGACCTCCAGCTCAATCAGTGCAAACTGACCGAGAAATTTACGAACAAATTGCAGATGTAAGTAACTCACAAGATACCGTAATTTTTGGTGACTTTAATTTACCTGTGACCAAGTGGGGCGATACTCTTACTTCACACTCCGGACATGACTTGTATACGAACTTGCAAGAGAGTTCACTTTATCAATTTGTTCGAACGCCGACCCGTGGTAATAACGTTCTTGACATTGTACTTGCAACAAAAGAAGAATTGATAGAGAATTTGAATGTTGGTGATGAATTCAGTAACAGCGACCATCGTACGATAACTTTCACTTTAAAGTTTACTAGTAACGAACCAAATAGTAGCATCGAAAAAGTCCCTAATTTCAAGAAAGCAAACTTCCATAAACTTAGAGCTATGTTTAATGAAACTGACTGGAGCTTTTTAATTAACAATAACGACAAATACATCTTGGAAGTTATTCGAAACCACTTACCTAAAAGCAGTGCAAGACTGCATACCATCGAAAATACGGCGTCCAGGCCATAAAAGCCCAAATGGTGGAATAAAGATATTTCAAACTGCCTGCTTGCTAAAAAATTTGCTAATGATAGATTAAAATCCTCACAAAATGACGAAGAACGGGTGAAATTTGTAGAGCTACGACGCAAAGCCAAAAAGTTAATTAAGCAGAGTAAAAAGCCCTTAGAGTTACATATTGCGAATCAAAGTAAAACAAACCCGAAAGAATTCTATAGTTATATCAGAAAGAAAAAAGTAGTTACTTCAACTGTTGGACCGTTAGTCGATGAAAATAGAGAATACACCAAAGACGAAGTACAAATGAGTAATGCCCTCAATACCTTCTTTGCATCAGTTTTTACAACAGAAGACCTCAGTGATATCCCTACACGATCGCCGATTCAGATTGATAATTCAGATGTTCTAAGCAATATCACCGTTACAGAGAGAGAAGTATTGAATTGTTTAGATAAACTCAAGGTAAATAAAACGCCAGGACCTGATACAATCTCGCCTAGAGTTTTAAAGGAAGCTAAGGATGAGCTCTCCAAACCACTGACATTCCTATTCAATAAATCCTTGCAGTCTGGAACTATGCCTGATCAGTGGAAGCTAGCCAACATAACACCGATATTAAAAAAAGGCAGCAAATCCCTACCCTGTAACTATCGTCCAATTAGCTTAACCTCAGTTGTTTGTAAAATGCTAGAAACGGTCATACGAGACAGACTCGTAAATCACTTAGAGGAAAATAACATACTTAACCCTTATTTAGCGGCGAGCAACATAAGTCGAGTTAAATAAAGCTGGACTATGTGGCGGCGCTCGACATAACTCGAGTGGCAATTTCAGCACGTAATGTGGCTGAGAGAGAGAGACAAGTGGTGGCAGGAGACTAGCGAGCGTATGACTGCTCCAGACCACCGCGGCGAACCTACTGACACAAATCTCAGCTCCCTCCTCCCTCTCTCACTCGCTACATACTCAATTATGTACTGAAAGTACCGAAATTACCTGCTTTTTGCACTCGCGTTGCACGGTTATTGCAAGAAAACTATCCATCATACAAGGATCGTTATGGTGTCATTCGAAAGCTCTGTTTATGCCCTTTCAGGGATAGGTACTTGTTTTACGTTCTGGGTCTTATTTAGGCATGAAAATGATCACGTAAACAGCCCTATTTTGGCTAAAAACACCCCGCTGTGCGGTACACATAAATAAACCGCATAGGCCGCTCGTAAGGTGTTAAAGATACTCAACACGGCTTTCGTAAAAAACGTTCCTGTTTAACAAACCTCTTAGACTTCTTCCACGATATCCTCAACCTCTACGATGAGAGTAAAGCTGTAGATATTATATACCTTGATTTTCAAAAGGCCTTTGACAAAGTTCCCCACAAACGTTTACTGCTAAAACTAAAAGTGCATGGAATACAAGACGGTGTGTTGAAATGGATAGAAAATTGGCTCAACAACAGAAAGCAAAGGGTAGTCATAAACGGTAAGGCATCTAAATGGACCAATGTAAGTAGCGGGGTACCCCAGGGATCGGTACTAGGACCAATTCTCTTTCTAATTTACATCAACGACATAGATGAGGGTCTCACCTGTACAATCTCAAAATTTGCTGACGATACAAATTTGCAAATAGCGTACTCTCAAAAGAACAAGTTGACGATATGCAACACAATCTAGATAAATTGTCATGTTGGGCTCAAATTTGGCAAATGAGTTTCAATGCGGATAAATGTAAAGTACCGGTACTACATGTCGGATACCTAAATGAGAAAGCAAACTATTCGATGAATGGCACTCAGCTTAAGAATGTAAACAGAGAAACCGATCTGGGAGTAACAATATCGAGTAACCTAAAACCGAGTCAACAATGTTCAAAAGTTGTTAAGAAGGCAAACAAAATAATTGGCTTTATAGGCAGGTCATTTGAGCATAAATCCAAAGAAGTTATCCTAACCCTTTACAATTCCTTAGTACGCCCTCTTCTGGAATACTGCGTTCAATCCTGGTGCCCTTATTACCAAAAAGATATAAACAAGCTAGAACGAGTTCAACGTAGAGTTACCAAAATGATACCTAGCCTAAAGAACAAACCATACGAAGAGCGTCTTAAAGAATTAAATCTATTTCCTTTAACCCAGCGCAGATTAAGAGGTGACTTAATTCAAGTGTTCAAAATCATCAAAGGCATTGACAATATGAACTGTAGTAAGTACTTCACTATCGACCAATCTAATTACACGCGGGGAAACGGTTGCAAAATTATTGGTAAATCTTTTAACTCGCACGAATCTAAGAATTTCTTCTTCAATCGAGTTGTCAACTTGTGGAATGGGCTTCCCCGAAACGTTATAGACTGCATCACCATTGATTCATTTAAACTCCGCCTAGACAAATATCTCTCATTAAACCCGCGACTGACTGCGTTTGTAAATGAATAACTTTATTTTATCCCCCCTCAGTTACTAACCCATCTGTCCTCTACTAACTCCCTAATCCTGACACGGACATTAGTTCCAGGGCAGTAATTCCCTTTCCAATGTTCCCTTACCCACTCTAAACCACTGTTTGGACACTTGATCCTCAGTGTTTTGGAGGACAAGCAACCTAGAAGGGTCACTAGATCTGTTGTCGCTTGATTTACTTTGTACTCCTTTGTACTCTCTCCATCTATAGCGTCACCGTCACTTCCTTACTTATACAGTCTGTTGTCGCAGCTCGGAGCCCAGCCCTAACATTTGCCAACACTGCCAACAAGATTTACATGCACCAACCTATGCTAAAGGGGTGGTTACACATGCCCGAATTTTGCCACCCAAGCAACTTTTGTCACCGTTACGTGCAACTTTTCTGAGATCCCAAAAAAGTGGTTACACATGGCAGAGTTGCTCGTAGCACAGATTTTAATGGCACTCTTACGTACACTCTTTCGTTCTCACTTCGAAATTAATTGGTCTTAATTCGGCCGTTTTAGCTTCCCGTCGTCACGCTATTAATACATCACAATCCCTATGATAAAGCTGAGCATATATAAAAACCAAGGTATGTATGACTATATTTCTCGCCATTACATAAAACAAGCGACATGAATCCACGTCTGTCGGTATAAGTGCAAGTCAGTTGAAACAGCAGCACGCTCATGATTGGCTATCTTATCATTACCCTGATAATTTATTTATTATCTATTGTTCCTTATTTATTCATTAAACTAGATATGTTTAAGTAATGTTAATGATTACTTAATAAATTACAGTACTATCCGAATCTAAAGAGCTCTCAAAGAACACAGGAACTCACAAAAATAACGTATACATCATAAAGTAAACACAAGCAAGATAAAGAAATTATAAGCCAAGAAGTAAGCGAGAGAGAAGACTGGCTGACCAGGGCTCACCCGGTTTAGCCAATCACAGGCCTTGCTTTACGTATTACACATTTAAAATAGGCAGCAACAGTATTTCTTTCCTGGCTTGTGTTTACTGTATTATATGTACGATTTTATGTGTTCCATGTGGTATTTTATAGCTCTTAAGGTTCGGATATCACCTGTCACATTATCATTAGAAGTATTTCAACTTATTTAGTTTAAGCCTATTGTATATGGAATATATACATATATATCAATATATATTTAGGCTATAGGCTACATAGGGAATATATGTCCACGACATAGCCTACTAATTCACGCCAAACACTATTACCGTATACTGTACATGTAGGCTACTAAGTTATTTAAAGAGTAGCCTACTATTTAGCACGTCGCATTAACCGAACCTATAATGCATAAATACGGTATTTTATCAAGATTATAAAGCATACAGAATACATAATTTGTAATACTGAAGGAAGTATTAGGCTAACCATTGCAGTAACGAAGCTACTATTCATATTTAGTTATAACATATCGTTTACTGTTGCACATTATAATTGTAAGTTGATTATAATAACCGATATATGATACATTTAATCCCCTGAGAGAATATTCTTCCCATTCTTGCCCAAAGATATTGTAGCCTATTTGTACAAACTTGAAATTGCGCATTCATACAGTAGCCTACTTCTTGATTAAACCGTTTTCTCTCATCCCAATTTATTGAATATTATACTGTGATGACATATATATTTAAGGATTGAGCATTATTATAGTATATTAATGCTTGCACATCATATATATAGTTATCACATTACTACTATTGCATACAACCCATATTTATAGTTGCCGCAACAGGCGATGCGTCCCGTACGTTCGGGACGCAAAAGTTGCCCTATTTGGGTAACAAATGGGTCCCGAAAAAGTTGCCTGGGACGCAAAATTTGCTCCACGGAGCAACTTTTGTCACCGATTCGGGCAACTCGGGCATGTGTAACCGCCCCTTAACACATAGGTAACTAATTAGCTGCTAATTAGGTGAAAAGAGGCACTGGGTGCCAGGGTGTTAGGACACTGTCCATCCGCCTCGCTCAATAAGTGGCGTGAGAAATACTTCACCTACTTGCCTATGGTCAGCTATGGTTGGGTTCGCCACTCTTGTAGTGGCACCGAGGAGTGCTACGCCCCTTGTTCTGGGTAGTGATTTGGTGCAACAGCCTATTCAAAGGGGCAGCACGCTCCCCTGCGAGGATGGGCTCATCTAGTACCTTTTGTTGTTCGACATCGAAGATAGATAGTGTTCCACTTTAGAAGTTAGTAATTTTGTTTTGAATAGTCAGTATGTATTAGGGGAAAGATAAACAGCGCAGACATATTTAGTTTGCGAGTGACAAGAGAGCTTTAGCCAGAGAGTTGAGAATTCAGAAGAATCAACATTGGGAACACGAGACAAAGCAAGATTGTCGCGTACAGTACATATACGCAACATCCACCTTTGGCTAGAAACTGAGGATAGAGATAGTACAAAGGAGTACAAATAAGTACAAAGGAAATCAAGCAACAAGGGTCTATAGACCCATCTAGGCTGTTTGTCCTCCCAAACATTGAGGATCAAGTGTCCAAACAGTGGTTTAGAGTGGGTAAGGGAAAATTGGAAGGTAACTAAAGCCCTTTAACTAATGTCCGTCGCAGGATTAGGAGATATTAGTAGAGGACAGTTGGGTTAGTATCATAACATAATTGTATGTGATCTTTCTTGTATCTGGTAAAACGAGAGTAACATCTTACTAATTTATAAACGCAATAATCCTTGATGGATCTGAGGGAAAACAAATAAAGTTAATAATTTACAAACGTAGTTAGTCCGGGTTTGAGGCAAGATGTGTCTATGCGAAGTTTAAAAGAATAGTAGGGGAATACAGAGAAGGGTTTGCTGTCAATAGTCCCAGACAACTGGGTTTCCGTGAGAAAGAGAAGATCAGGGTTAATACGAAAATATTATATCTTATCCACTACACAACGCTTTATAAGAATTATTATGTTCCTTCCAACAACCAACCATACTCCTAAAATCGATTAATGAAATTTACAAACACATGTGGCAGTCCGTGGATTCGAACCCAGGATGCTCACACCGAAAATCAAAACCTTATACATCGCACCACGAAGACAATTAAAGGTTGGTGGACACTGCCTACGATTTATTATGCAACTTCGAATCCTGCATATCAATCTAAGCATCTACACACATCCCAACTGCAACTCACGTAGGCTATGCATATGTGAATGGAAAGAGCAATTAATGGGGCCTTAACCACTTAGGGAAGTCCTCTCGATAAATTACTCCTGAACCAATATCACACATATAAGACAAACATACAAGAACAGCCTTAGCGCTACACATGCTGCAATAATCTCTAAAACCCCTTCCAACATTATAACCAGACCATATAATTATCGCCTTGACCTCCACCCCATGTCTTATAGCAGTCTGAAACATCTCACTACATCACCTTGACAAAACAGTACAGCATCCAAGCCAAAACTAGCTATCTATCTATTGGGAGACATCGTATTCCCCGCGAAGGGGTGGCCATGAATGAATCGCCTTCATATGTTTCAATATGCTGAGGCAACTCACTCAATTATCTAGTTTGTTTTTGTTCACCAGAAGGGTGGCTTAAGTCCAACGGCCCATTGGCGTGTGTAGTGGGTGGGGGTGCATGTGGGTTACTATTGTACTGTTGGAATGGTTGTGGATGTGAATGTACTCTGTAACCAATGTAATCAGTTCATTCATGCTGATCAGGTGCAGCATATACAGTATTATGTGTACGTGCAACACTGGTCTACCGCACCTCTAAGGTCCGCCAGTGCAGCCATGCTCGTAGGTCAATAAACTTACAACACTCCGGTCTGGGAGCGAACCCTGGGCTTTCCACCCACGAGTCAAGTGTGGTACCACTTATACACGCTGGTTACACAAAACCATCTCACAACAGCTTAACAAGCGGTATTGCGCAATTTAAACACTAAAGCGTCTGGCAACACCTTAAAGCAGCACCATAAAGAAGACAACATAACGCCCTGACCATTAAGAATCTTTTGAGAACCTTAAGTCATCACGTAACACCTTAACTAGACAGCTCGACAACCCTTGACCACCACACAACACCTTATAACCACCACGCAACACACCACACGATCTGACCGTATCTCCTCGACCCTGACCTTTTCTCGCCTTTTATTGGTTTTCCCCAGCTGACCCCTGACATCTCCCTGCAATAAAATGACGCCTGGCTCGCCTCATCACCCGACCATTACCATATCTGTATTTCAATCACTGTTTTGGTGCTCTGTGCCGCGATATCAGCGTGTGGAAGTATAATGGATAATGTTAGGTGCGTGTTTGATTTTTTGAACAATATTCATCATCATCATTATCATTAATATTCTCATATATATGTATATTTTTACTCCCATGTGCACTGGAGATCACGATTTGCAACATCTAATCCGGCTCGCTCATTGGTCAATCTCGGTGGAAATCGTGGTGCTCGACTGTTCGTATTATATATATATATATATATATATATATATATATATATATATATATATATATATATATATATATATATATAATTGCTGCTATGACATATTATGTACTACCATTAAACAACAGGTATGGTTTCGCCACCGAAAAGTTGGGTGTGAGAAAGTTTAGGATATAACATGCTAATATACCCTGACTAGGCCACCACACTCTGACCTTATCACATCCTGACAAACTCCAGGGCGTTGGAAAATGAAAAAATTTCCTTGCAGTCTGTGAGCTGGCTTGGCAAAGACCTCAACCGACAGTATAATGCCTTTATGTTTGTTGCATTAGGAAGCCGATTTAAGGGGAGGGTATATTTAGTATTTTTTGTTTTCTCCCTAGACCTCCATCAAGCTTAAAAAAAAACATTCCCAAGATTCCCCTTCTAGATAAATTTGTACATTTTTCAGTAGGAGAATGTCCCGGCTGAAGGCCGGTTCCTCCTAAATTACACATTAGCTATCGCTCGCCAGGGAAAAATCGACACCTGAAAGTCTAAACATCGCCAAACTAAAGGACCGAACGTCTTAAAATCTAAAAATTAATGGGGCTAAACACGAGGGAGAGGGGTGTCCAGAAAACCCTCATTAATCACAGTGCACCCATGTCACCCGTCACAACCAGCCCTAACACACACACACACACTTAACCCAACTCACCCTACTCTCCTGAAATCCACTCCCTAACCCCTTATGTACCGGCGAGATCTTTTTAGTTGTATTCTAGCTTTAATTAGACGATTTTGTGCAATTTAAGAAGGATCTGTGGTAGTAAAATGGATTAAATGAGGTAGTTCGAAGCCTGTTTAATGCTGGAGGCCCTTTTGAAACTGAATACAACCGTCTAATAGTAGCCAGAATAAAGTTAATACGACGGCACCTGTACTGAAAAGATTAATCCCAACCCTTTCATATTAGCAAAACAAATACAGATGGAAGTGTAGAATACGAGATCACTAATTTAGCGAAACCAAAATATACCATCCCCTACTATACCCATCCTTCTCACCCGCTTCACCCGTCACACCCATTCACAATACCACTCCACTCCACCCAGCCGCCCCCCTCCACGCAGACCACCACCATAATACCAAATACAGTCAACTGTGGAGAATACATCTTGGCCACTTAACAGAACCAACACCAACCCTCCCTCCCTAGACAGGTGGGGGCCGACTCTCAGGATGGAGGGTACGACAGAGACTCAGCAATACAGAGATCACACACAGTTTAACCACACTTCATTTTGGGTGAATCTAAAACAGTACCTTTTGGGGATGTGGCATTAATCAATATGTAAAAATTGAAAAACCAAAACAGGAACGGCACAATTTAAAAACAAAACAAAATAAAGAACATCAAAATCACTATGTGGAAATAACGATTTAGCAAAATCAAATTTTGAAGAAAAAAACCCATATAGTGTACATCACTATATTTGAGTAAGTGAATGTGTTCCCAAGTAAATTAGTCGCACATATATTAACGTACTCTCGTAATTTTCAAGATTATTTGAGATTATCTGCATAATTCTTCTATTGATCGTGGTGATCACATAGACTACCAAAATTGTCTATTTTTTTTTATTTTTTTTTTTTTATTTTTTTTTAAAAGACAATGAATGGAGGAAGGAAAAACACAGATAAAACAAAAAGATCCATGTGCCTAAAGGCATCCTCCATTCATAAAATGTTTGTAACAACTGGATTTAAACATTTGTAGATTGTAAGTTTGTGGAAAGCAATTCGAGGGAAGTGAATTCCAAAGAGTAGTAGCTCTGGGGATAAATTAATTCTGATAAGCAGAAGTTCTGCATTGTGGAGGAGAAAGTGTAAATTCATGGGCGCTCTCAGCTGCCCTAGTTCTACGGGGAAAGATGTGGAGAGGCGGCACAATTGAAGCAAGTTCCTCGGAACAATTGCTGTGAAAATATCTGTAGAATAATGCAAGGGATGCAACGTTTCTTCGTATGGATAATGTAGGAAGGTCCTGTGTGATTGCAGGGTTATTGATTAATCTAATAGCTTTATTTTGAATTTTGTCCAACTGCCTCAATGCAACCACTCCACTTCCACCCCACAGAGGTGAACAGTATTCCATCTGAGAACGCACATGACTTTTATATATCACGGCCAACTGCTCGTCAGTGAAGAATTCTCGAACTCTGTACAGGAGTCCCGGTTTTTTAGAGGCATTCTTAGCAATGCTTCTAACATAATGTGTCCAGCTCAAGTTAGTAGTTAATGTTACACCGAGAATGTCAATACTAGGGGAAGTGGGAATATTTACATCATTAAAAAATATATGGGAGTCAGTGAGATTCTGTCGGTTAGAAAATTGAATGTATTTGGTTTTCTGTGCATTAAAGGAAACTAGATTCTTTTGTCCCCATCCATTAATTCTAGAAAGGTCCTGGTTCAGAGAAATTGCAGTGTTTATTTTTGAATTTATAAGATCGGGTTGGGTGAAAGAATTGGTAAATGTGAAGGAACTGTGGAGTGTTGAGTCATCTGCGTAGGAATGTATTGGATTATGAGTGGTAGATATGAGATCATTGATATGAATGAGGAACAGAATTGGGGCCAAAACTGATCCCTGGGGAACACCAGCATTTATTGAGTGAAATTGAGAATAAAGGCCATCTACCATTACACGTATTTTTCTGTTATGAAGATAAGAAGAAATTAGTGGAACTAATGATGCAAGGCGTGTGACATCTTCGACAATAAGGATTGATGCCAGACTCTATCAAATGCCTTTGATATATCCAGTGCTATTGTATGTGTTTCACCATGTTGGTCTGTAGCTTGGTTGATTTGATGCGTAAGAAGGCAAAGCATGTCTGCAGTTGATCGACATCGTCTAAAACCATATTGCCTATCACTGATTAATTTATTATTCTCAAGATGCTTAATTATGTGATTATTTAATATAATTTCAAAGACTTTACCAAGAGTGGAAGTTATAACTATTGGTCTGTAGTTTGATGGATCTGAAGAGGCACCTTTTTTAGGAACTGGATGGATGTTTGCTTCTTTCCAGGGTACTGGGAAGCATGAGGTATGAGTACACAGACGGAAATTTTTTGCCAATACAGGAGCGAGCACCAAGGAGCAATTCTTAAGTACTATTGGAGGAATTTCATCTGGACCAGGAGCCTTATCTACTGAGAGATTCTGCAAAATAGTTTTGACATGTCTGGTGTGGATCTTAAGTGAGGGAATTTCAGGCAAATTAAAATTAAGTACAGGGACATCTTGATTTATTTCATCTAAGGTTGAGTTGGTGGAGAACATATCCGCAAGAAGGTTAGCTTTACCTCGTGGGTCACTTACAAGATTGCCAGTCGATTTTAATGGTGGAATGGATGGATCAGTAGTGAAGTTGGATTCAAATGAGTTAAGAGTAGACCAAAATATTTTGTTATCATTTGGATTATTTAGAAGTTTATTTGCCTGCTTGTGGAGAAAGTTTGATTTAGTTAGGTTTAATACAGTTTTGGCATGATTTCTGATGTTTCTAAAGTAATTAAAGGCTTCATGAGTTTTTGATCTTGTGTATGCATTGTAGGCTATTGCTTTTTGTTCAGTTACTCTAGCACAATTATGGTCAAACCATTTAGGTGAATTAGATCTTTTACTGTACTTTTGATGAGTTGATTATATTAACAATGCCATGCAAATATACTAATGTTAACAGTGGTTCACAATGACTGAGGTACGAAATTTCGATAGTTTGCTCATCCCTGTTTACTCCTGGGTCTTTGGATGGGACCTTCATTTACATGGTCGCGATACATGGAGCTCTCTTGAATACCGGATGCAAATTAACTTACACGAGGGAACTTTCAAGGAGTTTACCGAGTTCTGAACATGGAAAAAAAACTTGACTTTCTTAAACTTGTTAATATATATATATATATATATATATATATATATATATATATATATATATATATATTCTGACATACGGAGCCCTGTATGTTAATTTAAGAGTTCGAGTTAGAGTGGAAGGAGTGTCAAACTACCCAAGCGGCGAAGCAGACCAGCGAGCGAACTAGCGAGTGGGAAACCAGCTCGACCGCATACCAGCAAACAAGCCTTCACACCTGCGTGCGTCATAGGGGACCCTGCAAACTACTTCGATGACCCGACGCTATGACGTATGATCGACGCCAGGAGACCCCATTGGACCATGCACCTGCTATGCAACTCGAGGAGCTATGATAGGGGCGCGCACCATCACTCGCCTCCTGATTCGTTCCTACACCATCATTGTTTAGTATATAAGACCCTAGTAGTGGGCATTCAAATCAGTCTCATTTGGAGTTGGGGAAGGTGAACTTGCAGCTGGAGGAAGACGGGTGAAGTATTATAATGGGATTGTGACTGTCAGTCAGATTATATAAGTGTGTGTTAAGTGTGTTCCGTGTAAACACTTACGTTATGTTGGTTAGTGAGTTATGTGATTGGGAACTAACGTTAACGCTACTATTATGTGCTTAACTATTTGATTGCGAATTAACGTTAACGCTACTATTTATGTACTTAACTATTTGATTGGGAATTAACGTTAACGTTATTATTATGTACTTAACTATTTTAGTTGACTAACTTGTAGACTAAAGCAACTCTTTAAGTAATGGGGTTATGATGAAAGTAATGCTATTGTTTTATATTAATACTTACGAGTTCTTTCATTTTCTTTTAATTAAGCTTACATTGCTTAACGGTGCTTAGTACGGTGATGCTATTGTCTCATATTAATAATATCGCCTTAGACTAGCATGGCTGTGTTAATATTACTTCTAGTGATTTCCTAAGCTGAAGAACATTCTTTTAGCTTCAAAATATTATTTTTGTTTTTCATATTATTTGAGTGAGACCTGAATCGAATCTATGAAGCGATCCTGTAACTTAATTTACTCATAATCAAACCTCAATGTTACGTGGTTAAGAAATACATTTAACTAATTATTAAATATATATATCTAACTTTTTATGTGACTTTGATATTAATCCTGATGATAATAATAATAATACTATTAACGTAAGACAAGAACCAAGAATAATTACATTAAATATAAATAAAAGGACATATAAGAAAACTATCTATTCATTTCAAAAAGGGTAAGAGACAGAAATATTCTTACTTTAATATTTATCTTTCAAGACTTTTTATAGAATTAATAGTCCTTCTTTAGATATAACTTCTTCGGTTCATAACCATAGCCTACTAAGCTTCGGTTAAATAATAATTCTTTATAAATACTACATGACTTTAATTAGTTTCAGTATTTTTCATAATTAAAGAGTATCAGTCAATAAAGGATACTAAGTCCTAAGATCCAAAAGGAAAGAAAGCAACAACAGGAAATAATTTTATTAGATTTTACTTTTGTTTTGCCTTCAGATGACTGATACCTTAATATATATCTCTGTGATATCTAGACTCATCAAGTTAACCACTTGAGGATCAAGATACGTAACAATATATATATATACTGTATATGGCAAGTCCCAGCGCTCCCTTCATTAATCTGCCTGAACCCTTTGTTGGTCCCTCGTTCCCTGGGATTGTGCAGCCCGACACAACACCATTATCAGTTTGGATTGATACTGCTTAATTGATCTCGCATTCCGCCTCTGTGCCATAAAACAATAACCGGAATATATTCCCCGGGCCGCGTTATTTGACGTACCCTTAATCAGAGACAGAGAGGTATGCTGGGGTCACACATTCCCGTATATCGCTCCCGACAGCTCCCGTCAGGCGTAATCGCCAATTTTGTGTTCTGACGGGCGTAGTCCGGCCGTGTACGCCCGTATAGAGCACGACTATTGCACTTCCCGACAGACGTACCGTGACGGGGCCAGTGTTACGTCAGACGTAATGTAGTCGTATGGAACTACGTACGTGCTTGCGACTTGCGTAAGCATGTCCCCGTTAGTCCGCCTGGGCTGCCCGATTTGCGGGAACATAGGCCACGCCCATGGCCACGCCCCCACAAGACCTGCGTAGCTGAGGCCGTACGTCTAGGGAGTGTTTAGGACTTACGTGGACCGTTTCCGGACAAGCGTAGGCACACCCCGTCTGTCCAAACACAGACAAAGACAGTCTTTGTCAACCACGTAGGTATGGGTTGGAATCTGGGAACTACAAAAGGGCAGGAATGGCCACACCATTCCCAGTCCTTCATAGGCACCATGAACAACATCGCAGAATTCATCCTGGAGGAGTTCAATTTTGTGAACTCCCTAATAAAACCGGAGAACAGGCATAACACGCGGCTAATGCAATGGATCCTTTCCTACATCGAAATCTTGGAACTACTTGCAATAGCAAACTTCATCTATCAAGACTCAAGAGGAACAAGAGAAGAAGGAAAGGAGCAAGAGGAGAGACCATTCATCCTTGTAACCTTTAACCCGCTGAGTGCCAGCCAATTTTGACGGTGTGCTTCTACCAGTGCCAGATTTTTTTTTTTTTTTTTTTTGGGGGGGGGGGGGCTAAATCTATCAAGTTGGGAGAGAAAGGAAGGATAATGGTAAAACAAATGTGGAATTAGTATCTAGATTGCAGTGGTGGCTATTAAATGCAGATATTGGGCTTGTTCAATAATGCCATATTTGTTTGACCCACACTACTTTATATACGAATTTGTGTACATAATTGTCTATGCATCAACTGAAAAACTACATATACTATTTATTGAAAAGCAAGTTTTATCTAAAAAGCAATTAAAATAATTATTATTGCCTAAAGAAAAACATATGGGGCCACGAATGTTTACAAGTGGACTAGAGACTATGGTATCCGAGTGTACCGTCCATTTAATTCCGAAAGATTGACAAAATGGATATCATATTAGGGGGGGGGGGGGGGGGGGAGCATCTAATGATAACATTTCACTTGAAGTGACAAGCAAAGTGCTGCTAATAAAGTGCTCCTTCTCATGTGGTATTGAAGGGGGAGGTAGCTGATTTTACTGGATCCACTTCTCCCCCATGTTTGGTCTCATTAGTTTTGCGATTTGCAGACCTTTCACCGCATTTATTTGTCAAATCTAAGTAACCTTCGTGCTACTTAGGTGTCGATTTATTTCCTGGCGAGCGATAGCGAGCCTGCAATTTAGGAGGAACCTACAGTTTTCTACCGAAAAATGTAAACATTTATCGAGAAGAGGGATGTCTTGGGGATGTTTTTTGAAGTTTGATGGAGGTCTAGGGAGGAAACTAAAAACATAATAAATAAATAAATTGGTCGACCAATCAATGTACGCTTCTCCCCTTAACTGTCTGTCTCTTCCCCATACTCCAGTCTGTTCTCCTGTGTTTCTATTAAGCCACTTTCACACATTCACGATGTTGGTCCCGATGTACCCCGATTTGAATATCGGGACACAACGTGGTGCAATCCCCAATGTGTGTCGGGGTCGTCGGGGAGCGTCGTGTTACCCGCGGTGCGGGACGTGGCAAATCGGGCTTGGCCACCAAAGGTTTGGATTTGTTCAAATATTTCGCACGATGTACTTTTGGCGTGGTACCATCGGGTAACGTCGGGTACAACGTGTCGATGTGGAATTTCACCGTAGGTGAAGGTTACTGTTCAGTCCGCCCATACTTTCCCTCCCCATTTTCACCGATAAAATATGGGACAATGAATATTCTGTAAGCAAGTGATATATTGGATTTTTCATTAGCTTTCTAATGGTACATATATGGCCTATGTACGATCAAAACTTTAATTTTTCCTGAATATTTTTTGTCCGTCGCCGCTGTCACCCACTGGTAAATATTTTCGCTTCACTTCATGGTCTATTTTCATATAAGTTAACGTTCAATACAGATTTTAGATATTAATTTCGTATACCGGCAATGAATACAGATTGTTATTTACGAAGAACCAGCTCTCTACGACAAAAACTTGATTTTATATAAAAAAATCATACGCCTATACCTAACAAAGAAATAATTCGACCTTATCTTACCTTAAACTTGACCGTTGAACGTAATACCTTTAACACCATATGTATTGATGATATCTGTCAGGCTGTCTGACGTTGTGGCGTCGTCCTCGTCGGGTCGGCCACGTGTCACCATCACCCCTCGTCGTGTTCCCCACGTGCCACGTCGGGGTACGTCGGGGTACGGTTTTGACCGGAATTTTTGACCGTTACAGCATTGACGTGGCGCCGTCGTGTTGCAACCGTGGTACCATCTGGCCCGGCGTGGCTACGACGTGTCACCGTCGAGGTTTCGTCGTCAAACGCGTACATCCTGTCACTGTCTCTGCCGATGTACCAATTTGTGTACCTCGGGGTACATCGGGACCAACATCGTGAATGTGTGAAAGTGGCTTTATTCCCTTCCATCGCTAGGTACAGTGTTAAGTTGGTGTCACACGAGCGATTTTTCCGTCAATTTTTACGGGCAATTATAGTCCGGCAGCTTCAAAATTTAAGTTCCATACAAATTAAACATACCAACACAATCTTTCTTCGATCTAGTTTCCGGTTCCAATGCGAAAGAGCCTCAACAGAGTACGAGCAAAAAATTGCTCATCGAAAATTGCCGGTAAAAGCGCTCGTGTGACACCAACTCTACACCCTCCTTCCAAAACAACATCTCTTTTATCTCACCTCTCAAACTACTCTATCACCTGTTCCTTCTTTATCCTTCCACCATCCTTCCTCTTCTACCTTTTGGGCTTCCCTCGATCTATAATTATCCCTGACTCTATTTCCTTACTTATGACGTATTTATACCTCTATACTTTCTAAACATCTGTTCCCACTCTCCTATTCTTCCCATCTCCCTTCATTCCCACCTCTATTAATTCTCCCCCTAGTTATACATCTATACTTTTAAAATATCTGTTCCCACTCTTCTATAGGCCGTTAAAGTAGAGGATGTCAACATAATTGAACGTAATGAAATGAGAATGGTGAGATGGATGTGTAGGGCCAGGCTGCAGGATAGAATAAGAAATGATGGGCTGAGGAGACGTTTAGGTATAAAGAGTATTAGCGAGGAGATGCGTACAAGTAGACTGGGATGGTATGGACATGTGGAGAGAATGGATGAACAAAATTGGGTGAAAATATGCAGGTCTGTGATTGTGGAGGGAGCTGCACCAAGGGGTGGACCGAGGAAGACCTGGGATCCGACTATACGTGCCGATCTAAAATCCAAATACTTGACAAGTGAAGCAGCCCTTAACAGGGTTGCCTGGAACGCCGCCATTAGGACAAGAGACTGAAACTACACGTATGTGTGGAGCACTCAGTCTTAACATTTTATGTATGTGTGTATGTATGTATGTATTACCACCAGCTCCCTTCATTTCCAACTTCCGCTTATCATAATTCATTTATCCCCAGAACTTCTACTCTCGGGAAATAACTTCCTTGGAGTTTTCTACACATTTACAACCTACAACAGTTTAAGTCCAATTGTTACACAACATTTGTGAATGGAGGATGGCTTTAGACATATGGTGCTTTTTTATATCATCTTTATAGTTCCTTCCTCTTTTTATTGTAAGAAAATAAATAAAGAAAACCTCCACCTCTTCTTCCCCTAGACTTAGATTCTCCATGACCTACACCCCTTGCTAATCTCACCTCTCTTCACGACACTTCTCCCCTTCCTATATCTCTTCCATATCTCCTACTTATATCTTTTATATACAATCTTTCTTTACCAACTTCATCTACCTACTACTTGTCATAATGTTTCGCTCCCTTCCCTCCCTTCCTCCACTCATTCTGCTCCTCGCCATATATCCTTCTCTCTCTCTCTCTACCTCTCTCTCTCTCTCTCTCTCTCAGTTATAGACTGCAGCACCGTTGATTCATTTAAACTCCGCTTAGACAAATATCTCGCATCAAACCCGCGACTGACTGCGTTTGTAAATGAATAACTTTATTTTATCCCCCCCCCCCCCCTCAGTTACTAACCCATCTGTCCCCTACTAACTTCCTAATCCTGCCACGGACATTAGTTCCAGGGCAGTAGTTCCCTTTCCAATGTTCCCTTACCCACTCTAAACCACTGTGTGGACACTTGATCCTCAGTGTTATGGAGGACAAGCAGCCTAGAAGGGTCACTAGATATGTTGTTGCTTGATTTCCTTTGTACTCCTTTGTGTACTCTCGCTCTCTCTCTCTCTCATTAATACTTGCACTATATCCAGCTTCTCTCTTGTGCCTTCCTTTATTTCATGATTTCCGTCCCTCTCCTCTACATCTCATTCTTCTCTTTGTATTATCTACTATCTTGTATCTCCTCTCTTCATAACAGTTCTCCTGTCCCTCTCTCCTCCTGTACCACTGCTGCCGCATCACAGGCCTTCCACACTACACATTAATAATTCCATCAGCTATGCCATAATAATTTTTCCCGTCCAGATGACTTAATGGATACATTGTGATATTTACACAGAACTATACAATAATAAATACAAAACATTAATTTTGTTCTCCCAGTCCCTTGATATTTAATATTTCTATCATTAAATATATACTGGTATATTTTGTTTCCTACTTGTGACAGCGAGATGTATATTGTTAGTGCACGTTAAGGGTAGTGAAGCACTGTTTACACTGCCTCCATATCCTCCATGTACAGTTTATTTATTTTATTTATTTTATTGTACACACTGGCTCTTCTATCGCCATATTAATTATAGGGGATCAAACAAAGCCGTGCGGGCTTTGTTCGCTAAAGGGTTTCAATCCCCTTTATAAGTGTAATGCATCGTATTTGTCATGTTAACGTCCGGTAATCCTTTCCCGAAGTCTCAATATATTACATTTGGTCCGAGCTATGAGGAATGGCGGCCCCTTGTGTTCCCCTTTGTTCTGATAAATGGCTGCAACTATAAGGAGTCTGATCCTATAATGACTTTAGCAGGATCCGGGACAGATGAGAGAAGGTTCAATACCCCTTCTACCCCCACTCCCCTCATCCCCCTTCCCCTTTAAAAAATTGCAATTGCACTTGATCCTGCCAGTGGAAGGTCTGAAATGCAATCATCATCGCTCTAATATACGGGTATTGGAATATATTGCTGGTGATCCGTGCGGCTGCCATTATACTTTATACTGTTATGCTTTTTTGTAAATGTATCTACGTCATGTGTAAGTAGATTAACCCCTTGAGGATCATAACGCATTGTGACAGTTTATTCTGGCTATGTGTAAATGATTTTATTCAACCTAGGAAGGATCTGTAGGACTTACAAGGGTAAAGACTATCTCAATTAACCCAATGACTTCCATATACCCTTCCAAATTGTGTTTATCTGAGTGGATGAAGGAGACAAAAGGCAAAACTGCCTGTGACGAGTGCCTCCCCAAGAGTTGAAAGAGTGACAGGGCCAAAATTAAGGAATGTTCGCGCTAAAATGCCGGGACACACGGATTTTGAAGCAATTTAAGTCACAGGATAAGGGAAAGATGGATTCAGGGAGAGTTCCAAAGCTCAGCTGTTGAATAGAAGAAAAATTGGGAATATCGTTTCACTCATGGGTTGGAGAGTTGCACAGATTAGGGGTGGGATTGTGTTGCAAGACGGGTGCTATGTACTCTACGTAGAGGAGTTGGTATACATTGAGAGAGCTCTGACGAACACTGATTATTGAAATAGTGGTAGAATAGTGATAGAGATGCAACATTGTGGCGAAAAGAGAGAGATTGAGTGGATGTTAGTTAATGAGACAAAAGCCTTTCTTTTTTACTTTGACAAGAATTGCTGTGTGAGAGGATCCTCCCCACACATGCGAACAACACTCCAAACATGGCCGAACTGTGCCCCTGTACAGAACAAGAAATTGTAGCACTCCCAGCTTCTGGAAAGCTGTTTTAGCAAGAGTGGTAATATGGTCTTTCCAAGAGAGATCAGAAGAAAAAGAAACACCGAGAATTCTGAGGGAAGATGAAGGGTTTATTTGTATATACAAATAACAGATTGTATTCGAATTATGCACTGGAAATATTTTAATGAGAGCGTAGAAAAATGGTCAGAAAGACAAAGTCTTTCCATATTAATAACAGTTTCACTCTATAGGTATTGACTTGTAAATTTGACTGTCAATATTATTATGACGTGTGGGAGCAACAATTACAGTTTGACTTGATGGAATAATTAAGCTACATTTATAATGGATATTCCTTTCTATTTTGTTTTCATTTATTTCTTTGGGGCATGTATTTCAAGCTTCATTTGAAGCAATGTTTTTGTTCCTTAATTTATAAAGATAGCAATTTCAATGAAATTTAAACTAAATAATTGTTATTGCCATAAATTATATCATATTACATTTTCACATAAACATATACACAATATTTAATTTGAGACAATAGGGGACTGATGCCATCCAGCATATATGTATCTAATATAATTGATCAGAAAAAAGGACTAGTGCAAAAGAAACAATAACTATATGTTGAATATTAATACAATTCAAATGCTGTAAGGTTCTATAAAATATGCACAACGAGCTTAACAAAAGCTCGTATATAGCTATCCTTTATTCATGCAATTATATATTTCATCGAACCGTTATATATTCCAAGAATAGACCAGAACAGATCAACTGAACAATAACACTTTTAATGAGAAGACAAAACATACACAGTATATGTATACTGAGGCACAGACCTATTTATAACCTACAGTATATGTATACTGAGGCACAGACCTATTTATAACCTACAGTATATGTATACTGAGGCACAGACCTATTTATAACCTACAGTATATGTATACTGAGGGACAGACCTATCTATATAGTATATGTATACTGAGGGACAGACCTATCTATATAGTATATGTATACTGAGGGACAGACCTATCTATATAGTATATGTATACTGAGAGACAGACCTATCTATACAGTATATGTATACTGAGAGACAGACCTATCTATATAGTATATGTATACTGAGGTACAGACCTATCTATACAGTATATGTATACTGAGAGACAGACCATCTATACAGTATATGTAAACTGAGGGACAGACCTATCTATAAAGTATATGTATACTGAGGTACAGACCTATCTATACAGTATATGTATACTGAGAGACAGACCATCTATACAGTATATGTATACTGAGGGACAGACCTATATATAGTATATGTATACTGAGGGACAGACCTATCTATATAGTATATGTATACTGAGGGACAGACCTATCTATACAGTATATGTATACTGAGGGACAGACCTATCTATATAGTATATGTATACTGAGGTACAGACCTATATATACAGTATATGTATACTGAGAGACAGACCATATATACAGTATATGTATACTGAGGGACAGACCTATCTATACAGTATATGTATACTGAGGTACAGACCTATCTATACAGTATATGTATACTGAGAGACAGACCATCTATACAATATATGTATACTGAGGGACAGACCTATCTATATAGTATATGTATACTGAGGGACAGACCTATCTATATAGTATAATTGTGTATACTGAGGGACAGACCTATCTATACAGTATATGTATACTGAGGGACAGACCTATCTATACAGTATATGTATACTGTGGGACAAACTATCTATACAGTATATGTATACTGAGGGACAGACCTATCTATATAGTATATGTATACTGAGGGACAGACCTATCTATATAGTATATATATACTGAGGGACAGACCTATCTATACAGTATATGTATACTGACGGACAGACCTATCTATACAGTATATGTATACTGTGGGACAAACTATCTATAGAGTATATGTATACTGAGGGACAGACCTATCTATACAGTATATGTATACTGAGGGACAGACCTATATATAGTATATGTATACTGAGGGACAGACCTATCTATACAATATATGTATACTGAGGGACAAACTATCTATACAGTATATGTATACTGAGGGACAGACCTATCTATATAGTATATGTATACTGAGGGACAGACCTATCTATATAGTATATGTATACTGAGGGACAGACCTATCTATACAGTATATGTATACTGAGGGACAGACCATCTATACAGTATATGTATACTGAAGGACAGACCATATAATTATACATGTAGGCACCACACACCTATGCATGACAGTAATGGACACTTAGGACAACTTAACCTTAAGGGGGGATGGTTGGTTTTTCTGGCCACCCCTTCTCCCTTATGTTTAGCCCCATTAGTTTTCAGATTTTGCCAAACTGTAATTGATTAAAAGATTTCCATTGGCCATTAATAAATCGACTGCATATTGTTCGCTATTACAGAACGAAGACAAGCACACATTCTGGCCAAAGACAAGTATGCCAATTAATTAAACTATGCATATATTAAACCCAAAACCCACATACATCAAATAAAGAAGAAGCATGCTAAATTATTTGTTGATGCAATTTTCCATGACTTATTAATATTTCTTGTTAGGAATGGTTGTGATTTAACCCATACCGAACCAAGGACATTCATTCATTATATTCAAATCACCTTTAGACGATTTGTATTCAGCTTAGGAAGGATATCTACCAATTTAAAAGGCTTCAGACTATCTCTGTTAATCCTTTTGGCAACAATTTCGTTATCGGATTAACCCTTTCAGTAGCGATGCCGTCCTATTAACTTTATTCTGGCTACTATTAGACTGCATCATTCAACTTAAAAGGACCTCCAGCAATTAACAGGCTTCGAACTATCTCACTTAACCCATTCTAGTATCAAAGATCCTTCTTAGACTGCACAAAATCCTCCATATATTGCTAGAACAAAATTAAAAATATGTCACCTGGTCAGCGCGTCTTGTCGGAGGCTATAGGACAGCTACCCGGTTGCATGTCATCTCAACCAGTGACCATTTCAACCAGTAGCTCTCAACCAGTGTCAAGTTAACCCAGACCATCCAAACAAGTGCCAAAATATAGTACTAGCCTAACCTAACCGTATTGGTTGATTTGGTACTGGTTGAGAGCTACTGGTTGAAATGGTCTAAATATATATATATATATATATATATATATATATATATATATATATATATATATATACACTGTATATATATAAGAGAGATAGGTATCCTTGTTAAGAGTGTCGGTACATGACGGCAGAAGATCGAACACCACCTCATAACATTTTAATAACGCTATCCAGAACTGTGAACAAGCACACGGCGGTATCTTAAAGACTTAAATACACAACCGGGAAATGCATAGCTCATGGGGAACAGCAACAGAAAGTGATAACCTGAATTAGAAAAAGAAAGAGGGGAGAAAGCCAATTACCTCTACCTCTTCTTCAAGTGACGAGTGTGAAGAAAATACCTTCACACGTTATTACTTCCCTTGTGTTTGAGAGACTGGGAAGAGATGGACGAGTCCTAACCCCCCCCCCCCCAAAAAAAAAACAAAAAAACACACACACTACACACACAGTTCGCGTGCCTCCTGTGAACGAAAGTCGAACACCTTGATTAATTAACCATTCCTAAAACTATAGTTTTTGTGCGTCATATAAGTTTGAGCTATATTACAAATGTCCTTACTTAATATTTCCGCAACTGTTATATTCATATACATAACCTATTCGCTGTTCCTGTACGTAATGCTTCATCCAATTAAGAATGAGGAGGTAAGTTTACGTGTCTGTGTGTTTATTATCTATCATATAGGTTGACAGTAATAGCCTGGTCCAAAACATCATGAACGAATAATAACCTTACTCGGACTATCACCTCCCAATGAACGCCAGATTTTACATTTTCACATAATTTTTATCAACATCTCAGTTCATGATTTTGTGTAGTTTAAGAAGGATCTGTGGTAGTGAAAAGGGTTAAGTGAGATAGGTCAAAGCCTTTTAATTGCTGGAGACCTTTTTATACTGAATGAAATCGTTTAACAGTAGCCAGAATAAAGTTCAAAAGACGGAACCGGCATTGAAAAGGTTAGTGTTGTTCTTATGCCGTTGTGCGTTGGGGGAGACACTCGTTACAAATAACCAGCCTTTTGTCTCCTTCTTACACATAAGAAAAGAACAACAAAGGTGATGATAATCCTCTTCCTCTCGTCTTTGAAGGCTATATTTGAACGCAGTTGGGCCTGTGGAATTCCGAAGAACCAGCAGACGCATTGGGTTTATCTTTGGCTCTTCTTAACTATTAAACTATGTCTGCCAAAGCACAAAGTATCCGATATGGTGAGTGGCTTAAAGATGCACTAATATCACTATGTAAATAAATACATGTGCTTTCTGCTGGTGATTCTCTGTTTACACTACCATATAAATACCTCCTCTTTCTCCTTCACCCTCCCCTTCTTCTACGCTCCCTCTTCCCCTCCCCCCACCCCCTTCCTCCTTTACACATCTTTCTACTTCACCCTTCCCTCCTTCTACACTCCCTCTTCCCCTCCCCCCACCACCCTTCCTCCTTTACACATCTTTACACTACCATATATTATCATCTCCTCCTTCCTTGATCACACCCTCTTCCCCCCCCCCCCCCTCTACACATCTTTACACTGCTATATATTATCTCATCTTTCTCCTCCATGCTCCCCCCCCCTTCTTCCTTCCTTCAGCACTCCCTCCTTCCCCTCCCCCCCAGTCTACACATCTTTAAACTGATATATATTATCTCATCTTTCTCCTCCAGGCTTCACCCCCCCCCCCCCCTTCTTCCTTCTTTCAACACCCCTCCCCCCACTCTACACATCTTTACACTGCTATATAATATCTCAACTTTCTCCTGCACGGCCCCCTCCCCCCACTCTACACATCTTTAGACTGCTATAATATCTCAACTTTCTCCTCCACGCCCCCCCCCCCCTCCCACCCTCTACACATCTTTACACTGCTATATAATATCTCAGCTTCTCCTCCACGGCCCCCCCCCCCCCTCCCCCCACTCTACACATCTTTACACTTCTATATAATATCTCAACTTTCTCCTCCACGCCCCCTCCCCTCCCCCTTCTTCATCAACCTCTGGGACAACTTCTACAACCAGCCTACTCTGTTCCGCAAGGATGGCACTCATCTAAACCCTGTGGGTTCAGCACGCATGGGTCGTCTCCTACACGAAGCAGTCCGCAGCCATGGATCAAAAAACGCCATCCGAGAAGAAGCAGCAGTGACATAAATCATCCAACGCCAAGAAAAAAACAGAGGCAACCGAGGACCACCAGCGATAAGGACCGAAGACAGCGAGGACCGAGGACAGCCATGAACATAAATGTAGATCCGACAAGAACCAAAAATATTATTAAAGAGCGTTCCGTGAGTTCTAAAATAACAAATTTAAAGGTTTTCTATGCAAACGCTCGTAGCATACGCAATAAATTTTCAGATTTAGAGGAGCTAGTGTTTACAGAAAATTATGATGTGATTGGCATAACAGAATCTTGGCTCAATACAGAAGATAGAGACTTTTTAGCAGAGTATTCACTTCCCGGTTATGTAATGTTTGAGAAAAGCCGAATAAATCGAAATGGAGGTGGCGTTTTACTTTATATCAAAGAAAGTCTTAACCCTACCCTCTTGTCAAAACCTCAAATTGTGAACGTCGACGCATCTTTTGTGCTAATAAAGAATAATAAAGGTACAAAAATAATACTTGCATTAATATACAGACCTCCAGCTCAATCAGTGCAAACTGACCGAGAAATTTACGAACAAATTGCAGATGTAAGTAACTCACAAGATACCGTAATTTTTGGTGACTTTAATTTACCTGTGACCAAGTGGGGCGATACTCTTACTTCACACTCCGGACATGACTTGTATACGAACTTGCAAGAGAGTTCGCTTTATCAATTTGTTGGAACGCCGACCCGTGGTAATAACGTTCTTGACATTGTACTTGCAACAAAAGAAGAATTAATAGAGAATTTGAATGTTGGTGATGAATTCAGTAACAGCGACCATCGTACGATAACTTTCACTTTAAAGTTTACTAGTAACGAACCAAATAGTAGCATCGAAAAAAGTCCCTAATTTCAAGAAAGCAAACTTCCATAAACTTAGAGCTATGTTTAAAGAAACTGACTGGAGCTTTTTAATTCACAATAACGACATAAATACATCTTGGAAGTTATTCGAAGCCACTTACCTAAAAGCAGTGCAAGACTGCATACCATCAAAAACTCGGCGTCCAGGCCATAATAATAAGCCCAAATGGTGGAATAAAGATATTTCAAACTGCCTGCTTGCTAAAAAATGTGCTAATGATAGATTAAAATCCTCACAAAATGACGAAGAACGGCTGAAATTTGTAGAGATACGACGCAAAGCCAAAAAGTTAATTAAGCAAAGTAAAAAGACCTTAGAGTTACATATTGCGAATCAAAGTAAAACAAACCCGAAAGAATTCTATAGTTATATCAGAAAGAAAAAAGTTGTTACTTCAACTGTTGGACCGTTAGTCGATGAAAATGGAGAATACACCAAAGACGAAGAACAAATGAGTAATGCCCTCAATACCTTCTTTGCATCAGTTTTTACAACAGAAGACCTCAGTGATATCCCTACACCATCGCCGATTCAGATTGATAATTCAGATGTTCTAAGCAATATCACCGTTACAGAGAGAGAAGTATTGAATTGTTTAGATAAACTAAAGGTAAATAAAACGCCTGGACCTGATACAATCTCGCCTAGAGTTCTAAAGGAAGCTAAGGATGAGCTCTCTAAACCACTGACATTACTATTCAATAAATCCTTGCAGTCTGGAACTATGCCCGATCAGTGGAAGCTAGCCAACGTAACACCGATATTCAAAAAAGGCAGCAAATCCCTACCCAGTAACTATCGTCCAATTAGCTTAACCTCAGTTGTATGTAAAATGCTAGAAACGGTCATACGAGACAGACTCGTAAATCACTTAGAGGAAAATAACATACTTAAAGATACTCAACACGGCTTTCGTAAAAAACGTTCCTGTTTAACAAACCTCTTAGACTTCTTCCACGATATCCTCAACCTCTACGATGAGAGTAAAGCTGTAGATATTATATACCTTGATTTTCAAAAGGCCTTTGACAAAGTTCCCCACAAACGTTTACTGCTAAAACTAAAAGCGCATGGAATACAAGACGGTGTGTTGAAATGGATAGAAAATTGGCTCAGCGACAGAAAGCAAAGAGTAGTCATAAACGGTAAGGCATCAAAATGGACCAATGTAAGTAGCGGGGTACCCCAGGGATCGGTACTAGGACCAATTCTCTTTCTAATTTACATCAACGACATAGATGAGGGTCTCACCTGTACAATCTCAAAATTTGCTGACGATACAAAAATTGCAAATAGCGTACTCTCAAAAGAACAAGTTGACGATATGCAACACAATCTAGATAAATTGTCATGTTGGGCCCAAATTTGGCAAATGAGTTTCAATGCGGATAAATGTAAAGTACTACATATCGGATACCTAAATGAGAAAGCAAACTATTCGATGAATGGCACTCAGCTTAAGAATGTAAACAGAGAAACCGATCTGGGAGTAACAATATCGAGTAACCTAAAACCGAGTCAACAATGTTCAGAAGTTGTTAAGAAGGCAAACAAAATAATTGGCTTTATAGGCAGGTCATTTGAGCATAAATCCAAAGAAGTTATCCTAACCCTTTACAATTCATTAGTCCGCCCTCTTCTGGAATACTGCGTTCAATCCTGGTGCCCTTATTACCAAAAAGATATAAACAAGCTAGAACGAGTTCAACGTAGAGTTACCAAAATGATACCTAGCCTAAAGAACAAACCATACGAAGAGCGTCTTAGAGAATTAAATCTATTTCCTTTAACCCAGCGCAGATTAAGAGGTGACTTAATTCAAGTGTTCAAAATCATCAAAGGCATCGACAATATGAACTGTAGTAAGTACTTCACTATCGACCAATCTAATTACACGCGGGGAAACGGTTGCAAAATTATTGGTAAATCTTTTAACTCACACGAATCTAAGAATTTCTTCTTCAATCGAGTTGTCAACTTGTGGAATGGGCTTCCCCGAAACGTTATAGACTGCATCACCGTTGATTCATTTAAACTCCGCCTAGACAAATATCTCGCATCAAACCCGCGACTGACTGCGTTTGTAAATGAATAACTTTATTTTATCCCCCCCTCAGTTACTAACCCATCTGTCCCCTACTAACTTCCTAATCCTGCCACGGACATTAGTTCCAGGGCAGTATTTCCCTTTCCAATGTTCCCTTACCCACTCTAAACCACTGTTTGGACACTTGATCCTCAGTGTTTTGGAGGACAAGCAACCTAGAAGGGTCACTAGATCTGTTGTTGCTTGATTTCCTTTGTACTCCTTTGTACTCTTCCTTCCTTCAGCACTCCCTTTTTCCCCCCTCTACACATCTTTACACTGCCATATATTACCATCTCCTTCTCCTCCACGCTCCCCTCCTCATCCTCCTCCACGCTCCCCACTTCCTTCTTTCAACACTCTTTCTCTCCCCCCTCCTCCACCCCCCCCCCCATGATTTTTTCTCTACCTTAAGCTGTTGGCGTTTATGTTCCTGTTTATAAGTTAACGACAGGAGGAAATTCGCGCGCCCTCTAGAGATCGCTTAGTATACAGAGACCGGTTAGACCTTACCAGTGCCGCCATATTGGTGTAATATCCATCTTATTTTGGGTAAAAATAACCCTTTGTGGTGCGGAGTGTTTCTTGATATAGTCCTTTGCACTCTCATAGGTCCAAATTTTGTTGATCCCTTGCATGATCGAATTTGATTAAATGCCCTATAAAGAGATAGACGATGTTGTTTTCAGGTTAGAAAGAACCTCTAGGTATCAGTGAGATCAAATCTATATCACTCAATCCTCTGACTCAAACATGTAATTTCAAAACATATTATAATACACCTGAAGAACGCGAGAAACTACGACATCTTACTGAAAGTGTTAACAAGAAAAGATCAAGCGGTTGGTAGAAAGTGTCCATTATATTATAGTAAAAGACTTCTCTTGCTAATATCATCAACATTGTCTAGCAAATATTACCGTATATTAGTATATAATGGAATGGGTTTAATATTTACTATCTAAAGGGAGTTTCATACAAAATAATATATCATGAAATTCTGCTTGGTAACATTATGCTGGCACCATTTTGAAATACATTGTCACTGGTATCAACAAGTAGAGTTAAATTAGATTAATTTAAGTGACGAAATTCCTTCGAAAGTTTATTTTATAAAGCACCCTAACCAGAAACGCTAACAAATGTTAACGGAAACGCATTTCTATGAAAATGCCTCAGCCTCTTAAAAGATCGGATGGCAGTTATTTGAATCCTGTATTATTATGGTAACTGCATATACACACTCGATTATTTTATAACAAGTTTGTTTTATATAATACGAAAAGGATTAATTTAGCTTTAGGTATAATTATAATTTTGTAAAATCATATTTGTGATTTTAGCTGCATTGTACAGTATATACAAAATTGGAGTCATAAACCAATGAACTTACATAATTAACAATATAAGAGGTCCACAACCTTTAACCTTTTCAAAATCTAATAAGCATTTCGTGTTTGTTTTATGCCTAATATTAGAAGGTTTTATACAGATTAGGAAGGGTATATATATATTTTTGTTTTCTTCTATATTCCAACTACTCCCTCTCGGGCATAGGCTGATAGCCTTTACACTCTACCGCTGAACACGGTGAGGCCAGTGAGGTCTTGCTCCAGTCTAGGGAATGAGACATGCGAAGCATGTCAAAGGGTTAACCGAGAGACTGTGTCCTTATAATTTCCACAGATTCTTCCTAAACTGTACACAATTATCTAAAGATAGCCAGAATAAACTGTCAAAATGCGTCATGATCCTCAATGGATTAAATTACAGAAGTATATAAAAAAGCTTGTATATACCTCATCAACTGGCATATTGGTAATGACTAGCTAGTGATGAGAAGTTGAAGATAGTATTATTAAATTTTAGTTAGCATGATCATTCTTAATCGTATAATATGATCTACAAGCATACACTGTAGAACTGCGTCCCCATAGAGAAAATGTTAACTACTTAAAACTGAGAGCGTGGTAGTAGTGCCTCAGCTGCTATACCTTCCATGGATCACAGGACAAGTGTTGACAGATGTGGGTGAGGCTAGTACTGAGAGCGTGGTAGTAGTGCCTCAGCTGATATACCTTCCACGGATCACGGGGCAAGTGTTGACAGATGTGGGGGAGGCTATTACTGAGAGCGTGGTAGTAGTGCCTCAGCTGATATACCTTCCACGGATCACGGGGCAAGTGTTGACAGATGTGGGGGAGGCTAGTACTGAGAGTGTGGTAGTAGTGCCTCAGCTGCTATACCTTCCACGAATCACAGGGCAAGTGTTGACAGATGTAGGGGAGGCTAGTACTGAGAGTGTGGTAGTAGTGCCTCAGCTGCTATACCTTCCATGAATCACAGGGCAAGTGTTGACAGATGTGGGGGAGGCTAGTACTGAGAGCGTGGTAGTAGTGCCTCAGCTGATATACCTTCCACGGATCACAGAGCAAGTGTTGACAGATGTGGGGGAGGCTAGTACTGAGAGCGTGGTAGTAGTGCCTCAGCTGCTATACCTTCCACGGATCACAGGGCAAGTGTTGACAGATGTGGGGGAGGCTAGTACTAAGAGCATGGTAGTAGTGCCTCAGTTGCTAGACCTTCCATGGATCACAGGGCAAGTGTTGACAGATGTGGGGGAGGCTAGTACTGAGAGCGTGGTAGTAGTACCTCAGCCGCTATACCTTCCACGAATCACAGGGCAAGTGTTGACAGATGTGGGGGAGGCTACTAATGAGAGCATGGTAGTAGTGCCTGAGCGGCTATACCTTCCACGGATCACAGGCCAAGTGTTGACAGATGTGGGGGAGGCTAGTACTGAGAGCGTGGTAGTAGTGCCTCAGCTGCTATACCTTCCACGGATCACAGGGCAAGTGTTGACAGATGTGGGGGAGGCTAGTACTGAGAGCGTGGTAGTAGTGCCTCAGCTGCTAGACCTTCCACGGATCACAGGCCAAGTGTTGACAGATGTAGGTAGGGAGAGGGAGGCTAGTCAGGGAGTCAAACTAACCATTTTCACATATTCTCATCTCTGTATCTTCTCAGAACAGTAAACTTTGTAGATTGTAGAAACTTTTTGTTTTAGATATATCCTAACCCCTTCAACACGTTGACGTAAACTTCATCGCATTCTGGTTACCATTAGACGATTTTCATTAGCTTATACTCTACCACTAGGACTCAAATTAGTAACTACGATCTAAATAACCCTCCAAATGACATAGCACCTTCTTAAACAGTATTATATTGTCTATTTTTAGCAATGATCAAAGGCAAAAAGGCTTCTTCGTGATGAAGGGGTTAATTTGATAAATGCACAAATATAATTAAAATTATCTTTACATACAGTATGCACACAGTAAACACTAAGCTGTGATTGTTATAATATATACCAGTATAGGCATACAACATTCAAGTAAATGGGAAAATATATTTAATTCAGATTGCTCGAACCATTAACCCCTTGAAGATTCTGACGCATTTTGGCAGTTTATTATGGCTATCATTTGACGATTTTATACAGTTTTGGAAGGGTCTGAAGGAATGAATATGGTAAAGACTATCTCAATTAACCCTCTGATTACACCCTTTGATAAATGTATACGTAATAAAATCATCCTTATAATACAGTATGCACAAAGTAAACACTAAGCTGTAGTTGTTATATTACATACCGGTATATCTACAATATACATGCACATGGGAAAATATTTAACCCCTTGAGAATTATGACGTAATTGACAGTTTATTCAGGCTATCGTTCGATGATTTTATTCATATTAAGAAGGGTGTATGGAAGTCAGAGGGTTAACTGATATAGTTTGTACCGTTTTGAAGCCCGCAGAACCTTCCTAAGGTGTATAAAATCGTCCAATATTAGCCAGAAGAACTGCTAAAATGTATCATGATCCTCAAAGGGTTAAGACATCGCTAATCGTTAATATCACCACCACACTATCAACTTGTGTATGGATAATAGGCCTAATGTTGTCATCATTTTACTCCAAAAGTTGGGGAAGCTGTCACCAGATATATTGCTAAGGGGGGTGGGTTTATTTTTGTGGTTATATATATATATATATATATATATATATATATATATATATATATATATATACAGGATATACATATATACTGTATATATATATACCGTATATAATAATTTTCTAATTAGACCTCCATCTACCTTTACACACATTCAAAAACCCCTCTTCGAGATAAATCTGTAAATGTTTCTGTAGAAAAATGTCCCGGCCGAAGGCTGATTCATCCTAAAATTACAGGCTAGCTATTGCTCGCCAGGAAAATATCGACACTTAACTGGCATGAAAGGTCTAAATATTGACAACAACATTGGGCGAAGGGTCTTGAAATCGTCAAACTAATGGGGCCAACGTCCTAAAATCCCAAAACTAATGGAGCTAAACATGAGTGAGAAGGGGGCCCAAAAAATCAACTACCTACCCCTTAATGGGCGCCAAATAATAAACAGTTTATGTGGATGAGGTGGGCAAGATAGCTCACGTGCCAATTATGAGACCTAATGAAGTGCGGCCGAACCCTGAGGACCACAGTGTAAATAATCCTTGGGGAGAGTCACTATTTATGGACATTTTGTTCAAACAATTTCGGTTCGATTGTGTCTAAATTGCGCTTTGTGAGATTTCAGTGTCAAATATCTATATAATCCTTTGGAGAGTCACAGGAACTATTATTTTCTGGCAATATTGTTCAAGCAATATCAGTTCGATTGTATCTGATTTACGTTTTCTGAGATTTCGGTGTAAACCTATCTTGAGGGAGTCACAGGATCGTTTTCTCTGGTAACTTTTGTTTAGTTATAATAATTTGTATGTTGCTGATTATACGCTTTTGTAGTAATCCAGTCAGCTAAGAATTGTACAGTTGCCCAAATAAGTTCTGTTCCTCGCCGTGATCGTATGAATGAAAGTAAAATAGTATGAATTAATTGTGAGCGTGGTTTCTTTTAATTATCAGTTGACTAATCAGATGAGTTAACCATGGGAAGGAATGTCTTTACATTTCAAAACTAATGGGGTTAAACATGAAGGAGATGGGGGGCCAGGAAAACCAGGAAAACCCTTAAGAAACCGTTTCTTTCCTACTTTTCCTCGCAATTTTTCTACCACCCTATCAACACTCTAAGCCCACACTTCTCTCCCCTTCCCTCCTCCCCCCACCATTTCGCAACCCTTTATCTTTTCCTTGCACTCTTCCCTCCACCCTATCAACACTCTAGACCCAAATTTCTTTCTCCCCTCCCTACTCTCTCCCCTTTTTGCATCCCACCTTTTTTTCCTCGTAACTTCCCTCCACTCCATCAACACTATTATGAGTCTAAGCTTACACTTCTCTCACCCTTCCCTCCTCCTCCACTTTTCGCAACTCTTCTTTTCTCGTACCTCCCCTCCACCCTATCAACACTAAACCAGAACCCCTTCCACCCCTCCCTACCACCACTATTCGCGACCCTTCCCTTTTTCCCTTGTACCTTCCCTCTATCCTAGAGATCCTATAGTAACTAAGAGACTGGCCACTTGTTTAAGGAGCTAGGCTCTGATTGGCTGGCAGATTTGGGATGTCATTTTGTTTCATGGTGACTGTCACTTGTATTTGGACTTCAATATTAAAAATAAATACTTTCATTTTGTTATAATTGTAATTCGCTACTTATTATATGGTTGGGTATTTTAATAAACTAATAAAAGACTATAGGAAGGCTAAACAGTAAAGTACTTACACTAATATATAGAATAATATTAGTATATATGATTAGTTTCCTATCAAATAGGTTCATTTTCTATAATATTAGCTGACAGAAAATTAACTTTAAAGGGAAAACTTCAAAATATTGATCCATGTAGAGAGCGAAAATATTAATTAATTGCCATATATTAAACATTGGGTTCAGAATGAGTAAGAAAAACATAATTTGTTATATTAAAATACCAATCTGACACACTTTATATTGTATGTATGCATCTATGTATGTATGTATGTATGTACTCAGGCACATACCTCATTGATGGGGGTGGCTGACACGAGACAGAGCCCGAACAGAAACAACATTTACAGTTTCTATTCTCATGGTCTGGGACCACTTTTGCGTTCTCTCGCCCATTTATCTGTCTCGTCGAGTAGGAAAATTATACAATGGGAGGAGGATTCCTAGCCCTCTGCCCCCAGAAGAAAAAGTAGGACAGTAAAAGAGACAGACAGAAACAGCTAAGGTTGGGTAGAGGATGCCAAACCTTACTCTGGATTGGACCAGTAATTTAAATGCATGGAATATTTCATAAAAAAGAAAAAGAAAAAAGAATAGTTATCCTCAGTAAGCAATTTCAACATGAATTAATTGATCTTACATACTTCGGTAAATCGGTAGCCTATCCATATTACTGATTCTTCTGAAACACTCACAATATATTTTAGGATATTTTGTGGATTTGTTAATCAGTACAAACACAAAATAAAAGGGTTCATAAATGTTGTAGTTCTCCGTAGGACACATAATGTAGGGAAGCCAGGGTTGGCCAGTCTCTGTTTTACTATAGGATCTGTACTCTACCTCATCAACACTCTAAGGGGATATGGGCAGTTTTTCTGGTCCCCTTTCTTCCTCATGCTTATCCCCGTTAGTTTTGAGCTGTAGAGAAGTTTGCCCCATTCATTTGTCGATGTTAAGACCTTTCACCCCATTTCGTTGTCAATATTAAGACCTTTCGTGCCCTTTAGGTGTTTATTTTTTTTCGAGGCGAGCGATAGCAAACCTGTAATTGTGAATGAACCGGCCTTCGGCCATGACATTTTCTACCGAAAAATTTACAAATTAATCTCGAAGGGGGATCTAATGGATGTTTATTAAGTTTGATGGAGGTCTAGGGAGGAAACTACAAAATAAATGAATATGTAAATAAATAGACCCAACAAAATAACCAGTGACTTTAAGCCTGGACCTCTCAGCCCTCCCTCCCTCCCTCCCCCACCTCTCGTAATCCCTTATTTTACATTCCTCCCCGTGCCCTTCCTCCTCCCCATCACCACTCTTAAGCCCAAACTTTACGCCCCTCACCTCAAATTACCTCAATTATTGTTCCCCTCTCGGCGCCCCTCCTCCCACCCTGCTGCCTCGCTCCAAACACCCTCGGCTTTGTAGTGGCTCTCGTAGTTCCAGAAGGTATGGCGGATTTCCACAAAAGTGAATCCATAAAATCCTTGACTTTCGATTTATAGGAAAGGCGGAGATAGGGAAGCCGAGAATAAAGAGGGTGGACAGATGACCGAAAGTGGAGGTGGGAGAATAGCGGTGACTGAAAAACATATGTTAAAAGAGTATTGGTTTTCGCGGAACACCTCAGAAATACATGAGCGATACTGATTGGAACGGCGATGGCGGAAAGTTGAGGAAGGAGTATGGGTCGAGGGAAAATAACATGTGAAGATGGCAAAACAAATCTAGGAAAGTGTGTTTGTGGGAAGGAAAGGAGCCTAAGGATGCCCGGAAATGGGGCTATTTGTCAATATGAGTTTGGCCCAATATCTAGGAAAGTATGTTTGTGGGAAGGAAAGGAGCGCTCCCTAAGGATGCCCGGAAATGGGGCTATTTGTCAATTATTATGTTCTATCCAACAACCAACTCTACTCCTAAAATCGATTAATGAAATATTACAAACACATGTGGCAGTCCGTGGATTCGAACCCAGGACGCGCACACCGAATATCAACACCTTATGCATTACACCACGAAGGCATAACTCAATATGAGTTATATTTGGCCCAATATTTCTTTACCCCAACCCCCACCCCTCCCTCTCTCCGCCCTTATTCATACCTTGGCCAATCGTATTATCCTCGCGTCCACCCCCTCCCCCTCTCCCCTTCATCCGCACCTAAGTGCCACCCCCTCCCTCCCTCACCCTAACCCGCCCCCTCACCTTAGTGCCACCCCCTCCCCCTCATCTTAGTCACCCCCATCCCCCCTCACCTAAGTACCAACCCCTCTAACTACCCCCTCCCCCTCCCCCATCCTCACTCCTCCCTCCTCTCTCTCCGGGTGATATACAACGCACCAAGCTATACTTCTCAGTAATACATTGTGTTAATATAAGGCTTTTAAAATGACGTAGAGGCAGACCACCACACAGAAACGTCACGCTACCAATGTTGGGCTATCAACCCTAGCTACACACACACACACACACACACACTCTATCTATCTATCTATCTATCGCATTGGATCAATTCCTCTTTGTTATACATAAATTAGTACTCTGTTAAAATAGATTTGTATACAATCAATGTATTTAATTATATCAATAAAACTGTATTAATCTCTATCTCTCTCCTGAAAAATGTAGGCGATGGTAGTTCAGCTAGTTTAATATACCACCAGTAACAGATCTAGCGGGTGGTATAGCGTTACGTAATGGCTGTCATGTTTCATTCCAAGTGTCGATCTACATGACGCTATATGACCACGGATCGTCTTTATCGCAATTCATTAACGATTTCTCGGAGGTGTCATTATTCTTGTGTTCTCTTTGTCATTTTCTGTGATATGCAATGCCAATATCCCAACTATATTCAGTTTCCATAATTATATGCTATATTATAACAGGGCTGGGAATACTTATATAAATATCAAGTATATCTCACAAATATGTTTTACAGGACTTGAAATAGCCTTACTACGCTATGATTGGCATTCCAATAATGGTTTTCAACCATGGCTAATGTTTGTTTAGTTTATCAGGAAACCAAGTATATTACTCTTAATATTAGATAACATCAATAGTTTCAGTCTGAGTCCCATATGTTAAAAGTTGTAATACATAACTAAATATATATATATATGATACCTGATGATTGACTCCTTTGAGACGTAACTCCCCACCAACAAACTCAACACTAAAATACAAAATAAAACAATAAACAAATAAATAAATAAATAAAAACAAATCTGAACATATTTCCTGTTAGCTCGATATAGATTAATCGATATTTGTATATCATTTGTAAAATGTCGAAACTGATATTTACGTTGTATATAATTGAATCTGTAATCAACAATACAATAACAATATTTCTCCACATGGCATTATATGGATATCCGACTGTAAGGGCACATACTATTTTCATATGACAGAAACAGTCATATATAATTACACAGTTGACTGGATTAATTTTGTCTTTGTTTATAATTATGTGCATGGTGGTTTTTGTACAAGTGTTTGAAGGAGACAAAAGGCAGACAGCTTATAACAAGTGTCTCCTACAAAGCCAAAAACATGATAGAGACCCAAATTCAAAAGAAGTTGGCATCACAATGCCTGGACACATGAAGCTTAAATCAATCTAAGTCATAGTATGAAGGAAATATTTATTTATTTATTTGTCCTTATTACAAATCTGTAACCCCTTTTCTGCAATTCGTCATTCTTAAAGACCCAAACACTGCCTGTTGATACCCACATAATGATAGCTTTATATAGAAGAGCCAAACACTGCCTGTTGATACCCACATAATGATAGCTTTATATAGAAGAGCCAAACACTGCCTGTTGATACCCACATAATGAGAGCTTTATATAGAAGAGCCAAACACTGGCTGTTGATGCCCACATAATGATAGACATAGAAGAGCCAAACACTGCCTGTTGATACCCACATAATGATAGCTTTATATAGAAGAGCCAAACACTGCCTGTTGATACCCACATAATGATAGCTTTATATAGAAGAGCCAAACACTGCCTGTTGATACCCACATAATGATAGCTTTATATAGAAGAGCCAAACACTGCCTTTTGATACCCACATAATGATAGCTTTATATAGAAGACCCAAACACTGCCTGTTGATACCCACATAAGGATAGCTTTATATAGAAGAAACACTGCCTGTTGATGCCCACATAATGCTAGCTTTATATAGAAGAGCCAAACACTGCCTGTTGATACCCACATAATGATAGCTTTATATAGAAGAGCCAAACACTGCCTGTTCATACCCACATAATGATAGCTTTATATAGAAGAGCCAAACACTGCCTGTTGATACCCACATAATGATAGCTATATATAGAAGAGCCAAACACTGCCTGTTGATACCCACATAATGATAGCTATATATAGAAGAGCCAAACACTGCCTGTTGATACCCACATAATGATAGCTTTATATAGAAGAAACACTGCCTGTTGATACCCACATAATGATAGCTTTATATAGAAGAGCCAAACACTGCCTGTTGATACCCACATAATGATAGCTCTATATAGAAGAGCCAAACACTGCCTGTTGATACCCACATAATGATAGCTTTATATAGAAGAGCCAAACACTGCCTGTTGATACCCACATAATGATAGCTTTATATAGAAGGCCCAAACACAGCCTGTTGATACCCACATAATGATAGCTTTATATAGAAAAACACTGCCTGTTGATACCCACATAATGATAGCTTTATATAGAAGAGCCAAACACTGGCTGTTGATACCCACATAATGATAGCTCTATATAGAAGAGCCAAACACTGCCCGTTGATACCCACATAATGATAGCTTTATATAGAAGAGCCAAACACTGCCTGTTGATACCCACATAATGATAGCTTGATATAGAAGAGCCAAAACACTGCCTGTTGATACCCACATAATGACAGCTCTATATAGAAGAGCCAAACACTGCCTGTTGATACCCACATAATGATAGCTCTATACAGAACAGCCAAACACTGCCTGTTGATACCCACATAATGATAGCTTTATATAGAAGACCCAAACACTGCCTGTTGATACCCACATAATGATAGCTTTATATAGAAGGAGCCAAACACTGCCTGTTGATACCACATAATGATAACTTTATACAGAAGAGCCAAACACTGCCTGTTGATACCCACATAATGATAGCTTTATATAGAAGAGCCAAACACTGGCTGTTGATACCCACATAATGATAGCTTTATATAGAAGAGCCAAACACTGCCTGTTGATACCCACATAATGATAGCTTTATATAGAAGAGCCAAACACTGCCTGTTGATACCCACATAATGATAGCTTTATATAGAAGAGCCAAACACTGCCTGTTGATACCCACATAATGATAGCTTTATATAGAAGAGCCAAACACTGCCTATTGATACCCACATAGTGATAGCTTTATATAGAAGACCCAAACACTGCCTGTTGATACCCACATAATGATAGCTTTATATAGAAGATACACTGCCTGTTGATACCCACATAATGATAGCTTTATATAGAAGAGCCAAACACTGCCTGTTGATACCCACATAATGATAGCTTTATATAGAAGAGCCAAACACTGCCTGTTGATACCCACATAATGATAGCTTTATATAGAAGAGCCAACCACTGCCTGTTGATACCCACATAATGATAGATTTATATAGAAGAGCCAAACACTGCCTGTTGATACCCACATAATGATAGCTTTATATAGAAGAGCCAAACACTGCCTGTTGATACCCACATAATGATAGATTTATATAGAAGAAACACTGCCTGTTGATACCCACATAATGATAGCTTTATATAGAAGAAACACTGCCTGTTGATACCCACATAATGATAGCTTTATATAGAAGAGCCAAACACTGCCTGTTGATACCCACATAATGATAGCTCTATATAGAAGAGCCAAACACTGCCTGTTGATACCCACATAATGATAGCTTTATATAGAAGACCCAAACACTGCCTGTTGATACCCACATAATGATAGCTTTATATAGAAGAAACACTGCCTGTTGATACCCACATAATAATATCTTTATATAGAAGAGCTAAACACTGCCTGTTGATACCCACAAAATGATAGCTTTATATAGAAGAGCCAAACACTGCCTGTTGATACCCACATAATGATAGCTCTATATAGAAGAGCCAAACACTGCCTGTTGATACCCACATAATGATAGCTTTATATAGAAGAGCCAAACACTGCCTGTTGATACCCACATAATGATAGCTCTATATAGAAAACCCAAACACTGCCTGTTGATACCCACATAATGATAGCTTTATATAGAAGAGCCAAACACTGCCTGTTGATACCCACATAATGATAGCTTTATATAGAAGACCCAAACACTGCCTGTTCATACCCACATAATGATAGGTTTATATAGAAGAGCCAAACACAGCCTGTTGATACCCACATAATGATAGCTTTATATAGAAGAGCCAAACACTGCCTGTTGATACCCACATAATGATAGCTTTATATAGAAGAGCCAAACACTGCCTGTTGATACCCACATAATGATAGCTTTATATAGAAGAGCCAAACACTGCCTGTTGATACCCACATAATGATAGCTTTATATAGAAGAGCCAAACACTGCCTGTTGATACCCACATAATGATAGCTTTATATAGAAGAGCCAAACACTGCCTGTTGATACCCACATAATGATAGCTTTATATAGAAGAGCCAAACACTGCCTGTTGATACCCACATAATGATAGCTTTATATAGAAGAGCCAAACACTGCCTGTTGATACCCACATAATGATAGCTTTATATAGAAGAGCCAAAACACTGCCTGTTGATACCCACATAATGATAGCTTTATATAGAAGAGCCAAACACTGCCTGTTGATACCCACATAATGATAGCTTTATATAGAAGAGCCAAACACTGCCTGTTGATACCCACATAATGATAGCTTTATATAGAAGAAACACTGCCTGTTGATACCCACAGAATGATAGCTTTATATAGAAGAGACCAAACACTGCCTGTTGGTACCCACATAATGATAGCTCTATATAGAAGAGCCAAACACTGCCTGTTGATACCCACATAATGATAGCTTTATAGAAGAGCCAAACACTGCCTGTTGATACCCACATAATGATAGCTTTATATAGAAGAGCCAAACACTGCCTGTTGATACCCACATAATGATAGCTCTATATAGAAGAGCCAAACACTGCCTGTTGATACCCACATAATGATAGCTTTATATAGAAGAGCCAAACAATGCCTGTTGATACCCACATAATGATTGCTCTATATAGAAGAGCTAAACACTGCCTGTTGATACCCACATAATGATAGCTTTATATAGAAGAGCCAAACACTGGCTGTTGATACCCACATAATGATAGCTTTATATAGAAGAGCCAAACACTGCCTGTTGATACCCACATAATGATAGCTTTATATAGAAGAGCCAAACACTGCCTGTTGATACCCACATAATGATAGCTTTATATAGAAGAGCCAAACACTGCCTGTTGATACCCACATAATGATAGCTTTATATAGAAGAGCCAAACACTGCCTATTGATACCCACATAGTGATAGCTTTATAGAAGACCCAAACACTGCCTGTTGATACCCACATAATGATAGCTTTATATAGAAGATACACTGCCTGTTGATACCCACATAATGATAGCTTTATATAGAAGAGCCAAACACTGCCTGTTGATACCCACATAATGATAGCTTTATATAGAAGAGCCAAACACTGCCTGTTGATACCCACATAATGATAGCTTTATATAGAAGAGCCAAACACTGCCTGTTGATACCCACATAATGATAGATTATATAGAAGAGCCAAACACTGCCTGTTGATACCCACATAATGATAGCTTTATATAGAAGAGCCAAACACTGCCTGTTGATACCCACATAATGATAGATTTATATAGAAGACCAAACACTGCCTGTTGATACCCACATAATGATAGCTTTATATAGAAGAAACACTGCCTGTTGATACCACATAATGATAGCTTTATATAGAAGAGCCAAACACTGCCTGTTGATACCCACATAATGATAGTTCTATATAGAAGAGCCAAACACGCCTGTTGATACCCACATAATGATAGCTTTATATAGAAGCCAAACACTGCCTGTTGATACCCACATAATGATAGCTTTATATAGAAGAAACACTGCCTGTTGATACCCACATAATGATATCTTTATATAGAAGAGCTAAACACTGCCTGTTGATACCCACAAAATGATAGCTTTATATAGAAGCCAAACACTGCCTGTTGATACCCACATAATGATAGCTTATATAGAAGAGCCAAACACTGCCTGTTGATACCCACATAATGATAGCTCTATATAGAAGAGCCAAACACTGCCTGTTGATACCCACATAATGATAGCTTTATATAGAAGAGCCAAACACTGCCTGTTGATACCCACATAATGATAGCTCTATATAGAAAACCCAAACACTGCCTGTTGATACCCACATAATGATAGCTTTATATAGAAGAGCCAAACACTGCCTGTTGATACCCACATAATGATAGCTTTATATAGAAGACCCAAACACTGCCTGTTGATACTCACATAAGGATAGCTTTATATAGAAGAAACACTGCCTGTTGATACCCACATAATGCTAGCTTTATATAGAAGAGCCAAACACTGCCTGTTGATACCCACATAATGATAGCTTTATATAGAAGAGCCAAACACTGCCTGTTCATACCCACATAATGATACCTTTATATAGAAGAGCCAAACACTGCCTGTTGATACCCACATAATGATAGCTTTATATAGAAGAGCCAAACACTGCCTGTTGATACCCACATAATGATAGCTTTATATAGAAGAGCCAAACACTGCCTGTTGATACCCACATAATGATAGCTTTATATAGAAGCCAAACACTGCCTGTTGATACCCACATAATGATAGTTTTATATAGAAGAGCCAAACACTGCCTGTTGATACCCACATAATGATAGCTCTATATAGAAGAGCCAAACACTGCCTGTTGATACCCACATAATGATAGCTTTATATAGAAGAGCCAAACACTGCCTGTTGATACCCACATAATGATAGCTTTATATAGAAGAAACACTGCCTGTTGATACCCACATAATGATAGCTTTATATAGAAGAAACACTGCCTGTTGATACCCACATAATGATAGCTTATATAGAAGAGCCAAACACTGCCTGTTGATACCCACATAATGATAGCTCTATATAGAAGAGCCAAACACTGCCTGTTGATACCCACATAATGATAGCTTTATATAGAAGAGCCAAACACTGCCTGTTGATACCCACATAATGATAGCTTTATATAGAAGAGCCAAACACTGCCTGTTGATACCCACATAATGATAGCTATATATAGAAGAGCCAAACACTGCCTGTTGATACCCACATAATGATAGCTCTATACAGAAGAGCCAAACACTGCCTGTTGATACCCACATAATGATAGCTTTATATAGAAGACCCAAACACTGCCTGTTGATACCCACATAATGATAACTTTATATAGAAGAGCCAAACACTGCCTGTTGATACCCACATAATGATAGCTTTATATAGAAGAGCCAAACACTGCCTGTTGATACCCACATAATGATAGCTTTATATAGAAGAGCCAAACACTGCCTGTTGATACCCACATAATGATAGCTTCGTATAGAAGAGCCAAACACTGCCTGTTGATACCCACATAATGATAGCTTTATATAGAAGAGCCAAACACTGCCTGTTGATACCCACATAATGATAGCTTTATATAGAAGAGCCAAACACTGCCTGTTGATACCCACATAATGATAGCTTTATATAGAAGAGCCAAACACTGCCTGTTGATACCCACATAATGATAACTTTATACAGAAGAGCCAAACACTGCCTGTTGATACCCACATAATGATAGCTTTATAGAAGAGCCAAACACTGCCTGTTGATACCCACATAATGATAGCTTTATATAGAAGAGCCAAACACTGCCTGTTGATACCCACATAATGATAGCTTTATATAGAAGAGCCAAACACTGCCTGTTGATACCCACACAATGATAGCTTTATATAGAAGAGCCAAACACTGCCTGTTGATACCCACATAATGATAGCTTTATATAGAAGAGCCAAACACTGCCTGTTGATACCCACATAATGATAGCTTTATATAGAAGAGCCAAACACTGCCTGTTGATACCCACATAATGATAGCTTTATAGAAGAGCCAAACACTGCCTGTTGATACCCACATAATGATAGCTCTATATAGAAGACCCAAACACTGCCTGTTGATACCCACATAATGATAGCTTTATATAGAAGAGCCAAACACTGCCTGTTGATACCCACATAATGATTGCTCTATATAGAAGAGCCACACACTGCCTGTTGATACCCACATAATGATAGCTTTATATAGAAGAGCCAAACACTGCCTGTTGATACCCACATAATGATAGCTCTATATTGAAGAGCCAAACACTGCCTGTTGATACCCACATAATGATAGCTTTATATAGAAGAGCCAAACACTGCCTGTTGATACCCACATAATGATAGCTCTATATTGAAGAGCCAAACACTGTCTGTTGATACCCACATAATGATAGCTCTATATTGAAGAGCCAAACACTGCCTGTTGATACCCACATAATGATACCTTTATATAGAAGAGCCAAACACTGCCTGTTGATACCCACATAATGATAGCTTATATAGAAGAGCCAAACACTGCCTGTTGATACCCACATAATGATAGCTTTATAGAAGAGCCAAACACTGCCTGTTGATACCCACATAATGATAGCTTTATATAGAAGAGCCAAACACTGCCTGTTGATACCCACATAATGATAGCTTTATATAGAAGAGCCAAACACTGCCTGTTGATACCCACATAATGATAGCTTTATATAGAAGAGCCAAACACTGGCTGTTGATACCCACATAATGATAGCTTTATATAGAAGAGCCAAACACTGGCTGTTGATACCCACATAATGATAGCTTTATATAGAAGAGCCAAACACTGGCTGTTGATACCCACATAATGATAGCTTTGTCTGCACTAAGCCAACCCTAAGCAGAATATTATCATCTGTTGGTGCACTTTCTACTCTATGGTAGGAAACTCGATTTCCCATTCTAAAGAATACTTCGAAATACTTGATTGCAATACAACTACTGTATATACAGTATAGCCGTCGAATGTTAGTTGAAAAACCCACACTGTAACACCATAATTAAAGGGTTAAACAAACATTTGGTGCCGCTAAACAATAACACAACACAGCGCTGCCGGCCTCTGTCCTTTCTGCCAAGGGTTTAATATCAATTTCAAGCGAGGTGTAATTATAATAAGAGTTGTGGAGAAGGTTTCCCCGGGCACCTCCTATTGACTGTTCTGTTTTAAGCTAGCGTGGTAATGACTCATCCCCATCTTAAGTGTGATTTGAGTTTGTTCCCTAGATATCTATCAAACTTTAAAAACACCCCTTCGCACATCTTCGAGATAAATTTGTAAATTTTTCGGTAGAAAAATGTCCCGGTCAAAGGCCGCTTCATCTTTAATTACAGGCTCGCTATCGCTCGCCAAGAAAACATCGACACCTAAATTGCATGAAAGGTTTTAATATTGGCAAGCAAAATTGGGCAAAGGATATAAAAATCGCCAAACTAATGGGACAAACGTCTGAAATTCTCAAACCTAATGGGACTAAGCGTGAGGGAGAAGGGGGTCCAGAAAAAGCAACTAAGTCCCCCTTAATATATAACTTCAAGCAAGGTGTAATTAATAAAAGAAAGTTGTGAATAATGTGTTTCCCCGGGCACAACCACCACCACCACTACCACTACCACCACCACCACCACCTCCACCCTCCTAGGTATTCCATTAGCTCCGTAAAAACTTGAACGAGACTATAAATTATCCTCACCAGTCCAGACAGATGGATAGTAGGATTATATGTTTTGAACCCTTTCTGAACGATAACACCGTTTATATTCATTATGAATAACATTAAATTATGTATTTGGTTGGAAAGCCAGTTTCTTATATCTATTTATACACTAGACGATATTACTTTGCTCAAGAACGAACTTTATAACGAATACCTTAAATATATATTGTATATTTATATCCTGGAGCACGATCATTGTGGACCAACAATAAAGTCACACCAGATCTTTAATCGTCAAAATTTGTTACCAAACTTTATTCTGACAATAATTTGAAACTTCTTTGCAACTAGGCTTAAGTTAACCCCTTGAGGGTCTTAGACGCATGTGTACGTTTTATTTTGGTTATCAGTAAACGATTGTATGCACTTTAAAGAGGATATCTAGAAAGTAGAGGAGTAAATACTATCTCCATTAACTCTCTAGCTCTCACAATTTCACCCTAAGCTGTATAAAATAGCATAAAGATAGCCAGAATAAATTGGCAAAATGCATCATGATCCTCAGGGGGTTAAAATGTTATTGGTGACATATTATGTATTAAAGTGTAAGTAGGTAGGTGTCACATATAAGTTGGGGAAAACAGTTTAGGGCAAAGTTCTAGTGTGATACCCCTTGTGGTCTATTTCAACGCTTAATATCATGGTTTGTTACTGGGGCTAAGGTTTTAATGGATTGTATAGTTTTTTTGTGGTAGTGCTGCTCCCCCTCCCACATCTAGCTGGATAATTATGAAAATCGGTTCCATTCATTTTACTTTCTTCGTATTTGTCATTATGGCTTAGTCCGCACCGTTTAATTATACATTCAACTTATATCCCACGCCTTGTGATTCATGTGTATGTAATTTCCATCCATTATTACGGTCAGAACCTCTTTATGAAATAGACTGGGCGTGTTCTCTACATGCTACGATGAACTCATAACTTGTAAAGTTATTTTGTTGAGCCTAAAAAAAAGAACGCAACACATAAGTAGATATTGCGACAGATGTGGATCAAAGAGAAGTCTGTTATTTTCGTAAATTATGTATAACTTAAAGTAATGAAGTGGCATGTGTATTAACAACCTGGAATTATTGTATTCAGATAACTTTTATAGATCTTCTCATACTCCCAGTTCACTTTCAGTCAGTCAGTCAGTCAGTCAATAGCTAGCCCTTATTCCCACAAGGGGTAGGGAGGATCAACAAGGAACACAAGAAGGGAAAAAGAGTTGACAGGAGAAGAACACCAGTAACAGTTCGCCCACAAAAAACAAGCACACACGCATTCAGAAGTACCAATCATTCATCAACCCCCGAAATCACTGGCTTCATCTCAAATGTTATACTTCCAGACAAGGTCTCTTCACATCAACATCTGGGATAAGTTCACAAAAATGTCAAATCATAGGTGCTAATGACCATAGAATCAGTCAAAGACATATTAATATGGCAGCAAAAACAGTGTCGATGGAAAGAGAAAACAACACACACACACACACATACACATATACATGCACACGTAACGGCACTATAACAAGTACGGATCAGTTCGTGTATTGAAATATTCAATGTCAAAATATCTTGATATTGTTTTAAGGTAAATATCTAACCTCGGGAACGGTAAAATATTAATGAAATGTTTTAAGGTAAATATCTAACCTCGGGTACGGTAAAATATTAATGACAAGTTGTGGTCTATCTATATCTGTATTAATTTATGTGTTAGTTTCTTCGCTAGATCTCCATCAAACTTTTAAAAATCCTTTGTTTTTGGGGGAGAGACACTTGTTACAGGGTGCTTTGCTTTTTTGTCTGTTTCATACACATAGACAAAAATAGTCAAGGATATAATCCGTTGAAGGAAAGAGAGTAGAAGCAATAAGGGGAAAGTGTCTACATATCTGGAACTCATCGTGCCTCGCAAGGAGAGACAGAGTAAAGGAACGGGTGTACACACATTCCTCATCAACACCATTTGAGTTCTGTCGGTGGATCAATGGTATGGTCATGCAATCTTCTGCAGGCTAGTATTATGACATGGTGATGGAGCAACATGGTAGTAGTACCCAGTGGCGAATTAAGAGGGGGGGAGGGGCTGACTGGTCTGCATCCAGGGGCCCCCAATATTTTGGGGGCCCCCAATTCCCAAAGTTGATTAACAGAAACAAGTGTCACCTAAGGTGGAAGCATGATTGGGGGCCCTTCGGGAGGCTCCTTCGGCCTTCCCAACCCCCAATGAGAAATCTTCCCTCAGGTACTATTCCTCCAAGGGCCACGGCTACACTAACACTTAGGTTTTCATTATATACAGTAATAAACTAATAATAGTACATGTAACTTAATGGGCCAGTGCCTAAATAATAAAATAGTTACCGCTATATTTACCTTCAGGCCCTGTTTTTTTTTCGTAACTCGTAATTCTCCCTGTTATTGTATGCAGTATACCAGTATTGAATGTTGCAACTCATACAGATATTCTGGATAATTTCTCATTTGATTATATAGTTATATGTTTAATACATAGTAATTACTATAATTTTATATATGGGACCTAGAAGAGAGAATCAGAAACTAGGTATCTATATATTGCCGGACGCCTTACTCCCCTTAATGAGGGTGGCCATACACAAGCGGACATTTTCCCTGTAAGAGGGACAACCCGAGCCAGTTTACTGAAGGACTTACAGGATTTACCACTCAATTTAGGATCCGTCTGATTCCAAGGCCCTCTATGTATCTTGTTAGCACTATTTGTATACAGTGGTGTTCGGCTAGAGCCGCTAGACCATCCACTAACCTGCCTTACACTTAGATAAGCAGTACGGATTTGTATCAGGTTTACTCCCCTAGACAGGTTGCCGACCAAGGCTGACGAGTCCCATCCACCCGGATTTTTATAAGGTTGTCTCCCCTAGATGGGTTGCCGACCAAGGCCAACGAGTCCCATCCACCCAACAGAATCAGAATACAGTAGTATAAAGTATGATTTTATATTCCTACTCGAATGCTCAAGTCATTGTTGACAGTCCGACACTCGAGGGTAGAGGACGCCAAGACGGGCCTGGACGGCTAAAAATTAGATGTAAGTTTCTCTAGTTAATATATGTATTGCTTCTTTTATAACGTAAGGAGTTAGAACGGACCAGTCAAACTGGCGAGCGTCGCAGTGGAAGCGTGTTCGTGGATGCGCCTGCATGGCAGACATGGCTGAGTCACTCAGCCATGTCTGTCACTCAACCTGAGTGACCGGCCTTGGAGAGATTCTAATAAGCTTGAACAATGGATTTGTTTGTTCTGTGAATTTATCTAGTTGACTGTACTCTCATTGATTTTATCGTGTTGTATAGGTTTTATGGCCCCTTTATCATTGCTGAACATAAAATGTTTGGGGCTGGCACCTAGCGACTACTGATAGTAACTTAGATGGCCTATAACTAATCCCCTTCCCAGATTTAATCAACAGTTTAAATCCAATTATAACTTTTACAAACATTTTGTGGAAGGGGAATACCTCAGCGCAGAGCTTCAAGTATAAGTGATAAGTCAAGAAGAGGGAAAGTTAGATTGAGAAGAGAATCAGAGTATTGCCTGAGTAAAAAAATTACTGGGAAAATGGTTCACTCTTGAGTTAGTTGGACATTTGAGACTCTCAGATGGATTCTTTTCCTAATATTCCCTAATGATCGTTGAAAGAGCTTTTATATGCAGCCAGTAACTCTTACCTGAAAACCAGACTTACAACGCAAAGGTTATCGTACACTGACACTCAAATGCAAAGGAAATACATCAGAGACTCACAGTTGCATTTTTGTTCCCCAAGTCCTAATTGATCTTCAAAACAAGAAAGATTTTCTTTTCCTAACCAAGCTGGTTGTTTCTATTGTTCACCACTATACTCAATATAACTTAAAACTCTCTAGTATGTCTCTCCATAGGCCTTAAAATGCGTCTAAAGGTGCCCTATTTAAAAATAGGGCTGTATAGGCTCGCTTCGTTTGCCACCTGCTGATGAAAGGGCCCCCACCTGAATTCTAGCCAGGGGGCCCATGCACAAGGCAGAATGCCGACAAGACCCGCCACAACCAGCCACTCCACCAGAAATGAAATGCAAACTCAATCATAAATAAAACAACATTTTAGCATAAAGAAAATCTTATAACCCCTCCCAAACATAATAGTATAATTTTAGCCTGCTATGCTCCCTGAGCGAGCTTCACAGAGCCCAGCCTACTAAGTGAAAAACTGGTTCAACTTAGGACTTTAGCTATAACATTGGCAACTTACAATTAACTATAAAAAAGAAAGAGTTTTTATGTGAATTTTTTATTCAATTTTAATGTTGTTTTTGACGGCTGCTCTACAGGGGCAAGGTTGATTTTTCTCCACTCTCAACACACACTGACTGAACGGCGAGGGTTCTCCTGCAAACAAACCCTCCCGTGACAAACAATCAGCCAAAACATTATCAGTGCCCTTAGCATGCCACACATACAACTTGTGTGCCGGCAGCAAAACAACACCTGACACTGATAAACTGCCCAGTTCATCACAAGACTGGCACTTCTCTTCGCTCTTTCCGGCAACGGGGCCTGCCAATAACCTTTCACTAGTTCTACCTTCGTGACGAGCGAGGCAACCCTGATGCGGTCTATGGTATCGTCAACTCTAGGTAATGGATAGGCGTGTGTCAGGGATAATGCTTCCACACTCTTGCAATCACCATACACACGGATCTTGCCACTCAACTCAGGTTGCAAACTCACTGGCAACAACCATTCACGATATCCTTTATCCCTCAGACCCTTTTTCCACATGTCGTCTAGCTCTGTTTTCACGACAGGCTGTTGAGCAGGATTTATACGGTAGGGAACTAACTTGAGCCTTGCACTGTCTCCAGCCTCCATGTCGGATTCTACCCCGTACATCAGGCCTGGAGAAGCAACAAACATGCAGACGTACTGCCATAGCCTAGCAAACAACAACTCTTGGCGCTCAAGAACAAGATGTTGAAACTTATCTCGAAGAACAACAACCCACAACCCAGCCGAGACCGCAGCTTCTAAACTATAGCCTCCCTCCTTCTCCACCTTCGTCCCTAGAACAGCCTGGTCATGAGAGGGGCAATCAGTACCACCTGTGCAGTCACTCCCATAGTTCATAATTGCTAAGGCTTCCCCGCCGATACCGTACATGCGCACCCCCGCATTCCTTGCGACTACATCTGCCTGCGCAGCATCACCGCCTTCAGCGACATGGCCAGATACAGTCGGTCTATGGTAGGGCTGTTGCATTCGACTAGAGCAGCATTGGGAGGCTATGCGACGACTGGGCACATCCACTCCACAGCCAACCTCACCAATCTGCTCAATGTCCTCCTTCTGACCACCACCCTTGGCAGCCATGGGTCAACCCTGACCTGACAACCATGCCAAAGTCTCGTTGCCCACCTTGAACCATCGAAACAACGAGGCTAACGGTCTACAAACACTCAAGTGACCTGCCCGAGGAACATCGTGCACCGCCTGAGTTGTGAGGCTCGGGTGCTCGGCACGACCAGTGGGGTATGAACCGAGCTCGTGCTGGAGCGCTGCACACTGCTGCTCAGGCAGGTGCTCTAGCGCTTCCACAGCCACCAGACTCGTGTCCCCCGCCCACTGCTCCGCCGAGACATGACAATCCCAACTCTCCTCCACCTGTGCCCTGCTGCCCCCCTCTCCTTCTCCACCTCGGCCACTTCAGACCAACGCAGGGACAGTAGGCTGCTCAGGTGGTTGCCTCACAAACTCTTCCAACAGATTCACATGACATGTTTCCCCGTCCTCGTGTTCAATAGCCCCGTTCCCACAACTCTCCTCCACCTGGGAACTACTAAGTCGCGGAGTGCCATCACGCCCAACCATGTCACTAGGGGTGACAGGTTTTGGAGCCACTCCGGAGCTCACCTCTGGGTCAAGTACTAAGTCACTAAGAAGAGCCGCTGGAGCAAAACTCACAAAACTCACAGCTTTAGCTTTCTCCTTCTGACCGTTCCTCCGCTGGTCTAGAGACTGAGGAATAGGCTGTGACACTTTAGATGCACGAGATCGGATAACATCACACGCCCTCTGCTGTGGTTGACACCTCTCGACCAACTCCTGCCCCTCCCTACTCACGTCGGTCGCCCTCTCGGCACCGACTAAGGGTGGAACCTCAGAAGTAGGCACCGCAAAGTCGTTGCCGAGAAGAAGGTCGACTCCCTCTACTGGCAGTTTCCCCACGATTCCAACATCCAACTCCCGTGTCACACCTTCAACCTCCAGCTCTACTCGAACCAACGGGTATGACCTTGTAGCATTAATACCCTGCACCACAACCACCCGTGCCGCGTTTATAGGTTTGCCTGTAAAGTTTTTCATCAGAGTCTGGGATGCACCTGTATCACGCAACAACTCCAACCCTTGCTTGCAACCAGCCCAACTCATGCAGCCACGCACTCTATGGTCGCAAAAAGCATCGCGGACAGGTTTCGAGCCTTCCGGACACTCCTTCATTGGCTGTGCCCCCGCATCTGACATAACACCCCGGGTAAATGCAGAAGACCTCAGAGACACCCCAACGTTGCTAGCCAAAGACACGACTGCTGTAGATTGGTTACTAAGGCAGGAACGTGCAAAGTGCCCCTTTTTATGACACTTAAAACACTCTACTTCACCCTTGGACTTCCCCTGAGGTGGGGAAGGGCCCTGACCTTTATTAAACGGGACGGTTTTAGGTTTGTGATCAAACTTGGTATCATTGCTCATGCTCTTTTTATTAAATGTGGTATCACTGACTTGGGGGGGTGGAGTGTTGCGCCCCTTGTTAACTGCATCGGTCCATTGTGCAGACCTGCACCCACGGATCAGTGATAATCTCAGGTCAGCCATCTCAGCTGCCTCTTGTAGAGTTTTAGGATGTTTCTCTTTGAGGTTCAAAGTCAGGTCGCCGCTTGTGCACTTGAAAAATTGCTCTAGAAGGACTAACTGCTCAAGCTCTCTGAATGTCATCACCTTCTCTGACCTCAGCCAATTTCTCAATGCATCAGACAGTTCCTGGGCATGTTCTAGAAAAGTGCTCTCACGACCCTTCGTAACACCTCGGAACTTCAACCTATATGTCTCTGGTTGTAACTTGTACGCCCGCAGAACAGCTTCCTTCAGTACCTCATAATCGATGCAAGACTCCAAGGGCAACGCATCATATGCCTTGAGTCCTTTGCCAACCAACCTAGAGGAAACAAGGGCTGCCCACTTAACCTCGGGCCATTGGTGCTCCCGGCACTTCTTCTCAAAACGCAGGAAAAATTCGGTGACACCCGACTCGTCAAATGCAGGGACTAACTTAAGAAGGTGAGATAAAGACTGATCAAGACCTCGATTCACAGAACCGAGACGCTGCCCTGTCGACTCCACCCGAGACTTCTCAAGCTCTATGTCTGCACAGTACATGGTCTTTCTCTCCTCAGCCTGAATCCTGAACTCAGCCTCCCGCTGCCGTTGCTCGAGCTCAGCCTCATGCCTTCGTTGCTCAGCCTTAGCCTCATACCTTCGTTGCTCAAGCTCAGCCTTATGCCTTCGTTGCTCAGCCTGCATTTTAGCCATCTCAAGCTGGAAGAACATATCTGCAGTTAAACCTTGAGGAGGAGGAGATGCAACAATTGGAGACCCACCCAGTGACAAACCATGCTGCCAGTGACTATCGGCCTGCGGGAACGTACCCGGCTCTGGAGCCCGAGGGGGCACCATGGTAGGAGTCGAGTGGAATGGGGGCTGGGCCGAAGGTGCCCCAGCTCCCGCTCCACCCGAAGCCCCACGCTCCCCGCCGAGCACACAGGCCACCAGGTCACCTCTCGTCATGCTGCTTGTGCCAACATGCCCCATGACCGTGGCCAAATACTGGAGACCATACCGATCAATCCCCGACACCGGGTCAACAGTAATAGGCATCTCCAGAAACTCCCTTGCATCCTCCTCACTAGTTATTACTCTAATGCCTTCTAACAAACCCCGCTGCTGCACCTCAGAGTCTGCTTCCCGTACTGTGTCCTCACTGTGCATTGATCCGTCGTTCGATATAGTGTCCACCGAAAATTATCAACGTTTATAAAAAAAAAGGAGTACCTAAACTCTCATGTAGCACTATTCACTCACAAAATATGCTCGAAGACAACTCAAGTGCTATACTACGTTGCCTAAAAAAAAAAAAATCCATGTGTCCAAAATATTCCTCAAAAAACAAATGTCCAACAATCCTGCAATTCTTTCTTAGATACTAGGCAAGGTCGCCATTTGTTATTACTGCAATAACAACAAATGGATCCTGGTTTCTACTAAAATAAGATACTAGGCAAGGTCGCCATTTGTTATGACTGGGGCTACGAATAAAACAAGGGCACTTAATGATTGGACTAGTAATAGGGCACTATGCAACAACGGTACGCTAGATCCAAACCCTCGAACTTATATGCCGGCGAACAAAAACACCTATACCCTCCAGAGTTAATCTGCGATAACGGGGTATCCTTAACTAGGCATAAATGTACTCTACTTCAGGCTAACCCACACTGGTATAGCCTGATAACAAATAAGATGCAAGTTATGTTAAAATGCATAAAAGGGAAGCTATGGAAAGATCAATTAAATCACTGCAAGATTTAATATATACAATAAAAAGATGCTTCAATACAGTTACTCTAAACAACAGTAAACGCTTCACTCCTATCTGAAAGAGAGTGAAGTATAGTCCTACAGCATAGACCTGGAAACTTCTGAAGGAAGTCTGATGCTCATAAGATGCTCGTATCTTAAATTATATAAAGGCAGGAGGCAGGACACCACACGTGTAGACTGAATACACTAAAAGATAGGACATATAATGTTAACTGACACGAGAATACTATAAATGCGCAACGGCAGCAATGCTCGGCACTAAAAGAAGTACTTCCTCACCAACGAAACAGTCTGCTATTGTTGTGCGGGTGAGCAACAACCTAGTCTAATAAATGCTGTGAATAATAATGCATACATAACAAAAGAGCTTATGTCATAACTAGTGTCTGCTCGGCGAATAAAGTCTAGCTGGGATATCAAGGTTAGGAAACTGTGGCTGAGCAAGACAGGCTCATAGCCTAGCGTTGTCCTTAAGGCGGTATGATTAATGTTACGTTAATGACGGGGATGCTCTCTTGGTAGATCCAGATCTCAAGTAACTGGTTCTACCCTGGCGATCCCACTAAAGACAAGCAAAGAGGCAGCACTGAGCTATAAGGTAGTAGGCTAATGCCCTCTTACAACACGATGCTGCACTCGCAAAGGACACAACCAAAAGGACAATCTAGGCTACCACAGAAACCGTCGAAGTCGTGTAGGTATAAGCAAACCGTACACACATCGGTGACAACGACAACAGAAACCTTATCCCAGTTTAGCATTAAATAACCGAGCAGAGCACTAATGATAATGAGGGAGACACACACAAAGAGTCATCAAACCTCCATAGACTAAGGACACTGAGGGAGACACACACAGAGTCATCAAACCTCCATAGACTAAGAACCCTTATAGCCTATTCTAATACATATAAATATATATGAGAGCGACGCACACAATACGATGGGCCGATATGAAATCGTGTACAGAACCCAAAGGGAGTGTTGTGACGTTAAAAGATTAGAGGAATGAAAGAAAGGAAGTTGAGTGAGAGAGACAGTATCAGAATGGTGGAGATATTGGGGGACAGTTATAAAAAGGATGTTAGTCGTGTGCGCCCCTAGCCTGCTCTGAGGAGGGTAGCTCCTTGGGACCCTCACACAGGAGGTTAGTTACACAGGAGCTCACAAGGGCACGATGGTCGGCCAATCACGGGCCGAGACGTCACAAGGCAGCAGGCGTCCTGGCCGTGTCAGGGTCCGCCAGCCAATCAAAGGCGTGGGAAAGCCCATGCGAGGGCGGGAAAACTCCTCCGGGAGGAGGAGGGAGGAGGGAGGCAACACTCACTACCCCCTCGCTGCCCGCTCTCTCTCTCTCTCTCAACTTCACACTACAATGCATCTTATATTCTACTAATGATATAAAATACTTCCCATTGTCACAGACGAAAATAAAGACCACCACTGGACTGTCTGTAACAATGCAAGTACTATGAAAGAAAGAACCACATTCTCTGATAACTGTAGCCCATTTCACTGCCCTGGCGAGCGCTAGTGGCTAACGCGAGGCGATTCTGCCAACGCTGGTAGGCGTCACATACTGTCAATCTATCTGGCTCACCATCCTCTCTGCTACTGTCAATCTATCTGGTTCACCATCTATCAGCCTGCCTGTCTGTCTGTCCAGCAGACACCACCGGGGATAACTCAGGTGAAAGGTTTGACGTGTTCAAGAATCAAGGTGAGAGAGGAAACTTTTATTTACTGCTCGAGGTGTCAACATTTCAGTCCCTGAGCCATTACCTTCCAACCCCTCTCCTTGCCCCCTCCCTCTTACCTACCTACCTCTCTCCCTCTTCTCCCCCCCCCCCCCCCACACACTTCTCTCTCTCTCTGACCACATTGCTGGAATCGTAAGGTCTGTGTGGCCAGAGTATCTATGTAAATCTCTCACTCTCTCTCCTCTCTCTGAGGGAGTGGTGGGTGGGGAGAGAGAACCTCCAGCTTTGCTATCCTTACTTTCCACTTAGTAGCAAATTCTATGTTACCATTAAGTCCACACTTCCTAGTAGAGACCGCTAGGTTTGTGCAGTTTGTGTAACTATTTAAAGCATGGTTCACACATTAAGGAGTGCGAACCCGTATTTCCACGAGTCCCAAGTCGCGGAAACTCACGTAATGACTCGTGCATTATCGCAGGAAGTTGTGAGAACTCTGGGAAAGTCGTGGGGACTCCCAGATACTCGTGGGAACTCGGCTCGGGCACCCCTAACTTCATCCCTGAATGAAAATCTGGCCCCGAGTCATCTTAACCTCAAGACACTCGTGTTAACTCTCAGTGACTCGTGACAACTCGTGATAACTGGTGATTACTCGTAGTAACTCGTAACTACTCGAAAATACTTGTGAACACTCGCGGCAACTCACGGACAAAATTACGTGGTCAAAAATTAGAACTAATAGCTTAATAACGTATACAAAAAAATATAAATATGTATAATATAATGAAAAATCATAAAACTCAATCTATCTATCTCCTATCTATTGCCTGACGCCGTGATCCCCGAAGGGGTGGCCACGAACGAACCGCCCCCATGCACCTTTGTCCCCAGTCAGTCGACACCCCTCCCCCCAACCAGCACCGCCTTCATTCATGTACTTCCTCACTCCATCCTTCCATCTCTCATTCGGTCTACCTCTCCCTCTCTGTCCCTCCACCTCGCTCTCGTACACCCTCTTAGTCATTCTCTCGCTTTCCATACGTTCCATATGGCCGAACCATCTCAAGTTGTTCCTTTTCACACTTTCCAGCACATCTACCTCCACACCACACCTCCTTCTTACTTCCTCATTAGTCTGTCTATCCCTCCATGTAACTCCGCACGCACTCCTTAAGTAATTCATTTCCACTGCTCTCACTCTTGGTCTGTATCGTATAAATACGATAAAATATGATTCTTTTGTGATCTCGTATGTCTCTGTGACGTCACGATCACTCCTACAGCACGACGTAGGATGAGTAGATCGTATATTATAAGATTGTAAAATTATAAGATAAGTTATAAAAGGCCTAATATGCTATTAAGCAATATTGCCATGGTCTTATGTAGTATATATGAATTTATCGTATATATTAATATCATTTATCGTATAGAGCAACCTAGATGCGGTACGATGATTTGGGCTCCTGGCGTTTTGCCAAGGCAGCAAGGTGTGTTTTCGAGGAACACCAGAGCCTTCACGAACACCAACCAGTTAACATCTAATTTTCCGCCCTCAGTTGATCGTGCTTTTGTGCCTCTAATCACAATACACATACAGCAATGCACACAGCTACACCATCACGACGCTCTCATCGACACCATGACTGACTGACAGATAAGCATAATAATCATGTCCATTTCCATGTAATAATTTATTCTTTCTTTAACTTGACTCGTGTCTCGGGACCGAAGTCTCGATCCCCATTGTCCAACGCCATATTGGGTAAAACGTTCTCCCTTGCCTCATTGCCACGTGGAACTATTGGTGAGTTAATTCCTGGCTAATATTAACCCTTATAACCTTACCCTATATATAAATTTATTATGTGAGACCTTTGGATATAAATTAGCTTGTTTCAGATTGAATTCAATTTAGATATGGAGTAGTATTCATTTAGATTTCTTTATTTGAATCATTATAGCTTAGTAATATTTAACTTCCATTGATAGTTTACCACATTGGTGCCCAGACCCGGGAATTAGCTACCAGTAAGGGATTTTAAGGCAATGAACAAGGGGACATATAACAGGATGCAGGAACAACTCTATGATAAACTGGCAAGGCTAGCCAAGCGATGGTTAGAGCCGGAATGCAGGGTCACATCATTGCGCCTGCCTAAGTCCTGCATCCCACCCATCATCTTTCCCCAATAATTTTCTTTTCTATTTCAGACTTCCTGTGACATAATACCTGACCTAACATTTTTTCTTGTTCAATATGATCCATTAGTAGGTATTGCTATTTAGTGTACTATTTTTTCTCCATAACATAGAAGTCCGCTGGTTGGCGTCTCTTAACTAGACTATTAATTTGCCGTTGTCTTTGTAACGTAACATTTAGATACATAGCCTATAGGCTCACATGCAAAATGAATAAAGATGATAAAGATACACCGTCTAGTGGGGTGCTGATCAAAGCCCCTAAAAATCAAAGGGCGGGACTTCGGGGAGTATTAAATAGGCTAATTGTGGACGTCAACACTTTCATCACTACTGCCGAACTAAAGGAATTGGAGGCTAGATTAGAAAACGTCCAAGCTACCCACGGTCGTATTACGGCTCTGTGGGAGGTGATTGTGGCTGACATGATAGAGAAGGAAGAGATAGTTACAGAGTGTGATAATCGCGCCCTCTATGACGAACCGTCTTTAGAGCGAAGTACCTATTACAACGTGCTGTCACAAGTAAGAAGGGAGGCGATAATGAGGCCCATAGAAGGGCTGACCCAAAATACTGTACACCTCTCAAAGCTCAATCTTCCTACATTTGGGGGCAAGTTAACTGAGTGGTTAGCTTTTTGGGACGTATTTCGATCTACGGTTCATGAATCCTCTTTGGATAATGTCCGCAAGTTTCACTATCTGAAGGGACAAATGGAAGGAGAGTCCTTACATTTAATAGAGGGTTTTGCAGTAGTGGGTGGTAGTTATCTTGAAGCGGTACACTTATTAGAGTCCACATACGGGGATAGAGAGCAGTTGAAGATGGTCCATGTCGTTGCCTTGTTAGGGCTCGCAGAACCACAGTATAAGGTTGATGAGTTGACAAACTTCAGGGCAAATATGGAGTGCCATACTCGATCGCTAGATACCCTAGGGCTTACCACGCAGGAAATGATAGTCATTATCTTGCGTCAGAAGCTTCCTATGGCAATACTTGATAAGGTAAGATCATTTGAGCTGGGGGAGTTCAAAACTCAGTTCAGTAAGGAGATCAATAATCTACAGTTGAACAAAGGGAGAATGTATGAGTCGGGAGGGAGTGAGAATGTGGAGAAGAGGGGAACAGTAAGCATGACAGTGGGGACTAAAGTAAAGAAAGAGGGTGTGTATAAGAAACCTGCTCAGATTCTATGTAAGCTATGTAACAACAAACATAAATGGAGTTTCTGCATAAAATACCCAACAAATGAGACAAAACTAGCACAGGCGAAAAGATTGAAGCTATGTGTAGGTTGTCTAAGTGGGGAACATGGTAAGCAGGGACAATGTACTGCTACATACTTAAGGCCCTGTCACCACTGCAAAGGACATCACTTTGATAAGTTGTGTCCTACAGCAGATAAAGTCAAAGACGTCAAAAATGAGGGTACTACAACTGTGGCACTAGGTAGCATGCAAGACACCACTATATTGCCCACAATACAGATTCCCATGGAAGGTAATGACAGTAACAAAGTTTGTCGGGTACTTCTAGATCAAGGGTCTCAACGTTCCTTTATAAAGAGGTCCGTACTAGTGGGACTGAAGCACCGAATCGTAGGGGCTGAGTCTCTTCGATTACAGGGCTTCACAGGGGTTACTGATAAGCAAGACTACGAGATAGCGGAGATTTCATATTTCTATCGTAAAAACCGGTACTTTATGACTTGTATCGTGGTAGACACCCTACCAGAATATGTATCTGTAGGTGTGAAGAAGGTGGAACACGCATTACGTAGCAAAGGGGTTAACTTGTCAGATCCCATGGGAAATCATAGTGAGGTGCATGTTCTACTTGGTGTGGATCATTATTATGAAGTAGTATACCCTGGATTTAAAAAGATGTGTGGTGTAATTTTAATCCCCACTAAATTCGGATATTGCATGAGCGGAAAGGTGCATACTACACAGTCAAAGGTCCTGGTCAACACGGTCTCGATATATAGAGTCAATGTAACCGCGGCAGAGGAGTTGGGAAGGGAGGATTCCCAACCTAGTGACCCTAAGATGGCTGCCGAGTTCGACCTGAAACGACTGTGGAGATTGGATCACATAGGCATTAATCCTATGGAGACTGATTATGACTCGGAAGTTGCGCTACAAAGGTTTGACGAGTCTGTGTGCTACTGTGCCTCAGACAAGCAATATAAAGTTAGTTTACCCTGGTAGAACAGTGAGATAAGCCTGCCTACCAACTATGGTTTGGCATTAGGTCGCTTGCGCGCATTACAGCGCAACCGAGCACGCGCCAGGCGTATGACGATGTATTTCGGAGTTATGAAGATAGGGGCTTTATTGAGAGAGTCGATGTCAAGGAACCGTTTAAGAAGGGTAGGGTTCACTATCTGGCCCATCATGGGGTAAGGAAAGACAGCGTCACCACACCAATACGGGTGGTGTATGACTGTTCTGCCCACCAAGGTCAACAACCCAGTCTAAATGACTGCCTGTTGACAGGTCCGTCCATGGTGTCGGACCTGTCCCAACATCTATTGCGGTTTAGGCTGGGGAAGTACGCCTATACCAGTGACATCGAGAAAGCATTCTTGATGGTCAAGCTAAAGGAGGAAGATAGAGATGTTACCCGCTTTCTTTGGTTCAGCGACATTAGCGACTCTGAAAGTCCAATCATAATATATCGTTTTCGGGTTGTACTCTTTGGGGCCACGTGCTCGCAGTTTTTGTTAAATGCCACAATCAGAAAACATCTAGCTGATACTCATGAGGACACAAGTAAACTATCTTGCAGATTATATATTGAAAATTTGCAGGGTTCTAGCGATAGTCAGGATGATTTGTTAAATGCATACTGGCAAGCACGCAGATTGTTTGCGGATGCACATCTGTTTCTCCGCGAGTGGGTTACAAATAGTGAAGATCTTCAGAGTTTGATACAGGTGGACGGTACGGCATCTCTTAACCAGGAAAAGTCCAGAAACTTGGGGATGATCTGGCAACCTAAACATGACATACTAACTTTTCAAACAGGGTCTTTTGCTCAGCAGACAGGAGCACACACCAAAAGAAGTCTGTTGAGCAAAGTTGCACAATTTTTTGATCCTTTGGGTCTAGCATTACCCATTACCATAAGAGCTAGGATTCTAATGCAGGAAGTTTGGAGACGTAAATTAGGATGGGATGACAGTTTGCCCGAGGACCTGAATGACCAAGGGACATTGTTGTTGAATGAATATGCCATCCTATGTACAAAACCTATACCTCGTAAAGTGGCGGCGTTCGGTGCCGTTACGTTACACACGTTTTACGATGCTAGCGCCACGGCATACGGGGTAGCCATATATGTCGTTACTTCATTTGGGGCACATATAGTTACAGCCCGGGCCAAGGTAGCCCCGGTTAAAAAGGTAACTATCCTTAAAATGAAATTGACTGCCATGCTGCTATTAGCACGTCTGGTGCAACATGTACGCGCAGCATACGAGAGCAAATTAAATATTGAAATCGTTCACGTATGGTGCGATAGTCAGGTCGCACTCAACTGGATACATAGCAAGAAGTCCCTGCCAGTTTATGTGCGGAATAGGGTAGATGAGATTAGAGTGACCCCATTGATGCTCGTGAATTTATAGCAGCTGAAGTAACTTTGATCAAATGGGTTCAAGTAGAAACCTTTTCCAATGAATTAGAATCCTTGAAAAGCTCGAATAAGACATTAATGCCTAATATAGTGCGTCAACTAAGGTTGCACCTAGACAATGGCCTCATCAGGTGTGAGGGTCGCCTGAAGTGGTCGGGTGTACCAGACGGCACAAACCGCCCTATACTTATGCCAACAAGACACCACGTTATGGATCTATTGATCATACGTGCACATAGGGAAGTAAAACACTACGGAGTATGTCATATTATATAAAATTTACGTCTCACATGGTGGATACCCAGAGTTCGACAAGTAGCTCGACGCGTAGTAAGAAAGTGTGTAATATGCCAGAGACTAAAGGGTAAACCATATGCAATTGGACCAGCTCCACCTCTACCTGAATGCCGTGTAAAGCACGTAGAACCTTTCCAAGCGGTAGGATTAGAATACACAGGGGCATTGAAGACGAGGGAGCATGAGAAGGTTTATATATTATTGTTTACCTGTGCAACGTAACACCTAGAACTATGTGATAATATGTCTAGCGAAGAATTTATGCTGGCGTTTAGACGGTTTTGTGCCCGTCGTTCATTCCCTCAACTCATTCTTAGCGACAATGCTCCCACTTATGTCCAAGCATCAAAATATCTAAAGGATATGAGTAGTGATCCTACTATCATCATTTTTTTGGGAGAGAAGAAGTGCGAATGGAGGTTCATTCCAGTTAAGGCACCTTGGTTTGGTGGAATGTGGGAACGGTGTGTCGGCATAGTAAAGTCAGGACTCAGAGCGGTTGTAGGACGTGCTCTATTAAAGAAGAGTGAGTTGACGACAGTCCTCACAGAGATAGAGGCAGTCGTGAATGATCGCCCGCTTACATATGTGTACACCGACCTGCAAGAACCACTAACATTAACGCCAGCTCACTTGCTATTATGGGAAACCATTGACTGCGTTTCCATCTGATTTCCAATCCATAGTAGAGTTAGAGGATCCCTCGTTGTACTCTGAGGTAGCGGTGTCGAAGAGATACCAGTATATATCCTGGATAATAGAGGATTTTAGGAAACGGTGGATTAGTGAATATCTGCTAGCATTGAGGGAAACGAGTGTTACTCCCTCTGGTAGACCAACGGCACCTACAGTTGATGAAGTTGTTTTAATTAAAGAAGATAGTCCTCGTTTATACTGGAAATTGGGCCGCGTGTTGGAGGTATACAAGGGGGCAGACTCTGTAGAGCGGGTGGCGCTATTGAAGACAGCCACTGGAACTACTGTTCGTCCTATCGCACGTTTGTACGCTTTGGAGCTCAATTCCGCATTGCAAGCTGATGCTCCACCTGTTATTGCTGGGTCCGAGGATTCTCAAAGGAACGACTCACCTCTTACTGATGGTGATCATTCTCGGATCGGGACGCGTCCCAGACGCGCTGCTGCTGGTGCCGTTGACTTGTGGCGTCAGAAGATAGCCTCTGGGCAACTTTAGGTTTAAGGTGGGGTTCAGGTCTTTTTTTGTGGGGGGAGTGTATCGTATAAATATGATAGAATATGATTCTTTTGTGATCTCGTATGTCTCTGTGACATCACGATCGCTCTTACAGCACGACGTAGGACGAGTAGATCGTATATTATAAGATTGTAAATAAGTTAAGTTATAAAAGGCCTAATATGCTATTAAGCAATATTGCCATGGTCTTATGTAGTATATATGAATTTATCGTATAGAGCAACCTAGATGCGGTACAATAATTTGGGCTCCTGGCGTTTTGCCAAGGCAGCAAGGTGTGTCTTCGAGGAACACCAGAGCCTTCACGAACACCAACCAGTTAACCCGGGAACTGTGGGGAGACTCTTAAGAGTTCCCCCGGCGGACTGCGGGGAGACTCTTAAGAGTTAGAGAAAAAAAAAATCAACTTTTGACATCGAAAACAAAATATTTTTTGTATTTTTATTTTTTTATTTTTTTATTTTTTTTTTGGCCCCTGGGCCATGCAAAATCTCAGTCCTCTACCTCCCCTCCTTCCCAACTTTCCTCCTCTCCTTCAGTTATCACCTATTTTCCCTGTTATTCCCTTATCTGAGGTATATTTTTGTGCTAACATTAGAAATCCGGTGGCAGGGTGTGGTCATCACTGATAGCAAGCGAATGCAAGAGAGAGAGAGAGTATCGATCGACTGTGTCTCAGTGGCCTTGGGGGAAATTGGCGGGAAAGCAGCTTGCCTCACCCATACATTATACAACTCGCGGGCTATATCTCCGATTTTGACCATCCAAACGCTGTTTTCACTCGTTTTATTGTTGTTTCAGGTTAATACCTTTATAATCAACCCATAATAGGCGCATATGGATAAGTATTAATGCTATTAATGGTACATGAATATTTTAGTGACGGAAACACCTCAAATACATGCGCACAGGGAGAGGTGTCTAATTACCCCCATGCGCACTTGTTACGTTAACATCTAATTTTCCGCCCTCAGTTGATCGTGCTTTTGTGCCTCTAATCACAATACACATACAGCAATACACACAGCTACACCATCACGATGCTCTCATCGACACCATGACTGACTGACAGATAAGCATAATAATCATGTCCATTCCCATGTAATCATTTATTCTTTCTTTAAATTGACTCGTGTCTCGGGACCGAAGTCTCGATCCCCATTGTCCACCGCCATATTGGGTAAAACGTTCTCCCTTGCCTCATTGCCATGTGGAACTATTGGTGAGTTAATTCCTGGCTAATATTAACCCTCATAACCTTACCATATATATAAATTTATTATGTGAGACCTTTGGATATAAATTAGCTTGTTTCAGATTGAATTCAATTTAGATATGGAGTAGTATTCATTTAGATTGATTTATTTGATTCATTATAGCTTTGTAATATTTAACTTCCATTGATAGTTTACCACAGTCTGAGTCTCTCAACCAACGTCCATGCTTCGCTTCCGTAAGTCAGTGTCGGGATTACCACACTGTCATGCAAGGACTTCTTCACTGACCACCCTATTTCTTGTTTCTGCTTTTAACGTTCCTACAACCCTCTTCCCCTGTTGTACCCTCTCCCGCACTTCTTCATTCATAGTCCCATCTTTACTCAACACACTGTCCAGATACTTAAAAGAGTTGACGATCTCCATAGCCTGACCGTTCAGCTTCACCTCACACTCTGTGACTTCACCCCTTTCGAAGACCATAACCTTGCTCTTCCCCGCATTTACCTTCAAATTCCGTTTTTCGCACACTGTTCCAAACTCATTTACCAGACCCTGCAACTCCCATTCATTATCACTCATCAGAATTGTATCATCCGCAAACAGCAGTATAGGTAGCTTCCACTCAATTCCCTCCCTTTTCAGCGATACACAAACATCAACTGCCCTTGATAGTATTTCTTTCATGACTCCATCCATATATACAGTAAACAACCACGGGGACATCACACACCCCTGTTTCAAACCAACATTCAGGTCAAAAAACTCGCTCTGCTCACTCTCCACACGTACTGCCGCCTTTGCACCCTCATACATGCTCTTCACTGCTTTCAGCAACTTGCCCTCTACTCCGTATATTCTAAGTACTTTCCACAAACCTTCTCTATCCACTCTGTCGCAGGCCTTCTCCAAGTCCATAAAGGCAACATACACCTTTTGTTTCTTCTCCAGATACTTCTCCACAACACAATTCAGGGTAAAAATCTGATCTTCACATCCTCATCCCTTCCTAAAACCTCCCTGCTCGTCGCCTATCCATTTCTCCGTTCTCACTCTCACTCTCTCAATCACTACCCTACTGTATACCTTCCCTACTACGCATAGAAGACATATTCCTCGGTGGTTACCACACACTCCTCTTTCCCCTTATATAGGGGGACTACTATGCCAGCCTTCCAGTCATCGGGTGCACTCCCCTTCTCCCATGCTAGTTTGCACATTTTCCATACCCATTCTATCACTATCTCACCACCATACCTCAACATTTCCCCACACACTCCATCTGTTCCTGGTGCTTTCCCCAACTTCACTCTTTTCATGGCTTCCCACACTTCTGACCTCCTGATCCCCACTTCCTCCTCCACTACTTCTCTTCTTCTCCCTCCCAAACCATATCCAGCTATGTTTGCTGGCTCTTCATTCCTTACATTTAGCAACTCACTGAAGTACTCCCCATCTTTCGACTCTCTCTTGCTTCTCGGCTAGCATTCTCCCATTCTTATCTTTCACACCCTTACTGTTTCCCTTGCTACCTTCCCTAACTTTCTTTACTTCTTTCCAGAACAGTTTCTTACTCTCCCTCCATTTTACACTCAGATTTCTTCCAAATTCCTCATCTTCTCTTCTCTTACTTTCCTTCACTACTCTCTTCACCACCCTCTTACTCTCCACGTACCTCGCTCGTTTCTGTCTCTCGGAATCTTCATTCCCTCTACTACCCAACCACTCTCTATAATTATGCTTTCTTCTTTTCTTCCACAGCTATTCTTACCTCTTCTGTCCACCATGCTGTACCTTTCACTCCCCTCCCTCTTCTCCTCACTCCACACACCTCCTCACATGCTGCACAGATCTCATCCTTAAACACCTTGCTCATATCCTCCACTTCCTCGTGAACACTCGCGGACAAAATTACGTGGTCAAAAATTAGAACTAATAGCTTAATAACGTATAAAAAAAATATATAAACATGTATAATACAATGAAAAATCATAAAACTCAATGTATACACTATATATATATAGTATATACAAATACTGTATACCAATAAAATTAATTAATACCTAAAAAATTTACTAGAAAATTTAAAGTTTGTCTCATATATGTTCATATTTTATCGATTGCTTGGATCTAGCAACTCTCTATCTATCTATCTAATGCATCTATCTATTTTTGTTGTCATGCCCCTGACAGTGACAACCAGTCTGATGATATGGTGGACAATATTTCTGTGTTATCTGGTTGCAATGAGGACGATGAACATGCTGGGGGACATGGAGGGGCAGATGTGCGAGCTTTAGCACAAGGCCCATCAACTTCATCAGTGACGGGGGTGGGGCGGGGGAAGAGGGAGGGAGTGCAGCGGCGGGGAAATCTACCGACGTCAACACATCAATCCACACAAAAAAATCAGTAACAGGTTTAAAACAGTTCTTACTGATGCTTAATGTATTGTAATTTTTTTTTTTTTTTTTTTTTTAAAGAGACAATGAACAGAGGAAGGAAAAACACAGATAAAACAAAAAGGTCCATGTGCCTAAAGGCATCCTCCATTCATAAAATGTTTGTAACAACTGGATTTAAACATTTGTTGATTGTAAGTTTGTGGAAAGCAATTCGAGGGAAGTGAATTCCAAAGAGTAGTAGCTCTGGGGATAAATGAATTCTGATAAGCAGAAGTTCTGCATTGTGGAGGAGAAAGTGTAAATTCATGGGCGCTCTCAGCTGCCCTAGTTCTACGGGGAAAGATGTGGAGAGGCGGCACAATTGAAGCAAGTTCCTCGGAACAATTGCTGTGAAAATATCTGTAGAATAATGCCAGGGATGCAACGTTTCTTCGTATGGCTAATGTAGGAAGGTCCTGTGTGATTGCAGGGTTATTGATTAATCTAATAGCTTTATTTTGAATTTTGTCCAACTGCCTCAATGCAACCACTCCACTTCCACCCCACAGAGGTGAACAGTAATCCATCTGAGAGCGGACATGACTTTTATATATTACGGCCAACTGCTCGTCAGTGAAGAATTCTCGAACTCTGTACAGGAGTCCCAGTTTTTTAGAGGCATTCTTAGCAATGCTTCTAACATAATGTGTCCAGCTCAAGTTAGTAGTTAATGTTTCACCGAGAATGTCAATACTAGGGGAAGTGGGAATATTTACATCATTAAAAAATATATGGGAGTCAGTGAGATTCTGTCGGTTAGAAAATTGAATGTACTTGGTTTTCTGTGCATTAAAGGAAACTAGATTCTCTTGTCCCCATTCATTAATTCTAGAAAGGTCCCGGTTCAGAGAAATTGCAGTGTTTATTTTTGAATTAATAAGATCGGGTTGGGTGAAAGAATTGGTAAATGTGAAGGAACTGTGGAGTGTTGAGTCATCTGCGTAGGAATGTATTGGATTATGAGTGGTAGATATGAGATCATTGATATGAATGAGGAACAGAGTTGGGGCCAAAACTGATCCCTGGGGAACACCAGCATTTATTGAGTGAAATTGAGAATAAAGGCCATCTACCATTACACATATTTTTCTGTTATGAAGATAAGAAGAAATTAGTGGAACTAATGATGCAAGGCCGTAGTGTGACATCTTCGACAATAAGGATTGATGCCAGACTCTATCAAATGCCTTTGATATATCCAGTGCTATTGTATGTGTTTCACCATGTTGGTCTGTAGCTTGGTTGATTTGATGCGTAAGAAGGCAAAGAATGTCTGCAGTTGATCGACATCGTCTAAAACCATATTGCCTATCACTGATTAATTTATTATTCTCCAGATGCTTAATTATGTGATTATTTAATATAATTTCAAAAACTTTGCCAAGAGTGGAAGTTATAGCTATTGGTCTGTAGTTTGATGGATCTGAAGAGGCACCTTTTTTAGGAACTGGATGGATGTTTGCTTCTTTCCAGGGTACTGGGAAGCATGAGGTGAGTACACAGACGGAAAAATTTTGCCAATACAGGAGCGAGCACCAAGGAGCAATTCTTAAGTACTATTGGAGGAATTTCATCTGGACCAGGAGCCTTATCTACTGAGAGATTCTGCAAAATAGTTTTGACATGTCTGGTGTGGATCTTAAGTGAGGGAATTTCAGGTGAATTAAAATTAAGTACAGGGACATCTTGATTTATTTCATCTAAGGTTGAGTTGGTGGAGAAAATATCTGCAAGAAGGTTAGCTTTACCTCGTGGGTCACTTACAAGATTGCCAGTCGGAGATTTTAATGGTGGAATGGATGAAGCAGTAGTGAAGTTGGATTTGAATGAGTTAAGAGTAGACCAAAATATTTTGTTATCATTTGGATTATTTAGAAGTTTATTTGCCTGCTTATGGAGAAAGTTTGATTTAGTTAGGTTTAATACAGTTTTGGCATGATTTCTGATGTTTCTAAAGTAATTAAAGGCTTCATGTGTTTTTGATCTTGTGTATGCATTGTAGGCTATGTCATATAATATATGTCATATATGTCATATAATGTCATATAATATGATGTTGGTGGTATAATATAATATAAGTCAGCTGAAGGAAGGCAAAAAGGGGGACTCATATATATATATATATATATATATATATATAAATAAATATACATATATATATATATATATATATATATACACTGTATATATATATTTATATATATTTATATATATATATATATATTTATATATATATACTGTATATAAGAATTCTATCTATCTATCTATATGCTCAGGCCCAATCCCCATTCTGGGGGTAGCCGACTCAAGACAGAGCAAGAAAAGGGAAAACACAACAACAACATAAAACAAAAAATAAACACAGATAAAAAACACAAACTCACACACATCCAGGTCACCCAGTAGAAGCCCCAGAGACCAGGGTTACCAAGGTCGCTCCAGCACTCCCCCGGCCCCTGACCACCCGGAGAGGTTCCGATCTCGGCAGGCAGACATGCAGCGGAGTCAAAGCCACAAGCCCTCCCACCACATTTCCAGGCACACCCTTCATATTAATCGTCCCCCCGGGCCAGGCGCCTGATGGACTATTATCTAGTCGAACTTGCGCCCGACCCCTTACTCCAAATGACCACGTGTTCACTAAGAACTAAGAATTAAAAGGTACATATATGACTACACATAATGTTTTGTAGTGCATGCCAGGGGCACAATGGGAGGCATTCCCAGCATACTCTCAACGCACTCGTGGGCTGTGTGAGATGGCAGAGAATGTGAGGAGCGGAGCAGAGAGAGGGGTGACCCAGCCTTAATCTATCCAGACAACAAGACGGTGTGGGGTGGTCTACGACAACAGAAATGACCCATGAGAAAGTCCATATATATGAACACGTGGACTATGGAAGTCTGGGATAATATACGCTTCCCACGACAGCAGCAGACCTTTATCAAATGTTTGTGTGACTCTGTTAAAAGACTCATGTGACTCCATTTTCTTGCCAAAAGTTAAAGGCTAGAAAGGAGATGTCTGTTAGGAGGTAAAAGGTGGAGGGTTAGTGTGTGCCCGAGCTTTCCAGAGGACGGAGGTGGGGAAGAGCTCCCTCAGTCCAGTCTGAGCACACCCCTGTGCATTCATGCCTTGCTGTTTCCTGGTTTTGTGAGTTGGGACAAGTAAGTGAGTGTACTGTTTGATGTCCTTTGAAGGGGAGATGAGACAGCATAGGTACATTATTATGTATGTGTAACAAGCCCTAGTGTTGTGTGGGGCTTTATGTAATTTGGTGTGATTCTGGTGGTGTGTTCAGGTGTTGTGTAACGAACACTGATTCATGTTCTTGAGTACACACTTCGTCCGAGCGTTATCTGGCGGTAATTATCTAAGCACGGTAGCTTGTCAATCAATGTTAATTAGAAGTCTGTGAGGTGGTGTTTGTGTGTCACACCGTGGTGATATTATATAGTGTCATATGTTGGTCTGTGAGTGAGTTATGATTCATAGTTTACTTTCCGTGTAATAAGCGTGATTCAGAGTTCATATTCAGTGCATTTAGTGTTGGTTAACCGTTTGTCTTCAATGTTCTCTTTGTGTGTGTTAATTCCTTGTAACGAGTGCATATACTCGAAGCTTTCATTCGGTGTTTGATCAATTCTTATTAATTGCTATTCAGGTGTTTCTTCTGGCATTTTATATCGAAGATCATTGCCTTGATTAACTGAATTATTGTGCTTATCAACCTGTTCGTTTACCCTAGTTAATAGTAATATAATTAATACGAATATTAGTGGTGTTTGATATCATCCTTCTTCATTATTTATGACAGTAACCCTATTTGCATTTTGATTGTAGTTAGATCGCATGTTGCCGGTGTTTGAATTTTAATCTCTTGGGTTCAACACCGTAGGGCCGTAACAAGAATTTGGCGACCTTGCCAGGATCTGGCAAACTTGAACCCAGATTATACGAGCTTGTACCCGCATTAGGGACTTGTCTTTTTGTTTACGACTGTTCACCAGGACTCGAACTTAAGCACTTTTAAAATCTTTGTTTTTGCTTTTCACTGGAATCACAACTCAGACGATTTGTTGGTGTACTGCATTGCTACTCATCTCTCATTTCTGGTACATGAATTGGATTTTGTTTTTGCTTTAATCGGACCAATTAAAACAGGCCAAGATTTTTCTTATAAGCAATGAGGACGTAGAAAGGTTTCTTCACTCAGATCCCACTTATGAAAATGTCTAGTCTTGCTAGGCAGGAGCTTAAACTAGTGGCGGACAAGTTGGAGATTGATAACGTAATCGCTGACACTAAGGCAGAGTTATTGGAGTGGGTGTTAGAGAAACTAGGCCTAGTTTCCGCCACCAGGGATGGGTTAGAAGCCACCAGTGATGGGTTAGAAGCCACTGGGGTACAGATTGTGACAGACACACAACAATCACAATCGGTACAAAACACAGACAACCAGGTAGAGTTGCTCAGAATGCAACTGGAGTTAGCCAAACAAAAAACCGAACAGGAAAAGCAACAAACAGAACAGGCGAGACTCCAAATAGAACAGGAAAAACAACAAACAGAACAGGCGAGACTCCAAACAGAACAGGAAAAACAACACACAGAACGGGCGAGACTGAAATTGGAGGAGAAGAAACTAGAGTGTGCTAACGGGACTAGCGGGACACAGAACGGGCAGGGAGGCGGCGGTGTGTTTGATGTCATTAACCCTTATTTAGCGGCGAACAACATAAGTCGAGTTAAATAAAGCTGGACTATGTGGCGGCGCTCGACATAACTCGAGTGGCAATTTCAGCACGTAATGTGGCTGAGAGAGAGAGACAAGTGGTGGCAGGAGACTAGCGAGCGTATGACTGCTCCAGACCACCGCGGCGAACCTACTGACACAAATCTCAGCTCCCTCCTCCCTCTCTCACTCGCTACATACTCAATTATGTACTGAAAGTACCGAATTACCTGCTTTTTGCACTCGCGTTGCACGGTTATTGCAAGAAAACTATCCATCATACAAGGATCGTTATGGTGTCATTCGAAAGCTCTGTTTATGCCCTTTCAGGGATAGGTACTTGTTTTACGTTCTGGGTCTTATTTAGGCATGAAAATGATCACGTAAACAGCCCTATTTTGGCTAAAAACACCCCGCTGTGCGGTACACATAAATAAACCGCATAGGCCGCTCGTAAGGTGTTAAGCACGTTCGTATGGTGCCAAAGTTTAGTGAGGCAGATCCTACTGGGTATTTCTTGGCTTTTGAGAAAGTCGCGAGTAACATGGACTGGCCTAGGGATAAATGGGCTCTTTTGTTACAAAGTGGGGTAAAGGGAGAGGCTTTTGCTGCATACACTGCTCTTTCCGTGGCTCAAAGTAACGATTATGAGACTGTAAAGGAAACCATTATACAGGCCTATGAATTAATGCCTGAAGCTTACCGTTTGCAGTTTAGGAATCACTATAAACCTAATCATTTGACGCATGTGGAGTTCATGTATGAGAAGAAAAAGGAACTAAACAGGTGGCTGCGTTCTCGGGAGATTCAAGGTAACTATGAGAAAATGTTTGAGCTCTTTCTTTTGGAGGATTTCTGTAGGACAGTAAATAGGGAAGTAGCTTTACATATCCTAGAAAAAGGTACCCTGAATCCCAAGAAGGCTGCCACACTCACTGATGAATATGTCCTAACGCGCAAAATAGGTTCAGACAGTAAAGAATGCAACAGAGGAAACAATTACCGCCACCCTGAGTCACCAAGGTCACCGACCACTGACAGTGTTACCAACCACGCTCCGGAAATTCCACCTCAAAAATGGAATGAAAAGCCATGGCATCCCACTGCTTCTACCACTGTCGGAAGTAAGAGGGAAGTAAGGGGAGAAGTGAAGTGTTTCTACTGTGATAAAGCTGGTCACGTAGAACGTGATTGTTTCCTTAAACAGAGGCGTAAGGGCATGGGAGATAGGCCTATGGCAGATAACAGTAAGGCTGAGTACATGCGAGACTTTAAATCCGTAGCTCTGATGTCCATCCTGGGGAAAGTCTGTGTGAATGAGGAAGAGGAGGAGAAGGAGAAGAGAAAGAGGGATGACACCTTTGCTGCCTTTGTGTCGTATGGATCTGTTCATAAGAATGATGAAGTTAAGCCTGTGAAAATCTTGAGAGATACAGGTGCAGCCCAAACGCTCATGAGAACGAAGGTGCTGGAGGAATTTGTATATGAGGGTAAAAGCATCCTCATTCATGGTGTGGGGGGCAGTCTGTCCGTGCCACTCATAAACTTGGAGCTGAGAAGTGGGCGCATGACGGGAATGGTGACTGTGGGACTGATGAATGAATTGCCAGTGCCTAGCCTTGTGTTAGGAAATGATTTAGCGGGGCGGAAGGTGAATAATTCTCCCATAATTTTTTCCAGGTCTACTGATTGTGCTGCAACGGGAGAGATGAACAGGGTACCAGCTGCATTTCCTGTTTGTACTGTGTTCGGGTCCATGTCTCATAAAAATAATGGGATGAATGTGGCAATGGCGAAAAAGAGTGATGTTGCAAGTGTGCAAGGTGTGCTAGATGGGCCTAATGAATTGGGATTAGAGAAATTGTTCTCACTAGCAAAGAGTGATGTGCAAGGTGTGCTAGATGGCCCTAATTAATTGGGACTAGAGAAATTATTCTCGCTGGCAAAGAGTGATGTGCAAGGTGTGCTAGATGGCCCTAACGAGTTGGGACTATAAAAATTGTTTTCGCTGGCAAGGAGTGATGTTGCAAGGGTGCAAAGTGTGCTTGAGGTCCCTAATGAGATGGGGCTAGATAAATTGTTCTCACTGAATGAAGGTGTGAGAGAGAGTGAATATGTCTCAGGTGAGGAGAGCACACCTGATATAAGCTCAATAACTAATCACCATGCAACCGAGTTGTCAGTGAAGGAAGACACGGGTGCTGCTGATGCTGTTGCAGAGGATGGTGAAATATTGGAGAATGTCCCCCGGAATGCTCCGAGCCGGACGATGGTGATGGAATGTGACGTGGGCGGCCTGTCAAGCTGCGGCCGTGCCGAGTCAACCCCGAGAGAGCCAAGGTGACGCGCCAGGAGGTCAACGACGAGCTGCAACGAGACTTCAGAGAGCCATGTCAGAGTGAATGTTCCTTCACTGTCACTCTCATAGAAAAACCAGGTGGGTCAGCAAGGTTTTGCATTGATGTAAAGAAAGTCAATGATATCACCAAGAGTGACACTTACCATTTGCCTAGAATTAAGGAATATATTGGTCATGTGGGGGGTGGCAAGTTCAAATTGGTTGTGGATGTAAGTGATTGGGGGACAGGTGCAGTCTTGTTGCAAGGTGATGATCATAAAGTAAAACATCCTGTGTCTGGTGACAGCAAGAATATTAACTTTGTTCATAATGCTTGCAAGGTGGAGTTTGTTCTTGCATGAGTACCACCTCAATATCATTCATATTCCAGGGAAATATAATGTCATTGCTGACCACCTGTCCCGCATATAAAAACAAATTGTGAATGCTTAAATTTGTCACTGTCAAATTTCTTTCCAAGGGAGAGGGTGTGAGAGATGGCAGAGAATGTGAGGAGCGGAGCAGAGAGAGGGGCGACCCAGCCTTAATCTATCCAGACAACAAGACGGTGTCGGGTGGTCTACGACAACAGAAATGACCCGTGAGAAAGTCCATGTTTATGAACACGTGGACTATGGAAGTCTGGGAAAATATACACTTCCCACGACAGCAGGAAACCTTTATCAAATGTTCGTGTGACTCTGTTAAAAGACTCATGTGACTCCATTTTCTTGCCGAAAGTTAAAGGCTAGAAAGGAGATGTCTGTTAGGAGGTAAAAGGTGGAGGGTTTGTGTGCCCGAGCTTTCCAGAGGACGGAAGTAGAGAAGAGCTCCCTCAGTCCGGTCTGGGCTCACCCCTGTGCGTTCGTGCCCTGCTGGCTCCTGGTTTTGTGAGTTGGGACAAGTAAGTGAGTGCATTGTTTGATGTCCTTTAAAGGGGAGATGAGACAGCATAGGTACATTATTATGTATGTGTAACGAGCCCTATGTATTTTGGTGTGGTTGTGTTGGTGTGTTCAGGTGTTGTGTAACGAACACTGTTCTTGAGTACACACTTCGTCCGAGCGTTATCTGGCGATAATTATCTAAGCACGGTAGCTTGTCAATCAATGTTTATTAAATGTCCGTGAGGTGGTGTTTGTGTGTCACACCGTGGTGATATTATATGGTGTCATATGTTGGTCTGTGAGTGAGTCGTGATTCATAGTTTACTTTCCGTATAATAAGCGTGATTCAGAGTTCATATTCAGTGCATTTAGTGTTGGTTAACCGTTTGTCTTCAATGTTCTCTTTGTGTGTTAATTCCTTGTAACGAGTGCATTTACTCAAAGCTTTCATTCGGTGTTTGATCAATTTTTATTCATTGCTATTCAGGTGTTTCTTCTGATGTTTTATATTGAAGATCATTGCCTTGATTAACTGAATTATTGTGCTTATCAACCTGTTCGTTTACCCTAGTTAATAGTAATATAATTGATACGAAAATTAGTGGTGTTTGATATCATCCTTCTTAATTATTTATGACAGTAACCCTTTTTGCATTTTGATTGTAGTTAGATCGCATGTTGCCGGTGTTTGAATTTTAATCTCTTGGGTTCAACACCGTAGGGCCGTAACAGGGAATACTTGTGACAACTCGTCGTAACTCGTAACTACTCGCAAATACTTGTGTCACACTCGTGGTAATTCGCAAGTACTCGCAGTTTCTCGTGACACGAAAAAGACCTTTAAAATTAAAATTTTCCCCCACTCTCAGTACACTCACAGCACACTCGTAGTAACTCGTTAAAGGACCACGAGTGTCCATGAGTGCACTCTTGGCTATTCGTTGTGACTCATGGATACTCGTGTACACTCCTGGATTTTTGCACACTCGGGCTCATTTTTGCGAGTGTCCACGACTATGGAATTGTGGAAACTGTGGCTCGCACTCCTGAATGTGTGAACTAGGGTTTACTCTATGTAACTCACTCTCTCTCTCTCTATGACCCCTTCCACCTCTTTTACCTGAAACACAGGTAAAAGTTGTATAACTAAAAAGTACGTATAAATGAAAACCTAATATCTTCAAACCAATGTACGGCAGCATCTAACAAAGCAAACAGGACAGTAGGGTTCATCAGAAGAGATTTTCATTATCACAGCAAAGACATCTCATAAAAGACACAGACAACTGGAATCTGTACAGTGAAGAGAATCTGAAGTTTTGTTTTCTATGTGTATGAAGGAGACAAAAAGCAAGACCTGCCTGTAACAAGTGTTCCCTTCAAAGTTGAAAGAGTGATACAGATCCAAATTATCCCGGCAGCTGCGACATGACTTCAGGAAGGTTTTGGAAGGGAGCTTCGACTTGCCTGTGGAAAGCAGGATTTTAAAATGTGTACAAACAATGCGCCAACAGGCCTAGGCGATTGAAAATTGAAAATTGGCTTAGATGGCAATTTTCGATATCAAAAAATTGAAGTCATCAGATGAGGGAAAGATAAATTGAGAGAGAGAGTTCCTAAGCTTACTTGTTGAGTAGAAGTAAGACTGGACAAATTGGATCATTCTTGGGCTAGAGAGCTGGACAGCATAGAGGTGGGATTGTGTTAAAAGGCGGATGCTCCCCACTCTCCATATAAGAGGAGGTATACACTGAGAAAGCTCTGAAGAACATTGATTATTATAAAGCAGTGAGAGAAATGCAACATTGCGGTGTGTAGAGAGAGATTGTAGTGAATTAGTAAGAGGAAGTGAATTGATGAGACAAAATGCTTATAACTCTACTCTTTCGAGAAGTGCGGTATGGGTCGAACCTCCCCCCACATGCAAACAATAGTCGATAAATGGGTTCACAGTGTCCCTGTACAGAGCAAGAAGCTGTGCAGGGATAAAGAATCCACGGAGATGGTTGAGCACACCTAACTTATGGGAAGAAGTTTTAGCAAGAATGTAAATATGATATTTCCAAGAAAGGTCCGAAGATAAATATAGCCTACAGCATGAAAATTGAGAGAAAAATATGGGTTGATATGAATATTGTTGAAGAGTAAGGGATAGTCGAGTGGAAGATAGTGACATGGGTAGTTTGATGGGAAATTGGGGTTTCGAAGCATTGGAAGTACGTCAACTCATCGTAACTTAAGAGGGAAGGGTATATACAGTACAGTATATTGGTCGGTATATTTATTTATTTATTTATTATTATTATTATTTTTTATTTTATTTTATTTTTCTCCCAAGACCTCCGTCAAACATAAAAACATCCCCCTTGTAGATAAATTTGCAATTGTTTTCGGTAGAATTCCTCCTATATTACAGGCTCGCTTTCGCTCGCCAGGAAAAAAATCGACACTTAAATGTCACGAACGGTCTTAATATTGACAACAAAATGGGGCGAAAAGGCTTAAAATCACCAAACTAATGGGCCGAACGTCATAAAATATGAAAACTAATGGGGCTAAACATGAAAGAGAAAGGGGGCCCGAAAAACCAACCCTCCGCCCTTAAAGTACATAATATCATGTCAGGAAACTGCTATTGTCTTCCAGTGCCGTAGGTTCGTTATTGATGCTACTTCTAATGATAATGTCGGACAAGTTGGGAGAAAGGTATCCTGACCAGGATTCGAACCCATTCAGACCAGGTATATTTGGGAGAGTTGGGCCATTCCGCTCATGGCCGAGTGGTTACGATGCTCAACTCTCCCAAATATACCTGGGGTGAGTGGGTTCGAATCCTGGTCAGGATATCTCTCTCCCAACCAGTCTTGCTATTGGTTTCATAAACCCCTTCAGTACGATGACGCCATTTTACCCTTGGTATTGACTAAAATATGACGAGTACCCGGTATATACAGTTTAAGAAGGACCTACAGTATGTTATTCAGAGGGTATATTGTGATCATATTTACTCCTTTCAATCCTTGAGGTAGACTATAAACTAAAGACAATCGTCTAATGGTATCCAGTAGAGGATGAAAATTACGTCATAGTGTTGAAGGGGTTAAGAATTGATTGTAAAGTCTGCAAAATTACCAGTTGGTTCAGGTTTATTTTAGTATGGTATGTAAGCTATTTACAAATATAAAAATTATACATAGAAAAGACAGAAATGAACAAACTAGTGGGTACGTTAATTCTGCATATTTTGTTTGTCATTACTCTACTTTATTACTTTATAATATCATATATTATACAATTACCACTGGGTCACTCGCAAATTTTGTCCTAAATTTGAACCTCCTCCAGGATTTGACCAGGTGTCCATTTTGAATAACACAGTAACACAGGTAATATACTAGATATACAGACAATATAGAAACATTTAAGAACACTATCAGCTGTACCCTTTCTCTCTCGCTCTCTCTCTTACAACTTTTCCCCCTGCCCTTTGTGTATAATTCCCACATCCAATGTTCTTCATTCTTTTCCTTCTCTCTCCCTCCTCTTTCTCTTCCCTGCCACACATTTAACTTGCAACTCTCCATGGACCAATTTTATTACGGCGAGTGAGTTTGACTAAAAGCAAATGAAAGTAGACTACGGATTATGTTATTGATTCCACATTCAGGGGGCGGGGGCCTGGTATCCTTCTCCCCTTAAATAAATCTACCAAAAAAACGAGACAGAGATAGGGGCGAGGGAACGTGTTCGTGGTCCCGGACCCTAAGAATAGGAGCTTTAAATGTGAAAGGATGCAGTACGAATGAAAAGCGAGAGGATATTGGAAGGTTATTTGAAAGAAGGAAGATGACGTGCTTGCACTGAATGAAACAAAGTTGAAAGAAGAGGAAGTGGATTTTGGAAACGTGATAGGTAGAAAGTCTGGAGTAGATGAGCGAGTCAGGGGGAAAGAAGGAGTGGCTATTATTGTGAAGGAGGAGTTGAGAGAGTTTATAAAAAGAGTGGAAAGAGGTGTCATCAAGGCTAATGTGGGTGCGAATGCAGTTTAAGGGTGAAAGGTGGGTTTTTGTAAGTGCGTATGGACCAGGAAGTGAAAGAGAGTTAGACGAGGTAGAGGGTTTCTGGGAGGATTTGAGAGATTGTCTGCAAGGGTTTGATGAAAATGAAAATGTTATAGTTTTAGGGGACCTAAATGCTAGGGTAGGAAATGAGCCTGTTGAGGGAGTCATCGGTAGTTTTGGTGTGGATGGTGTAAACGAGAGTGGAGAAAGACTGAAAAATGTATGTGAAGAGTGCAGATTGAGTGTAGGTAATACGTTCTTCAAAAAAAGGCGTATACACAAGTACACCTGGCATAGACTTGTGAGGGGAGAGATTGTAGAGAGGGCATTGATGGATTATGTGCTGGTGACAAGGGAAAGATTGTGTAGACTGCTGGATGTGAATGTGATGAGAGGTGAGGTGGAGGGTATGTCGAATAATTACCTGGTGGAGGGAAAGCTAAGAGTTAAGAGTTACAGGAGAATAAGAGACAAACGTGAAGTAAGAGAGGTAATAAAAGTTAGTGAGTTAGAGAAGAGTGAAAAAGAGAGGGAGTACAAGGAAAGACTAAATGAAAAGTGGATGGATATGAGAGAGATGGAAGAGAGAGAAGTAGAGGTTGAATGGCAACAGTTTAAGGAAGGAGTGAAAGCAAGTGCAGAGGTAGTATGCGGCAAAAGGAAAGTAGGAGGCAGAGGTATCAGGAAGGGAAGCGAGTGGTGGAATGATACGGTGAGAAAGGCAGTTGAGGAGAAGAGACAGTGTTTTTGAGAGGGTTTTACAGGATGGTAGTGTTGAGGTATGGGAGAGGTACAAGGAGAAAAGGAGAGAGGCAAAACGGAAAACTAGAGAAGCTAAAAAAGATGCAAACGATAGGTGGGGTCAAAGGTTGAGTGAGATTTTTGAAGACGAAAGAAGATGTTCTGGAAGGAGCTAAATAGAGTAAGGAAAGGAGGACAAAAGAGGGAAGAGTCAGTGAAAGATGCAAATAAAGAATTACTAGTGGAACCAGTTGAAGTAAGGAAAAGATATGCCGAGTATTTTGAATCTTTACTAAATGCAAGAGATGGAAGAGAGGCAGAGATTGAAGCAGTGGTTGATGGAGATAGGTTACCCAGGCCACCCAGGTGGCAGGGAATGAATGCAAGGATTGAGGAAAATGAGGTGAAAGAAGCAGAGAAACAAATGAAAGTGGGATAAGCAGAAGGTTTGGATGGTATTGCTGTGGAGTGTATAAAGAAGGGTGGAGATGTGATAATAGATTGGTTGGTGAGACTTTTCAATGTGTGCTCTGTGATGTCAAGGGTACCAATAGACTGGAAGAGTGCATGTATTGTGCCGTTGTACAAGGGGAAGGGAGATCGGCAGGAGTGTTCAAGTTATAGAGGTATTAGTTTATTATCAGTGGTTGGAAAGCTGTATGGCAGGGTGTTGATAGAGAGGATAGTAAAGTGTTTGGAAGTGGCAATAGCAGAAGAACAGTGCGGTTTTAGGTGGGGAAGAGGTTGAGTGGATCAGATGTTTGCAGTAAGACAGTTATGCGAGAAGTATTTAGAGAAGCATAAGCAGATATTTTGGGCTTTTATGGATTTGGAAAAAGCGTATGATCGTGTGGATCGTGAAGCAATGTCGAAGGTGTTAAGGATTTATGAAATTGGAGGAAATTTGTTAAAAGCATTTAAGAGTTTTTATGAAGGGAGCATAGCATGTGTTAGAATAGGAAATGGTGAGTTGAGTGAATGGTTTGAGGTAAAGGTAGGTTTGCGACAGGGTTGTGTAATGTCACCATGGCTGTTAAATATGTTTATAAATGGTGTGGTGAGTGAGGTGAAAATGAGAACTATGGGAAGAGGATTGGGTTTAGTAGAAAAAATGGTAGAGATTGGGAGTTGAATCAGTTGCTGTTCGCCGATGACACAGCATTGGTGGCGGATTCTGAGGAGAAAATTGCAGCGGGGTAGTCAAAGAGTTTGGAGTGGTTTGTGGGAGGAGGAAACTGAAGGTGAACGTCAATAAAAGTAAAGTAATGGTGTGTAATAGGGGTGATTGTAGGGTGAATCTAGATGTGAGGCTGGATGGGGAAATATTGGAACAAATAGAGTGTTTTAAATATCTAGGAGGAACGATAAGCAGGAGTGGAGGCATGGAAATGGAGGTAAAACAGAGAGTGTGTGAAGGAAGGAAGGTTTTCGGAGCAATGGGAATTATGTGGAAGACGAGAAATCTCGGAATGAAAGTAAAAAGTGCAATGTATCAAAGAATTGTTGTGCCAACAGTGATGTATGGGGCTGAAACATGGGCTCTGAAGAAAAAGGAGAGAAGAAAGCTGGATGTGATGGAGATGAGCTGCTTGAGGAGTTTGTGTGGAGTTACTCGTAGAGATGGATTGAGGAATGAAGAGATACGTAAGAGAGTGGGGCAACAGGAACATTTGTCAGCCAGAGTGGACAGAAGGGTGCTGAGCTGGTATGGTCATGTTGAACAAATGGGAGATGAAAGGCTTACAAAGAGAATATGTGAGTCAGATAGAAGGGCAGGAAGACCCCCATTGAGATGGAGAGACTGTGTAAGACAAGCTTTGGATGATAGAGGAATGACTATAGATCAGGCAAACGAAGTGGTAATAAACAGGAATGAATGGAGAATGCTTGTGAATAGTTGAGTGAACACGTGGTCATTTGGGGGATGGGGTCGGGCGCAAGTTGGACTAGATAATAGTCCATCAGGCGCCTGGCCCGGGGAGACGATTAATATGAAGGGTGCGCCTGGAAGTGTGGTGAGCGGGCATGTGGCTTTGGCTACGCTGCATGTCTGCCTGCCGAGATCGGAGCCTCTCCGGGTGGTCGGGGGCCGGGGGAGTGCTGAGCGACCTTGGTGACCCTGGTCTCTGGGTCTTCTCTTGGGTGACCTAGATGTGTGTGAATTTTGCGTTTTGTCTGAGTTTGTTCGTTGTTCTGTCTTGTGTTTTGTGTTTTCCCTGTTCTTGCTCTGTCTTGAGTCGGCCACCCCCAAGAAAATGAAAAAAAAATAAATAAAAAAAATAGAGTAAAATAGAAAATAAAAATAAAATAGGAAAAGTGAGGATTGGGCCTGAGCATATACTGTACATACATACATACATTGTATTCATATATTACTGCCCTTCTGGGACCATGGTGTTTGGCTATATATATATATATATATATAATATATATATATATATATATATATATATATATATATATTGTTACGTATCTTGATTCTCAAGTGGTTAACTTGATGAATCTAGATAACACAGAGCTATATATTAAGGTATCAGTCAGCTGAAGGCAAAACAAAAGTAAAATCTAATAACATTATTTCCTGTTGTTGCTTCCTTTCCTTTTGGATCTTAGGACTTGGTAACCTTTATTGACTGATACTCTTTAATTATGAAAAATACTGAAACTAATTAAAGTCATGTAGTATTTATAAAGAATTATTATTTAACCGAAGCTTAGTAGGCTATGGTTATAAACCGAATAAGTTATATCTAAAGAAGGACTATTAATTATATATCAAGTCTTGAAATATAAATATTAAGGTAAGAATATTTCTGTCTCTTATCCTTTTCGAAATGAATAGCTAGTTTTCTTATATGTCATTGTATTTATATTTAATGTAGTTAATCTGGGTTCTTGTCTATGTTAATAGTATTATATTATTATTATCAGGATTAATATCAAAGTCACATAAAAAGTTAGATATATATATAATAATTAGATAAATGTATTTCTTAACCACGTAACATTGAGGTTTGATTATGAGTAAATTAAGTTACAGGATCGCTTCATAGATTCGATTCAGGTCTCACTCAAATAATATGAAAAGCAAAAATAATATTTTGAAGCTAAAAGATTTGTTTTCAGTTTAGGAAATCACGAAGTAATATTAAAACAGCCATGTTAGTCTAAGGCGATATTACTAATATGAGACAATAGTATCACCGTTCTTGTTCTTACCAGCAATGTAAGCTTAATTAAAAGAAAATTAAAGAACTCGCAAGTATTAATATAAAACAATAGTATTACTTTTATCATAACCCAATTACTTAAAGAGTTACTTTAGTCCACAAGTTAGTCAACTAAAATAGTTAAGTACATAATAGTAGCGTTAACGTTAATTCCCAATCACATATCTCACTAACCAACATAACTTAAGTGTTTACACCGAACACACTTAACACACACTTATATAATCTGACTGACAGTCACAATACCATTATAATACTTCACCCCGTCTTCCTCCAGCTGCATGTTCACCTTCCCAACTCCAAATGAGACTGATTTGAATGCCCACTACTCGGGTCTTATATACTATGCAATGATGGTGTAGGAACGAATCAGGAGGCGGGGGCTGGAGTGCGCCCCAATCACAGCTCCTCTAGTTGCGTAAGAGGTGCGTGGTCCAATGGAGTCTCCTGGCGTCGAATCATCGTCATAGCGTCGGGTCATCGAAGTAGCTTGCAGGGACCCTATGACGCACGCAGGTGTGAAGGCATGTTTGCTGGTATGCGGATGAGCTGGTTTCCCCCTCGCTGGTTCGCTCGCTGGTCTGCTTCGCTGCCTGGGTAGTTTGGCACTCCTTCAACTCTTAATTCTAACCCTTAAATAAACATACTGGGCTCCGTATGCAAGACCTCCCCCCTAGAAAAGAGTTTAAGGAGTATAGTACATAATATTAAACATAATACATAAATAGATTCACTACCAGATTGGCAACAGCAAGATTATAGTGAGGATATAATAAGGATATCACCCAAAGTAGGCAACGTCTCCAGGTACCACATCAGAACATAGCCGGAACGTAGCTGGAGCGTTATTCGAACTGCAAGGCATCTCACAGCTGAAGGCTTGAAAGCGCACTACTAAAGAATGATATTTACCTCGCTACAAGGGAGAGCTAGTTGCCAAAATCCTCTCATTAAGATTATCTTACTGCTGCATGAGGCCAACTCGGTAAATGTAATCTTTAATAGATACGTGATAGGCAATCGGCTAGCACGTTCTGGACCCCCTTAATATGTTTGACATCCAGGGAGTTTTCCTGCAGCAACAAACTCCACCTGGTCAGTCGTTGGTTTTTATTTTGGAACTTATGCAAAAATGTTAAAGGGTGATGGTCAGTATACACAGTGATGGCACCAGAGGCAGATTGCACATAGACAGCAAAGTATTGAAGGGAAAAAATTAATGCTAACAGCTCCTTCTCAATGACTGAATAGTTACGTTGAGCAGAATTTAATTTTTTACTAAAATAGCACACCGGATGCAATACTTCACAGTCGTCTTCCTGTAGCAACACTGCACCAACCCCGGTATTGCTCGCATCCACTGCTAGGGAAAAAGATCTGTTAAAATCAGGAGCTCGGAGTACAGGATAATTAGATCAAATATATTTGGTAGCATTAAAGGCCTCCTCACATTCAGAGGACCACTCAAACTTCACATCCTTACGGAGAAGATCTGTCAGGGGAGCTGTCAACCTAGAAAAGTTTAAGATGAAAAGCCTATAATATCCAATCATGCCTAGGTACCTTTGGATATGTTTCTTAGTGCTAGGAGTTGGGAATTCTAGAATAGACTCTACCTTTGCTTGAGGAGGTGCAACCTGCCCCTGACCTACCGTATATCCTAGATACTGGACCGTACTCTTTACAAAGGTGCATTTATTAAGATTAACCACCAGATTGGCATCAGCAAGATTTAAGAACAGCAATCTAAGTTGGTAAAGATGCTCCTCCCATGACTGTGAAAAGATAAGAATATCATCGATGTAGACAACGCATCCAGGTACCCCTTCAGTCACCAAATTCATGAGGCGCTGGAATGTAGCTGGAGCGTTTTTCAAGCCGTAGGCCATTACGTTACAGCAGAAGGCTTGATTGTTGACTACAAAGCATGATATTTCCCTCGCTCTAGGGGTGAGAGCTACTTGCCAATATCCCTTCATTAAGTCAATCTTGCTGATATAGGTTGCTGTACCAATCTGGTCAATGCAGTCGTCGATCCGTGGCAGTGGGTAGGTATTGTTCTTTGTGACAGCATTAACTTGCCTATAGTCCATACATAACCTATGGCTCCCGTCTGGCTTTGGCACAAGTATGACCGGACTACTCCACTGGCTTAAGGCCCTTGTGATCAGCTCGTTTGATAACATAAAGTCAAGCTCGACCTGCAGTATACTCCTGTGTTGTGGTGAAACACGGTAGGGGGATAGTTTAATGGGAGTTGCATCCCCTACGTCGATGTCGTGCAAGGCCAAAGAAGTGAGCCCTGGAGTATCACGGAACACACTGGGAGACTGAGATAAAACAGAGATTAGTTGGTTCGCTTGATCAGAGGGAAGATGACATAGTTTAAATGGTAATTCCCCCCAAGCTACTGAATTATACTGAAAGTGGATAGGCTACATGACAAGTCAAAGTCTGCATGGATACCTTCAGGCTCTGGAACAGTCTGGTGCAGGTCAGTAAGAGAACTGAAGACTTTGTCCGCACCAGGCTGTCCACAGGTCCTGACATTCACTGCCACAGTGGGAGAATCTGGAGGAGAGGAATCAGGGGACCTATGGTAGGGTTTCAACATATTTATATGGAATACTTGCGTGGGCTTTCTCCTGTCTGGGGTAGTCACTAGATAATCGGTAATGCTCACCCTCTGAATGATCTTATATGGGCCCCTGAACTTGGCAGATAAAGGTTGGCCAAAAAGGGAGAGCAGGACCAAGACCTCATCACCAGGCTGAAACTCCCTCTCACGGGCTTTTCTGACATACCAGTTCTTCATGGAGCTTTTAGCCACTGTCAAGTTTTGAGCGGCAAACTCACATGAGGATCTCAGCCGGGTTTTGAAATCTGAAACATACTTGGAGGTTTTGGTTCCCCTCCTGGGCAACTAGGCTATCCTGCAATAGTTGCAAAGGACCTCTTACCTGGTGACCGAAAACTAGCTCAATAGGGGAAAAACCCAGGGATTCAGTTGGAACCTCACGAGTAGCAAATAAAAGAAAAGGTACGCCCTTATCCCACTCAACTCCGGTCTCTGTACAATATTTACGCAACATTCCTTTTAATGTCTGATGATATCGTTCGAGAACCCCTTGACTCTCTGGGTGGTAGGTGCTAGACTTAACATGCTCGATACCCAACTCCTTCATGGACTGCTGGAAAATGTTAGAGGTAAAATTAGTTCCTTGATCACTTTGCACCTCATGGGGGAAACTCATTCTGGTGAAGAATTTGAGCAGTTCCTTGATGACAGTTGGAGCAGAAGTAGTCCTTAAGGGTAGGCCTCTGGGTAGCGAGTTGCCATGTTCATAATAGTTAATAAATATATGTTACCTTGGGAAGTCTTAGGCAATGGGCCTACAATGTCCACTACCACCCGAGTAAAAGGATTCTCGAAGACGGGCAAGGGCACCAGAGGATGTGCAGGCACCTTCTGATTGGGTTTTCCTGTCATCTGGCAAGTGTGACACACTCTACAAAACTCCACTACATCTGCACGCATTCCTGGCCAGTGAAAGTGGGCTCTGATTCTGTCTAGAGTTTTTCTCACACCTAGGTGTCCTGCCAATGGTATACAATGTGCCATTTCCAAGATATCTCTACGACAAGGTTTGGGGACTACTACTTGATGGACGTCCCAGGCCCCGTCATCGATTGGTTTGTGTGGCTGTCTCCATCTACGCCACAATACTCCTCCTTTGAGGTAGAAACATTCACCACCTTCCTTCTCACATTCCTCTTCACTCACGGCCCTGGCAGCTAACTCCTTGCATTCACTATCATCTCTCTGTAGCTCTACCAGGCCACTAGGACAATTTGGAGGGGTTTCATGGTCATCGTTAGAGTCAAGATGAGCCATAAAGGTGTCAGATAAATCCACCTCAGTCACATCATCAGGTACAGTTGGAGCGTCATTCACACTCTCATCATCCCTTTCATCAACTCTTACATTCGGTACATTTCTGTCTGAGGGAACTGCTACTTGAGACATTGAACGTGTGACAGCACACACAGAGAAAACTGTTGGCATCTCCTTTTCGAGCTCACCGGTTAGTGGCTCGTTAACAGGGGAAAGTGACAAAATGGGGTCTGGTCGGACCTTCTCACCTGCTACATCATTCCCCAAAAGGAGTGTTACCCCGGGCACAGGGATATCTTGGGACCTACACAAAGCTATGGTGGCCTCACCCTGTAGTAACTCACATTGAATTTCGCCTTTTACCAAGTATGCATACAATTGGCCTCCAGCACCTCTCATTACAACTGGTTCGCCAGGTGGGCACTCAGTGTAAGGATTCACCATGAGGGTGCTAGTAGAACCTGTGTCTCTCAGAATTTTTACCTCATGCATACAACCATTTAATCTCACGTTGCCAGATGAAATAAAGGGACGGTAACTGTCCTGCACTGATGGTGAAATTATTATTGGCTTAACCCTAGTGGGTTGCACCACGCATGCTACTACACCCCTGTCTAGATGATTTACGTTAGCTGCTTGGTACTCCTTCTGTCGGGAGTCCTGCATTAAAGGAACTTTTGGTGCTAGGTACTCCTTCTGTCGGGAGTCCTGCATTAAAGGAACATATGGAGTTTGAGATACGGCGGCAACTGTCTGCCCCGATCTCTCTGTTCTCTCCTTGGCCCAGCACTGATAAGCTAGGTGGCCTCTCTTGCCACAAAAAGTACATACTTTAGGGGATACGGGAACGTTCCCTCTTTGAGCATTACTATTACTTTGGGCCTCACCTCTGTTACCATTGCCCTGAGTCGCATTTTTAGTTGGGGGAACAATTCTATTTTGGCTAGCTGGGGAAGACGTTACAGGCTTGTGACTGGGTCTGTCAGATTTGTGATTGAGATACTTAAAATTAGAACTAGAATTATCGTAGGGCTTCTTTCCACGAAATTTGTTATTGAGCACGAATGTGTCAGCCATGTCAGCGGCGTCGGCAAGACAATCTACCTTTTCCCCCCTTAAATGATAGGCTACAGAAGAATCAATTTTCCATAGGAAATTTTCTAACAGGACCAACTCCTTCAGATCGTTGTAGCTTGTGACTTTCTTACTCTTGACCCAATGATTGAAAGTTTTAGTCATGGTCCTGGCAAATACCTTATGGGTTTCTTCTACTTTCTTCTGGTTTTTACGGAAAGATTGCCTGTAAGCCTCAGGCTGCAATTGATAGGTTTTTAGGATAGCTTCTTTGAGATAGTCATAATCCTGCCTAACCTCTGCTACTTCTGACAAATACGTGGCTCGAGCATGCCATGTCAAAACGGTTTGTAACATAAAAGGCCATTGATCTCTTGTCCACTTCATACCTCCAGCAACTTCCTCAAACAAAACAAAGAAATCCTGCACATTATCCTCAGTGAAAGGTGGAATGACACTAGTCGTAGTCAACCCCAGAGGGGGAGCAATTAAGGGAGCATTTGTATTGACATTTAGTTGAGCCGTACGATATCGATATTCACATTGTTCGGTCGTTGCTCTGGCTTTTATGCTGGCTTCTTCGGTATTTGCTTTGGCTTGTTCGGCATTTATTCTGGCTAGTTCTATATTTAGTCTGGCTTGTTCGGTCTTTGCTCTGCTTTGTTCTAGTTCGAATAATTGATCAACGGTAAAACCAGGTGGCAATTGTACATCAAGTTGACTAGGTTTATTCGAGATCCCACCAACTGCTCCGTCTCCCTCCCCGCCTTCTACAGGGAACAGGTGGGTTTTTATGGTCTGAGCCACCTCTACTTTGGACATGTTTGAGACAGTGAACTGGATGTGAGGCAAGCACTTTCAGTTCGGATTTTGACAGACGGTCAATATCAGGGGCTGTGGGTTCTGATTCTATGAAAACTCGAGCATCTTCGTCACTAATTAGATCAGGCATGATTAATATTTGATTTGTAAGTAGTGCAACGGTAATGAAACTGAGTGAAACTGTATGAAACGAATCCTGGCAAGGTCGCCACTCTTCTGTTACGTATCTTGATCCTCAAGTGGTTAACTTGATGAATCTAGATAGCACAGATATATATTAAGGTATCAGTCAGCTGAAGGCAAAACAAAAGTTAAATCTAATAAAAATTATTTCTTGTTGTTGCTTCCTTTCCTTTTGGATCTTAGGACGGGGTATCCTTTATTGACTGATACTCTTTAATTATGAAAAATACTGAAACTAATTAAAGTCATGTAGTATTTATAAAGAATTATTATTTAACCGAAGCTTAGTAGGCTATGGTTATGAACCGAATAAGTTATTCTAAAGAAGGACAATTCATTATAAAAGTCTTGAAAGATAAATATTAAGGTAAGAATATTTCTGTCTCTTACCCTTTTTGAAATGAATAGCTAGTTTTCTTATGTCCTTTTATTTATATTTAATGTAGTTATTATTCTTGATTCTTGTCTACGTTAATAGTATTATATTATTATTATCAGGATTAACACCTTACGAGCGGCCTATGCGGTTTATTTATGTGTACCGCACAGCGGGGTGTTTTTAGCCAAAATAGGCTGTTTACGTGATCATTTTCATGCCTAAATAAGAAGAACGTAACAAGTACCTATCCCTGAAAGGGCATAAGAGCTTTCGAATGACACCATAACGATCCTTTATGATGGATAGTTTTCTTGCAATAACCGTGCAACGCGAGTGCAAAAAGCAGGTAATTCGGTACTTTCAGTACATAATTGAGTATCTTGAGAGAGGGAGGAGTGAGCTGAGATGTGTCAGTAGTTCGCCGCGGTGGGTTCCGTTACGCTCGGTAGTCTCCTGCCACCACATGTCTCTCTCTCTCAGCCACATTACGCGCTGTCTCTGCCACTCGAGCTATGTCGAGCGCCGCCACATAGTCCAGCTTTATTTAACTCGACTTATGTTGCTCGCCGCTAAATAAGGGTTAATATCAAAGTCACATAAAAAGTTAGATATATATTTAACCCTTAATTAGCGGCTCACCACATAAGTCGAGTTAAATAAAGCTGGACTATGTAACATATAGTGGCAATTTCAGCACGTAATGTTGCTGAAGAGGAGACAAGTGGTGCAGGAGAGTAGCGAGCGAATGACTGCTCCAGACCACCGCGGCGAACCTACTGACACATCTCACCTCCTCCTACCTCTCTCACTCGCTATAAGGAATTGTAAAGTGCCTAATTACATGCTTTTTGCACTCGCGTTGCACGGTTATTGCAAGAAAACTAGCCATCATAAAAGGATCGTTATGGTGTCATTCGAAAGCTCTGTTTATGCCCTCTCAGGGATAGATACTTGTTTTACGTTCTTATTAGGCATGAAAATCGTAAACAGCCATATTTTGGCTAAAAACACCCCGCTGGGCGGTACATATAAATAAACCGCATAGGCCGCTCTTAAGGTGTTAATAATTAGATAAATGTATTTCTTAACCACGTACCATTGAGGTTTGATTATGAGTAAATTAAGTTACAGGATCGCTTCATAGATTCGATTCAGGTCTCAGTCAAATAATATGAAAAGCAAAAATAATATTTTGAAGCTAAAATAATTGTCTTCAGCTTAGGAAATCACTAGAAGTAATATTAAAACAGCCATGTTAGTCTAAGGCGATATTACTAATATGAGACAATAGTATCACGGTTCTTGTTCTTACCAGCAATGTAAGCTTAATTAAAAGAAAATTAAAGAACTCGCAAGTATTAATATTAAACAATAGTATTACTTTTATCACAACCCAATTACTTAAAGAGTTGCTTTAGTCCACAAGTCAGTCAACTAAAATAGTTAAGTACATAATAGTAGCGTTAACGTTAATTCCCAATCACATATCTCACTAACCAACATAACGTAAGTGTTTACACCGAACACACTTAACACACACACTTATATAATCTGACTGACAGTCACAATCCCATTATAATACTTCACCCCGTCTTCCTCCAGCTGCAAGTTCACCTTCCCAACTCCAAATGAGACTGATTTGAATCGCCACTACTCGGGTCTTATATACTATGCAATGATGGTGTAGGAACGAATCAGGAGGCGGGGGCTGGAGCGCGCCCCAATCACAGCTCCTCTAGTTGCGTAAGAGGTGCGTGGTCCAATGGAGTCTCCTGGTGTCGAATCATCGTCATAGCGTCGGGTCATCGAAGTAGTTTGCAGGGTCCCCTATGACGCCGACAGGTGTGAAGGCTTGTTTGCTGGTATGCGGACGAGCTGGTTTCCCCCTCGCTGGTTCGCTCGCTGGTCTGCTTCGCCGCCTGGGTAGTTTGGCACTCCTTCAACTCTTAATTCTAACCCTTAAATAAACATACAGGGCTCCGTATGTAAGAATATATATATATATATATTTGTTCTCACCAACCCACCAATTACATTACAAATAAACCGAATCAATGAAATCATTGAAAGTAATGAATACATGTGGTACTCCAAGGACTCGAACCTAGGATACTCACACCGATATTCCGCACACTAAGCATTACACTATCAATTCAAGACAGTTAAAAGTTTATGAATAAGCCAACGATATATTATGCATTATCGAATACTGCATATTAATCTAAGCATGTGAGCATACTCCCAACTGCTCTATGGTAGCCTAATGATTAGACAATTAAATATATAAATACTGTAAGTGTATATATATATATATATATATATATACTGTATATATATATATATATATATATATATATATATATATATATATATATAGGTATAGATACTTGATATATATATAATTATATTATGCAAATATAAATTAACATACATCATCACACGGCACGTTACAAGCACTCTAGCTTCGCGATATTTGTCAACAGCCAATTAGGAACTCTCCTCGGCGCCCAAAATAATTAACGACACTGTCACCTCCAGGAAGTTACATCTTGCATCTCATATAATTAGCGATGCAGCCTCCTTTATCAAGTGACAGTTTAGATAGAGGATCTGGAGGTAGGAGAGCATATATGGATTAAGTGAATGCATAAAGAATTTATACTTGCCACTGCCGCTAAAAGTTATGTATGTTTGTTCTCTCTCTGCTTGACAAGGTACAATTACTCTGGACAGCAGCTAGCCAGGAAATTATAGACATTCTTTCCCAATCTACATACTCGAAAACTTTAAGCGATAATAACTTTGCCATTTATTTCACTTTTTGTGTACTTCCACACACCGGTTGCAGTATGAATGTGGTTCATGACGGGGCGTGTATATAGGCTCTCAACTCTCCTCTTAAGGGGATTAGTGCTTATTTCTTGGTCTATTGATTTGTATATATACAGTATATATAAGTATATATTTTTTGTTTAGTTTCCTTGCTAGACTTCCATCAAGCTTTAAAAAAAAAACCCACTAGACCCCGTTTCAAGAGAAATGTGTAAATTTTTCGGTAGAAAAATGTCCAGGCCGAAAGCCGGTTTTTCTTAAAATTACAAGCTCGCTATCACACCCCTGGAAAAAATCGACATCTAAATGGCACAGAAGGTCTTAAACTCTCTAAAGAAATGGAGCGAACATCTTAAAATCTCAAAAATAATGGGGCTAAGCATGAGGGAGAAAGGGGTCCTGAAAACGCAACTACATGCTACATACAAAATGTCGAGTTGCCAAGTTGGATGTGAAATATTGACGCGGCCCCCACGGAAAGACGGTGGGTATTATCCGTGAACAACACCAGATAAAGGGAATATAATTGTTGGACCACTTTCATGGAAGTCTTTAAGGGGGAAGGTTTATTTATTGGTCGATTTTTTCTTTTTTTATTATATATTATATATTATTGTTTTTTGTTTTCTTCCTAGACCTTCATCAAGCTTAAAAAAAAACAATCCCAAGATCCCCCTTCTAGATAAATTTGTACATTTTCAGTAGAAAAATGTCCCGACCTAAGGCATATTTCTCCAAAATTATAGGCATGTTATCGCTCGCCGGGAAAACAAATGACATCTAAATAGCACGAAAGGTTTAATATTGACAAATAAAGGCCTTAAAATCGCCAAACTAATAGACCGGATGTCTTAAAATATGAAAACAAAAAGTCCTAAACGTGAGGGAGAAGGAGGCCAGCAAAACCAATTGTCCCCCCTTTCAACACATCTCTCCCGGTAAAAGTTAGTGGAGTTTAGAAATATTAAGGAAGAGAGAAACATGAAGACCGAGCAATAGAGAGAGCATTATTTCCAACATCGGGGAAGCGTTTCAATTACTTAAAAGCAAAACTGTATGTACATAGCAAACCGGTTCCTCCACTTATATATTATGAGTTGGCTAGATACTATGGCATCCGAGTGTACCTTCTTCCAATACAGTATATCCTGTGATGGTGTACGAGCGGACAATGGAAGTGCTGATAACATGTTGTTGTTCTTGTATGCTTGTATACTTTTTAATGCATTTACATTTTCATACATGGAAGGTGCTAAGGATTTATGAAATTGGAGGACATTTGTTAAGAGCAATCAAGAGTGTTTATTAAAAGAACAGAGCGTGTGTTAGAGTAAGAAATGAGTCGAGTGAATGTTTTGAGATAAATGTAGGTCTGCGACAGGGCTGTGTAATGTCACTGTGGTTGTTTAATGTACATATGGATGGTGTGGTGAGAGAGGTAAAAATTAGTTCTATGGGTAGAGGATTGGGTGTAGTAGAAAAGACTAGTGGTGATTGGGAGTTGAATTAGTTGCTGTTAGCAAATTGCTGATGACACTGTGTTGGTGGCGGATTCTGAGGAGAAGCTGCAGCGAGTAGTAAAAGAGATTGGTGTGGTATGTGGGAGGAGGAAGCTGAGAGTGAAAGTATGACTGGATGGGGAAATGATGGAACAAGTGAAGTGTTTTACATATCTATGAGGAGTGATAAGCAGGGACGCAGGTGTGGACATGGAAGTAAGACAGAGTGTGTTAAGGAAAGAAAGTTTTCAGAGCAAAGGGAAGTATATGGACATGGTAAATGAATGGTTTATAAAGAAAATATATGAGTAAAAAACAAGGGGAAATTGAGATGAAGAGATGATGTAATAAAAGAGTTGGAAGGTAGATAGATGACTGAAGAACAGGCAAGAGAAGTGCTAATGCATAGGAATGAATGGAGAATGCTTGTGATTAGATGAGTGATAATGCGGTCGTAGGGAGATTCTGTTTTATTTTTGTTGTGTTCTGTTGTTCCTGTTCAGGCTCTGTCTCGAGTTGGCCACCCCCCGCCATGGGGTATGTGCCTGAGTATATACTGTACATACATACATAAATGTTCATAGCTTTCTTTCTCAACTTTTCCTTGGTAACATTTTAATGCTGTATGGTAATTCACTGATGCATTTACTTTGACACAAACAAGAAGGATTATTTACATACAAGGACCGATTAATTAGTTTTTGTTTACCTTCCTTTGTAATTGCTTGTATTCCTGATCGAATATAGGGTTGCTGCTTCACCGGTAGTTTACTTTAAAGGGGGAGGTAGTTGCTTTTTCTGGACCCCCTTCTCTTTCATGTTTAACTCCATCAAATCTGAGACTGTAAGATGTTCGTTCCATTAGTTTGGCGACTTTAAGACATTTCACCCTATTTGTTTGTAAAATTAGGACCTTGCGTGCCATTTAGGAGTCGATTTTTGTCCTGGAAGGCGACAGCGAGCCTATAATTTTACTAGGAACCGGCCTTCAGCTGGAACGTATTTCTACCGAAAAATGAACAAATATAATATCGAAGGGGGGTCTTGATGGTGTTTTTTAAGCTTGGCAGAGGTCTAGCGAGGAAACTATAAAAATACTTAATACATCAATCAATCATTCAAAATAGACCAACAAATAACACGTACCCCATTCACCGCTACATAACCTCCACTCATAAGCAATAATGGGGATGCACTCATTTCAATATGTATCGAGCCAAAATGAGAAAATCATTCATTCATTCAGAGTTATAGAATATACCCAAATGCTTCAGAGTTTGGCTTTAAAGGTTCACAGATTCAAATGGGTTTACACATATGGGTAGCGAGGGCATTAACATTTACGTAGTGGGACCCGCAGAGGGCCGCTCTCGGGCGGCATAGTTTGCGGGGGTTGTGCATAAGGATTACTGATTGGGGACAGGATCAGGAAAAAGGTCAGGATTTGGGATATAATGACTGGTGATTCTAGTTCTAAAAGAATCAAGAGTGGAACAATTAACTATATGAAATGAGAAGGGATTTCACTCGTGGATGCTGTGCTTGCCTGATAGGTGTGGTATTATAGGTTGTCTCATAAATCGTATACTTGTAGGGTGTAAATATATTTATTTGTCTGTCTACTAAGTTGTTAGCGATTGTATATAACATATGTTACCTGTGTATTTGTCTTTTTGTTGCAAGTGGGTCTAGTCTTACCTTTTGATACCTTTTGATACCTTTTGATGTGTTCGCCGCTCGTCTAGCGGCACCAAGGAGCGCGACGCCCCTCATTATGGGTGGTGATTTGGTGCAGTAGACTGCTTGAAGCGACAGCTCGCTCCCTTGCGAGGATGGGCTCGTCTGGCACTTTTTGCAGTTCGACATCTAGGGCTCTCTTGAAGTTGTCTAACGAGATGTCCCTCATGTCTCTTAATCGCCGTGGGAGTTTGTTCAAGAGACGTGGGCCTCTGTGTGATAACCAGCCCTCTCGCAGAGAGCCCATAGCACGCCTGTTATTCATCCGGGGGATTTCGCATTCCCAGCCTCTCCTATCACTGAATTTCATGACTATCGGAGTATGTAGGTTTGGTACTAAACCCTCTGCGATTTTCCACGTGTATATTATTAGGTAACGTTCTCTTCTACGTTCCAGTGAGTACAGATTCAGTGCTCTTAAACGCTCCCAATAGTGTAGATGTTTTATCGAACTTATATGCGAAGTGAAATTTCTTTGTACACTCTCTACGTCATTTATTTCACCTGCTTTGTATGGGGATGTTAATACGCTACAGTATTCAAGCCGCGGTAGCACTAGAGATTTGAAGAGCGTTATCATAGGCAATTCACCGCGTGTTTTAAAAGTACGCAGAATCCAACCCGTTAGACGTTTCGCAGCCTGTACTTTGAAACCCATATTTTCAGACATTAATACCCCAAGGTCTTTCACACTGTCTTTCCGTTCTATTATGTGGTTAGATTCTGTTAAGTCATTTGTAATTTCTTTAACACCATTATTATCTCCGTGTTAATTGGAATTTTTCCTCATTGAATTGCATGTTGTTTTCCCTGGTCCACTGGAACACTACATTCATGTCTTCCTGCAGTCGGCCCGTGTCCTCTTGTGTGTTTACTATCTTGCTTAATTTTGTGTCATCAGCAAAAGACGACACCGTACTCTGTCTGGTGTTGGTATCTATGTCGCAAATTAGTATGAGGAACAGAAGGGGCGCTAGCACTGTTCCTTGGGGCACTGAGCTTTTGACATCCGAAGGCTCAGAAGTGACTTGGTTTACTGCTACCGATTGTTTTCGGTTTACGAGGAAATTGTATATCCACCGTCCGATTTTCCCAGTTATACCTTTTGCTTTCAGTTTGTGGGCTATTATACCATGGTCACATTTATCAAATGCCTTAGCAAAATCGGTGTAAATGACATCCACGTTTTTCTTTTCTTCTAGCGCTTTAAGAATTTTGTCATAGTGTTCCAAAAGTTGTGAGAGACATGATCTTCCCGCTCTGAACCCATGTTGACCGGTGTTGTGTAGTTCATTTGTCTCCATGAATGTTGAAATTTTGCTTCGCAGGACTCGCTCGAAAACTTTAATGATGTGAGAGGTTAGAGCTACCGGGCGGTAGTTTTTTGGTAGTGCTTTACTCCCTCCTTTATGCAGTGGGGCAATTATTGCGTTTTTCAAGCTATCTGGTATGTCACCAGTGTCTAGACTCCTTCTCCACATTATAGCCAGGGGTTTTGAGAGGTTTTCCTTACATTTTTTCATTAGGATCGAATTCCATGAGTCCGGGCCTGGTGCCGAGTAGGATGGCATGTTGGAAATGGCCTCTTCTATGTCTTTTGGACCGAAATCAATATCCAGCATCTGAGGGGTTTCCGTGGGGGAGGTTTCCATGAAAAATATATTTTGGTCTCTGATGACTTTTGTTTCATCAGGCTCACTGAATGCCATTTCATACTGCCTGCTTAAGAGTTCGCTCATTTCCTTCTTGTCCCCTGTGAAAGAGCCGTCCCCTTTGCTCAGTGGGCCGATGTTTGATGTTGTTTTAGCCTTTTGTTTGGCGTATGAAAAGAAGTATTTGGAATTTTCCTTTATACCTGCAATAGCTTTCCTCTCCTCTTCCATTAGTTCATATGATATTCTTAGCCTTTGTTCAATTTCCACAATTTCTCTATCTATTTCGACCTTTTGCCTATCCTGTAGATTTTGATGTGTGCGTCTTTGTGTGAGTAATTTTCTTCTTCTGTACAGCCTCCTCCTTTCCCGATCTTGTTTGCTTCTTCGTTTTGTTTGTCTTGCAGGTATATGGTGGCTACAGATTTGGGTCATGGTTTCTGTTATTAAGACTAGACATTCTGCTGGTGTCAGGTTATCCATTAAATCTTCCCAGTCTATTTCCTCCATTTCTTGATTTACCTCTTCCCACCTAATGTTTTTGTTATTGAAGTTAAATTTACTGAAGGGGCCGGTTTTTGTTCTCGATTCTGAGGTTGTCTGTACACTTTATAAGGTTGTTTTGATCTCAATTAATTTATGATCCGAGTATGTTGTGTCCGATATGTTAATGCTGTGTACTAGAGAGTCGTTGTTAGTGAAGACCAGGTCAAGATATTGTTTTCCCGTGTGGGTTCAGCAATATGTTGGGTAAGACTAAAAAAATCACAAAGTTCAAAAAGCTCTCTCGTATTAGTATTTGCTTCTCCGGTGTTATTTGCCACTAACTGGTTTTCTAGTTGTCTCCATTTAATGTTTGGTAGGTTAAAGTCTCCTAGCCATATAATATTTGGTGTTGGGTTCCCCAGGGTTTCCACTTCTGATTTTATTTTGTTGAGCTGGGTTTTGAATTCTTCTCGGGATGAGTCTGGAGGCCTGTATGTAACAATAACTGCTAAATTTAGGGATTCTATTTTAACTTATTGTATTGTTTGAGCAAAGTGACAGATGTAGTGTGTCTAATGACGTCTGGTCCATCTTGCAGCTTTGGTTTGTATGGCTCCTAGCTTATTTATGTTATTGTGAGTGTATGGATCCTATACGGTTTCGCAATATTCTAAGAGTGTCTGAACAGGTGTTTTAAATGCTAGAATTTTAATGTTTGCATTACACTTGGTGAGATTCCTGCGCAGGAAGCCCAAGGCCTTGTTAGCCATTGCTCTGATGCTGCTAACGTGAGTGGTCCACTTCATGTCCGCTGAGAAGTGGACCCTCAAATTATTTGCGGGAGGGAAGAGTATCTAGAAAAGTGCTATTTGAGTTACATCAATGTAAAGCGTACAAATACAAAATATAAGAGCTTTAGTTTTCAGATCATTCAAAATAATCTTTAATGCACTGTTACAAACAAATACAAAAACATATAACGACAATTGCAACACGTGGAATCATACTTACCATCACAGAACTTTTACTGTAAACGAAATGTAGTGCATGTTAAATAACAAGTTTTGCTATTTGTATGAACTTTAATGACCTGTCCATGAAGTGTGAGGAGGTATGCAGTGTAGGCCAGTCATCAAGTTACTAGCCTGAGCTCGCTGTGCAAGCAGAGTTTTGTCTTAGTAGATTTGCTCTATTGTCTCAGGAAATCACCGGGCCACATTCAGGAAAATTAATTGCATACGCTAAGAACGGCGCTATTCAAATTTATAAACGGGAAAAGGAAAACGAGATTTTTAAAAATGTATTTATGTACGGTATATATTATTATGTTTATTCCCCTCGCCCTCCTTGCTTTGGTGCCAGCGAATGCACAAGTTAAGGGATAGGGGTGGGGGCAGGAGAGGATGAAATTTGAGGGGAGGGACTGGGGGGGGGCTGGTGCAGGGGAGGGAATTTGAGGGGGAGGGAAGGGGGCTGGGATACCGCTGTAGTCTCTTACATGGAAGTGGTTGCTGTACTGTACATTTTGTGATTTACGGAGGAGGCAGAGACTTAGTGGCCGTCACAGAGGCGCGGGCAGGCAAATTAATTATATGCAACCTAGATTTGTCCCTTCAGGCAATTTTTGTAAACTCGGATTCAAAAGTTCATTGACATTCTTCATGAGAAATAGTATAGATTTCAGAGAAAATCGCAGTAACTTGATCATCCTAAGGATTAATAAGGCGGACCATTTAATGAGTGGTTGGAAATAATTGAGATATGACGCATTGGAAGGTGGAGTGATGACTTAATAACAAGCAAAAGAATTAGTGGTGATGAAGAGGAATGAATGGAGAATGATTTTTTTTTTCTATGTGAATGAGGGAGACAAAAGGCATAACTGCCTGCAACGAGTGCCTCCCCCAGATTTGAAAGAGTGACAGGGCCGAAATCAAGGGACGTTCGAGCTAAGATGTCTGGACACACAGAGTTTGAAGCAATTTAAGTCATAGGAAGAGGGAAAGACTGATTCTGGGAGAGAGTTCCAGAGCTCACCAGTTGAATAGAAGAAAGTCTGAGAATAACGTTTCACTCTTGGGTTGGAGAGTTGCACAGAGTAGGGGTGGGATTGCGTTGCAAGGCGGGTACTACGTACCCTACGTAGAGGAGGTGGTATACATTGGGAAAGCTCCGAGGAACACTGATTATTGTAGTAGCGATAGAATAGCGAGAGAGATGCAACATTGCGGCGAGGAAAGAGAGATTGCAGAGAGTTGGTGAGTGGGCGGGAGTTAATGATACGAAAGGCTTTCCTTTCTACTTTATCTAGGAGTGCGGTGTGAGAGGATCCTCCCCACACATGTGAACAATACTCAATACAAGGACGCACTGTGCCCCTGTACAGAGCAAGAAGCTGCGCAGGGGTAAAGAACCCCTTGAGGCGGTTGAGCACACCCAGCTTCTGGGTGAGACTGGTAATATGGTCCTTCCAAGTGAGAGCAGAAGAAAAAGAGACACCGAGAACATTGAAAGAAGATGAAGGTTTGATTTTTGTATTGTTGAAGAATAAGGGACAGTCCTCTGGAGGTTCCTGACGGGTAGTAAGATGGATAAATTGAGTTTTGGAAGCATTAAATGCAATAAGGTTTTCTCTATCCAATTGGAAATAGTAGCTAGATCAGAAGATAAGCATTTTATGGCTTCATTACCTTTACTTTTGAGAGATTGCTGGCTGGGGCATTCTGGAAAATTAATTGAGTGGTGTAAAGTAGAGTCGTCTGCATATGAAAGGATGGGACTGGATGTACAGTTGAGAAGATCATTTATGAAAATTAGAAAGAGAATAGGAGATAGGACAGAACCCTGAGGAACGGTGGAGTTGATAGGATGAGGAAATGAGCGATGGCCGTCCACAACCGCAGCTATGGAACGGCTGGAAAGGAAACTAGAGACAAAGGAACAGATGGAGGGACACAAACCGAAGGAGGGCAGTTTGGAAATTAAAGATTGTGAATAGATGAGTGATAACGCGGTCGTAGGGAGTGGGGGTCGGGCACCAGTTGGACTAGATAACAGTCCTTCACGCGCCCGGCCTGGGGAGCAGGTGTATATATGAAGGGCCGTGCCTGGAAGTGATGTAGGCGGGCATTGTGGTGTGCTATGCTGAGTGTCTGCCTGCTGAGACCGCAACCTCTCCGTGAGGTCTGTGACCTAGTAGTTTTATGCTGGGTGCCTCAATTGGGCCTTGGTCTCTGGGTCTTCTCCTGGATAACCTAGATGTGTATAAGTTTGTAAGTTTATTTATCTGTTCGAGCTATGTCTAAAGTCGGTCAGCCCCAGTTATGGTGTATGTGCCGGACTATATACTGTACATACTTACATACATAACCCGGGTTTATATTGGATGTCTGCGAAATATTGAATCTAGGCGTACACACGGCAAAGACGGCTCGTATTATTGATTCTCAACATACATACAACACAGCTTCTTACTTACTATTACAAATCTCTCTCTCTCTCTCTCAACACGGAACCATGGCTGGATGTTAGAATTGAAAAGGTTCAGCACTAGTATTTGTGGAAACTTATTCACATAATTATTATATCATCTATTCTACCTTTAACAAACTTCCCTCAGGAGTTGTAAACAGTTCTTCAGTAGAGCAGTTCAGAAGATAGTATTTTGCACACTTTGTAATGAGTGTAGTAGACTACAACAAAAATGTCTCGTTCCACTTCGAGTACCTCCCCGGAATGGACTGCAAGGTCTATTGAGATACTAACTATTCCTTGTAACTCTCTGTCTCTCTCTCTTTCTCTCTCTGCCCTTTCCGTGGGTTACAGGAGAATTCGCCCCGAAACCAAATCGCCCCGCTCTTGGGCAACGAGTTCGCCCGGTTTATACATCCCCCCCCTCACCACCCTTGGAGCTTACCACTTATTTCCATCCCTACCCCAATCCATGAGGTCTTCTGAGGTAAAAACTGATGCAAAGAAGGAATTGAGGACATTACTCATTTGTACTCATTTGTTAGGTTAGGTTAGGTTAGGTTAGGTTAGGTTAGGTTAGGTTAGGTTAGGTTAGGTTAGGTTAGGTTAGGTTAGGTTAGGTTAGGTTAGGTTAGGTTAGGTTAGGTTAGGTTAGGTTAGGTTAGGTTAGGTTTGGTTAGGTTAGAGAGATGAATAGAGGGGGAATTCTTCAGTACCCCTTTAGGGGGGAGTGGGGACATAAACGGGGCGAGCTCGCGGCGGGGCGACTTCTCAAACGGGGCGAACTCGTTTCGGGGCGAATTCTCCAGTATTTTTTCCGTGAGCCTGTGATACCTGAGGTTGGATGGCTTTAGGAGGGGGGGGGGGGGGATGAATGACAGCACCAAAGGAGAGGAAAGTGAACAAAGAAGGAACATTTAAGGATAAAGTTAATCTGAATAGAAAGTGGAAGGCAAACAGGAAAACATAGGGAGGATGTGAAAGCATTAAATAAATAACATGAAAATTGACAAAACTTTGAAAGCCGGAACTGAATTGACATATTTTTGGATATATAAAGCATAATAATGAAACGCAGCTGTGATTGGGAAGTGAATGCATTGTGACCAGCACAAGATGATTTTAATAGGCATACGATGCCATCATTTATGTTTCTTCTAGCTAAATTTAGACGATATTATTCGGCTTTGAAAGGAGCTTTGAGTATCAAATTAGGTACAGTGCCCTGCACAAATTCCGTTCCTCTCTGATATTTTATTTATTGAAGTATTACTAGTGTAATTATATTAAGAGTGTAGTATCTAATTTAACAGTTGCAGTAGAAATTGAATTAACTACACCATAGAAAACAACCCTCCTAATTCAATAATACTATAATTACTTTCATAAATATAATATCAGATAGGAACAGAACTTGTGCAGGGACTGTACAAACTGTCTTAACTTTTTATTTGAAACAGGCTCTTCCTCCACCAGTAGTAAAATAGTATAACGTTAACCAGGATAATATAAAGAAGGGTGTCATAATACTGAAAGGGTAAACATATAAATCAATGTGTGTGTGTGGGGGGGGGGGGGGGGGGAGAGGAACGTATATACCGAACAAGGATTGACAAGATGTGTTAGTGTATTTTTTACAGAGATTAGAAGCAGAGAGACAGACACACTTACAACACCAATTATCAGAGACAGACACACATACAACACCAATTATCAGAGACAGACACACATACAATACCAATTATCAGAGACAGACACACATACAACACCAATTATCAGAGACAGACACACATACAACACCAATTATCAGAGACAGACACACATACAACACCAATTATCAGAGACAGACACACATACAACACCAATTATCAGAGACAGACACACATACAACACCAATTATCAGAGACAGACATACATACAACACCAATTATCAGAGACAGGCACACATACAACACCAATTATCAGACAGACACACATACAACACCAATTATCAGAGAAAGACACACATACAACACCAATTATCAGAGACAGACACACATACAACACCAATTATCAGAGACATACACACATACAACACCAATTATCAGAGACATACACACATACAACACCAATTATCAGAGACAGACACACATACAACACCAATTATCAGAGACAGACACACATACAACACCAATTATCAGAGACAGACACACATACAACACCAATTATCAGAGACAGACACACATACAACACCAATTATCAGAGACAGACACACATACAACACCAATTATCAGAGACAGACATACATACAACACCAATTATCAGAGACAGACACACATACAGCACCAATTATCAGAGACAGACATACATACACATACACCAATTATCAGAGACAGACACACATACAACACCAATTATCAGAGACAGACACACATACAACACAATTATCAGAGACAGACACACATACAACACCAATTATCAGAGACAGACACACATACAACACCAATTATCAGAGACAGACACACATACAACACCAATTATCAGAGACAGACATACATACAACACCAATTATCAGAGACAGACACACATACAACACCAATTATCAGAGACAGACATACATACAACACCAATTATCAGAGACAGACACACATACAACACCAATTATCAGAGACACACACATACAACACCAATTATCAGAGACAGACACACATACAACACCAATTATCAGAGACAGACACACATACAACACCAATTATCAGAGACAGACACACATACAACACCAATTATCAGAGACATACATACATACAACACCAATTATCAGAGACAGACACACATACAACACCAATTATCAGAGACAGACATACATACAACACCAATTATCAGAGACAGACACACATACAACACCAATTATCAGAGACAGACACACATACAACACCAATTATCAGAGACATACATACATACAGCACCAATTATCAGAGACAGACACACATACAACACCAATTATCAGAGACATACATACATACAACACCAATTATCAGAGACAGACACACATACAACACCAATTATCAGAGACAGACACACATACAACACCAATTATCAGAGACAGACATACATACAACACCAATTATCAGAGACAGACACACATACAACACCAATTATCAGAGACATACATACAGCACCAATTATCAGAGACATATATACTTACAAGAGTAATTACAATACCACTTAATGGGCAACATTACGAAAAGGGTATTATTACATAGGGTATCTTATATTACAAGGAGATATAATCATGCAGGAGGGTTTGAAATATAATAATAATGATAGTAATGGGAGAGCCATCATGAAATGATGTGCAATAGTAACTACAGAATGTGGAGTTAAAACAATAGAACATAGAGAATAGTGATATTGAACAGCTGAAGTTAAATATTGAACATGACAAAGATTACAGTAAGTATAATGTGAACACTCAAAATACCAGTAGTAAAAGGGTAGATAATGTGAAGAAGATAATTAACATATACGTCGTGTATAATGGGCCAACATGTGGTAGCAATCCTCCACCACCCAGCAGAGGTAGTAATCACATAAATGACATTCTGGACTGTATTATCGGGACTTGCCTAATTTCAAGAAAGTCTTTGCATTTGCTGTCACAAGCATTGTCGAGTAGGAGGTAATTGTAGGTATAGTGGTGTGATTGGGACGTGGGTAATGCCTCTTGACGCCTTTCACCTTTACCGTCGACAGTGTTAGTAAGTTGGAGGTAAGGTGACCTGCTTATTTGCTTACCAATATATATATATATATAAGACATAAGAACATAAGAAAATGGGAGTCTGCAGAAAGCCGATTGGCCTAAGCAAGGCAGATCCCTGTCCCACACAACCCCAATTCAATTACAAAGCCCAATTATAGGCTCAACACTCTAATACCCTGAGGATCATCTTACCAAAACGGTTAAAGATTAACGCAGGATTATGGGGGTCTGCAGAGCGCTGATTGGCCCAACCCGGCTGAGACCCCTTCACACCCAACCCTTCTCATCCATATGCTTATCCAATTTTATCTTAAAGCTCCCTACCGTTTTAGATCCCACTATAGCACTTGGTAGTCCATTCCACCCATCTACAACTAACTCTGTTACCAAACCAATATTTGCCTATAACTTTTCTGAAACGAAATTTATCTAATTTGAAACCATTGGTACGAGTTCTTTCGCTATCACTGAGCTTTAGTACATTTGTCATGTCCCCTTTGTTAATCCCACTTGAACACCTCTATCATATCCCCTCTAACTCTGTGTCTCTCTAACGAATGTAAACCTAATTTCTTCAACCTTTCTTCATACGGAAGATTTCTAATATTATGGATCATTTTTGTCATTCTACGCTGTACTCTCTCCAATGAATCTATGTCTATTCTGTAATATATGTATATATATATGTATATATACAGTATATATACTGTACCGGGTATATATTTTGTGTTTCGTTTCCTCCCTAGACCTTCATAAAGCTTAAAACAACACCTCCAAGACCCCCCTTCAAGATAAACTTGTACATTTTGCTGTAGAGATATGTCCTGGCCGTCTCAAAATTACAGGATCGCTAAAATAAAAGAAAAACAAAAAACAAAAACAAAAAAGGCGAAAGATCATACAATTGCCAAACTAATGGGCCTAACATCATAATATGTGAAAACTAATGAGGCTAAGCACGAGGGAGAAGGGGTGGGGCACAAAGACCAACCTCTTGACGCGTGTGACCTTTAGTTAGTAAGTTGGATGAAAGGGTAAGCTGCTTTAAACTTGGCCGGCCCCTGAATAAAGAAAGACCAACTCGGGGTAATAGAAAGTGTTTGTTTGGTGCCGACCAAACTGTACCAATTTTACCGCCAGCATTGTAAAAGTTATTGACAATATGATTGTAAGCACCTCACGAGATCTGAACAGATTTTTCTTTGTTTAGTATATTGCCTCCTCGTAATGGACCATTTGCAAGTTTCAGGCTTTCAGGAAGTTAGAGCCGTGAACATCGATATTAAAGGGAAATGCAATGATCATATGGGTTTCTGATAGATAAAAAGTATGATAAATTTGGTGTGATGTATTTATAAATGTATTATGACCAAATTTTAGCTAATACTAATATTCTGCTATATATTGATGCCCACAGCTCCAACTTCCTTATAGCCAAAACTTGCAAGTGGATAATTGGTTGACATTCAAGTCATCTATACATATTTTACACCCAAAGGCCATTTCTTTGAACACAAAACTATCTATAAATATAAACAAGGCGTTTGAAGGGAATACTTAACCCGTTAAGGACCGCCGCTGTCATTTTAACTTTAGCCTGGCAACTATTAGATTATTTTGTTCAGATTAAAGATTTGCCTCCAACAATTAACAGACTTCGAACTATCTCACTTAACCCTTTTTATTACCACACATCCTTATTATATACTAAACCAAATGGTCTAATTATGCTAGAACACAAAATTAGGAAAACGTCGCCGGTACAGAAGGGGTTAATATAATCAATTACACAACAACCATCTCTATAAGTGGATAAAGAACACGTCGCAAAGATTCCACGCTGGAAGCATATACAGTAAATGAACACAGACAGCATGACAATACTATGATATGTGAAAAATAACATAACATTTGGAATTGCGTGGACGCAGTAGAAAAACACAGTTGCTATTAACCCCTTCAGCACGATGACGCCTTTCTAGCTTTGGTTCTGGCTAAAATTTGACGATTCTAGGCAGTTTAACCCTTACAGTACCGGTGCCGTCCTTTTAACTTTCTTCTGGCAATTATTAGACAATCTTATTCAGCTTATAAAGGGCCTCCAGCAATTGGGCCAATAGGCTTCGAACTATCAAGAAAGACCTACTGTATGTCATTCAAAAGGTTTATTGAGATCGTATTTACCCCTTTGAGTCCCAGAGGTAGATTATAAGCCAATTATATCGCCTAATGGTAACCAGATTTATACTAAAAATACGTCATCGTGTTGAAAGGGTTAACATGATAACTTAATTGACAAAACCTGTATACAATATAAACAGTGAAGAGACGTGATGAAAACTTTACCGGAATGAAAATATATCACTAGTATCAATACGAAATGCAGATAAGCTGTTCATCGTTGTTTTTGTTTACAATATTAACGAACTCGATCCTTCAACTGTCATTATTTTATATCAATATATACTTTGGATACAAACATTAAAATCTTTTCTTTGGTCACTACAGGATATCCATCGCTACACAATATTTCATGATTTAAGTGCTTAATCTCAAAACGTAGATACATTTCCATATTTGTTTTTCTTTTCTATGTGATTGAGGGAGGCAAAAGGCATAACTGCCTATAGCGAGTGCCTCCCCCATAGTTGAAAGAGTGACAGGGCCAATATCAAGGGACGTTCGAGCCAAAATGCCTGGACACACGGAGTTTGAAGCAATTTAAGTCATAGGAAGAGGGAAAGACCGATTCTGGGAGAGAGTTCCAGAGCTCAGATGTTGAGTAGAAGAAAGTTTGAGAGTAACGTTTCACTCTTGGGTTGGAGAGTTGCAAAGAGTAGGGGTGGGAATGAGTTGCAAGACGGGTACCACGTGCCCTACGTAAAGGAGGTGGTATGCACTGGGATAGCTCTGATATAATGTATCATTTTCCTTCACAAACAATTGAATTTAATGATGGGAATTTTGTGTGGAGTATATAAAATATTAAAATATTTATTTTAAATACCAGTCTTAATTGGCATTTATACCTTTCGAGTTCATACTTATGTAATTTTGATCTACATTACGTATGTTTTAAATTACTTATATCCTGGCGTGGGAGATTTTGTAAAAAAGAACAAAAAAAGAAAAACATTATATATATATATATATATATATATATATATAATTATATATATATAAACATAAATAAATACTAATGTATCGACTCTCGTAATAAGTTACAACTTAATACATTTCAACCTACGAAGTTGAACTGTGTATACAGTAGGTATTAACCGCATCAACTTTATATGTTTCAGGTGTAGTCCTGTTGTCAGTGTGATATATACGATGATTGCCTAAGCGACCACCCTCATATATCCAGCAGGACAAATATTTCGCGTCCCTCCATAAAACCTTTGGGCGTGTTTAACGTCTAAAAACTCCACCACAGCTCATTACTGCTACTGCTCTTGGATAACTTAATACCAGGAAGCTAAATTGACTTATCAGCTTAATATTCCGCAGCGTCCAAGTAATCCCTGTGCTTAGTGCCTGTCTTTGTGATAAGTAGAGTGTGAGTGTGTGTGTGTGTGTGTGTGTGTGTGTGTGTGTGTGTGTGTCTCTGTCGTGCGCGCGCGTGCGGGGAGGGAGGGAGAGAGGCGACCTTTGAATAGACAATAAATCCCTCAGCTATAAATGTGTTGAACATGTAGTAACTTAGTATTCATTATATAGAAGGGGGGGGGGGGATATCCATCAACAGGAAAAAGGGGGTCGGGAAGTATTGAAATTTTAGACACACATTACAACATCTACAGTAGATCCAATTATGCATTTCTTTTCTGTGTCCTGGCTATTATTAGATGAAGTTATTCAGCTTTGGAAGGGTATATGAAAGTCCGAGGGTTGAGATAGTCTTTACCCATATAGTTCCCACAGATGACTCGTAAACTGTCTAAATTGGTCTAATGATAACCAGAATAAGCTGACAAAATGCGTCACAATCCTCGATCTTTTAATAGCCGTGTATTTTATTGTCAATTGGATTTCATTATGTCTATCATTAGATTAGTTTTTAAGTTTAGAAAAGACAGATCACAGGCAATCAGATTTAAATGCCACGGGTAAATCGTATATTGAAGGATACAATGTAATCTAGTAATGAGGCTAACACCAAACGATAATATCAACCCTTTGAGGATCCAAGGCGCATTTTTTATGTTGTGGTCATTATTAGATTATTGTATTCAGATTAGGAAGGGTTTATGGAAGTCAGAAGGTTAATTGAGATAGTTTCAATTCCCACAGATCTTTCCTAAGCTGTATAAAATCGTGCAATGATAGTCGGAAGAGAATGTAAAAATGCGTCTTAGATCCTGAAGACATTATATGCCATGAGTTAATCTTATATTGAATACAGTACCACCATGTACTATTGTAATTAGACTAACACCAAACTATATCATTAAGCTCCGATAAGGCTTCCTGTGGTCAAATCTGTCAACTTTGGGAGAGACACTTGTTACAGGCAGCTTTGTCTTTTGTCTCCTTCATATAAATAAACAATATATATATATATATATATATATATATATATATATATATATATATATATAATAAGGGTAAAGCCACCATCTGCTGGCCGGTCAACGCCTCCACTTTATTAACTCCAATTAAGGTCCCTCCCTCTCACTGGCAGCTCAGAGGGGGGCGCCACAGACACACCTACAGTCATCAAAGGCACCCGCGAGTCTTTAGACCACGTAGAAATAATCGCGTTCAATATTATACAACCGTTAAACGCTGACAATCATGCAGCCGCTCCAAACCTCTCATTCCAAATATTTCTCCCCCTGACAACTCTTTCGGATGATCCAGTCCAACAAGCAGAAGAACAAAAGGAAAAAGATAAAGAAAATAGAGACAAAATAAGAAAATATAATAATACATATAAATAGAACAACAACAAACAAAGTGAGACGACCGGCAATAAGCCTCCTATTGGTTCCCGACGGAGGCAAAAGCGTAACTAACCTACCATGACACACTCAATAATAACCTAAATTTGGCCAGGAGAGGTAATAGGTTATATATAATAGCCCTGTAGCATTATTTAGTACAGAAGTGGATGATCGGAGACGGGGGTCGTTGATAGTGATAGTTGATACTATCACTGATTTTGTATATGTATTATATATATATATATATATTTTTTTTTCTGATTCTTGAAGGTAGAGGGTGAGGTGGCGAGAAGTCTGGACACCGAGAGAAGTAGCCTGTCTGGTTATATTATGAGCGCCAATACTCATAAAGATATCGCCTCTCTTTCCTTATGACAACTGTTAATAAATATGTTAATGAGGGTAGCTGAACTTGTCTTATTGTTCATCATTTATCATTCCAACAGCTATAAAGATGTTTCTTAATTGGGAAGAATACAAGTCTCTTATTATGGAGTTCCAAAATGCTATACTGAGTTATTTAATGGTATACAATTATTAGTGTAACTTACCCTCAACTGGACATCACAATTGTGTTGTCTCTGACATTGTTGATCTTCTACCGTCACTGTATCCTGTCTGCCATCACCTGCAAACACAAAAACAAAACAAAAATAATAATAATAATAAATACAAAATAAATAAATAACACACACACACATATATATATATATATATATTGAAAGAGAGAGAGAGAGAGAGAGAGAAAGAGAGCTACATAGATACACAGACCACACAGACCTCAGAGAGAGAGAGAGAGAGAGAGAGAGAGAGAGAGAGATACATGTGAGCTACTAAATGTGTTTTGCTCCCAGCCAAACTCGAACCACCATCAGGACGATAATCAAATAATAAGATGTCAAGATTATCTTATTCTTATAACATAGTATTAAAATGCAATATAGATTATAAGCGTTAATTTATCATCTGGTGAATATCATTCACATTTTAACAATTTGCAGGAGGAGTCTCGGCTAATTATGTCTAATGACTCTCCACTTTAACCCGTGCTATACACAAGGCTATCAGTGGCGTCATCGCCGCAGTCATCCCTCATTAGTGGATAATAAGGGGGGACACATAGGTTCATTACCGACACTACTCACTCACTCACTTACACACTCACTAACTCACTCACGCACACTGTCAACAAACAGGCAAGCAATACACTTATCTTAGGTAATATGGTGATGTATTTCCTTTGATCAAGTTACACACTGTGGAATTATTAATAGTAATAACTATACGCCGGTGGTGGAGCAGAGGCCGCCAATATCACCAGAATTAGATGTGGCTGGGGAGTGTTCAGAGAACTGTTACCACTACTTACTATGAGACTCCCTCTTCCCTTGAAGGTAAAGGTGTACGCTTCATGTGCTGGAAGCGCATTGACATAGAAACATGGCCTGTCAAAGTGGATGATATCAACAGAATGGAATGCAACAAGATAAGAACGGGGAGATGGATGTGTGGGGCCAAACTGCAAGATAGGATATCAAGTGAAGAGTTGAACAGACGGTTAGGCACCAAGAGTATCAGTGACGAGATGACAATGTGTACTAGTAGGCTTGGATGGTTTGGACATGTGGAGAGGATGGATGGACCAAGTTGGGCGAAAAAATGCAAGCCCATGAACGTGGAGGGAACTGCACCAAGTGAAAGACCAAGAAAGACGTGGGATCAGACCTTACGGTCTGATCTTGAATGAAAGAACCTGACATGTGGAGCACTTGGGCACTTGGTCTTTAAGTATATGTATGTGGTATGCATGTACTATGTATGTATGTATGTATTTATACGCCAACAAGTTAGATTTACTGATTCCTTGCCAGAGTAATGCTTTTCTCAAAAGTACCTGGTAATATGGTGATGGATTCCCTTTGATCAAATTGGATACAATAACACTGTTAATAGCCCTAACTAAGCAACGTTCAGTTCAATTTATTACTTTTTCACCACATGGTTGTTCCCAAAAATACAAACCTCTTGATTTGCATTCTGTGCACTAATTTGGAAACGTTATGGTTGTCACTCATTAACCCTTAACTGGCGGCGCGCAACATATGTCGAGTGAAATAAATTTGGACTAAGTGGCGGTGCACGACAGCTGTTGAGCGCCATTTTCAGCACGTAATGTTGCTGAGAGAGAGAGCTGAGCGGTGGGACGAGCGTAGTAACCTTATGACCGCTCCCCACGACCACCGTGGACATACTGAACTGTATTCTACTTTCCTCCCCCCTTTCTCACTCGCTACACAGGGAATTATGTAAGGAAATTACCTTATTTTAGGGTTTTTGCACTCGTGTTGCACGATCGTTGCAAGAGAACCAGTGGTCGTACAAGGATGGTTCGGGTGTCATTGGAAAGCTCTGTTTACGCCCTTTCAGACATAGATACTTGTTTTACGCTCTGGGTCTTATTTAGGCAGGAAAATGAGCACGGAAACAACCCTATTTAGGGTAATAAAAAAAAACCCGCTGTGCGGTACGGTCAAATAGACCGCCTAGCCCGCCAATAAGGTGTTAACATATCATTATCATATCACTAGCCTTAATTGCATCTATTATAATGTTCAACTCTTACATTAATTTATGTTGCATCACCTGGCACATTCACTTATCTCATACATTGTTCAACCACTTTATTTTCGCCAATTAAGTTTCATAAATTTATATCTAATCTATACAAATTTCATACACTTATATTTAATTCAATTACAATACATCTATTTACCTTTCAGCCTCATATAATTCTTCGTTATATTCTATCCATTTATATTTTAATCCATTATGATTTATATTCCCTTATATTTAATTATCAACCGTTTCATTTACTTGAATTTCATATACATATATTTCACTAATATACATTTAATCCACGTCAACATAATTTCCCTCTAAAATATCCAACCTCCAGGTCATCTGCCGCATCCACTTATGTTATCACTATATATTTCATCCACTACTATACCCTGTTCCATATAAGTAGGCCAAAACTCTTGGAACATTAACCTTTATAACTCACAAACTGTTTGTGTAATTGAGTTAATATTTCTACCATTTGGGAAGGGTCAGCCAGGGAATATGTGTAGGAATTTACAGTCTATTTGGTCCAGCCCTTTTTTTAATTCAAAGGTTAGGTTTCACGATTTCTGTCATACCAATTTGGAACAGGGTATAAAACAGCCAGCAACCTTCTCATCCCCCCACCACCTCTCCCAAGACCTGGCAGCAAGGAGTGGTCTCTCTCTCTCTCTCGTCTCTCCTCAGTTTAAAAACCTTTATAGCTCTCATCAGAGCTCCCCACCAGGTTTCGCTCTTCGTTATCAATTAAATCCCGGTAATCCTGTCTCAGCGCTCGTAATCCTATTCTCCCTTGGCCTGAATCGCGACTGAGTTTCAATGTTATCTTTTTCACGTATACCCGATAGCTGGTGCATAAGTAACATAAGGTCAATGTACACCATTGGGGAGGATCCATTATCACTAGTGGAAACATGGGGTGGGAGGGAAACACAAGAAGAATTTTGTTTTGCATGTTACCTATCCCAGCCATATTTACCACATCTTTCAATCCTTTGTTAATGTAACCCTACCTTATACAGTAACCTAGTACTAACTTTAGCCAAAAATATACTATCCTCTCGTAAAATAACCTAAATTAAACCGAAGTAACCTAACCAAACGTAAACATGGTAAGTGTTTCACTTACCAGTGAGAAAAATACACCGATCACCGTTTCTAATGTATACAACGTAGACTGAAATAGAGTTTTCAGCGAGGATTTACTCCAAGCGTGGTCCAGCCAAAGGGTTGGAAAGAGTTATTGTTTTAATTACCGCAGTTACCGGGGACCTCGGTATAAGGGTGCCCTGTATGTACGGTAGTCCAGTAATTGCTGTAATCTAAGGACCAATCAAAACGGACCTTTAATGTGGCCTTGGCCAAAGAGGATAGCGTTGGGTTAGTGGGTTAGTGGGTTGCCTAGTAACGGAGAGAGAGAGAGAGAGAGAGAGAGAGAGAGATTGTATCTCTGTGTTTGGGTGTAAGAAAGAGTATGAAATAGAGATTGATTTACCCCCAAGGCTAGAGCTTATTGAGCAGCGCCCCTCATCCTGTGAGGGGACAAACACTAGTAAAGCGATACATACTGCTCAAAGAGCCATTATTTCACTGAAACAACAACATTGTCGTCTCGTTACATTCATAATTGTACCTAATGTAAAAACAATACAATAATGTGAAGAACAACGATCATATGCTTATAGTTACATCCGTGGATATTAACCTCTTCTGTACCGGTGACGTCTTGTATTTGTATTCTAGCTATATTTAGATGATGTTGTGCAGTTTAAGAAGGATCTGTGGTAGTAAAAAGGGTTAAGTGACAGTTCGAAGCCTGTTAATTGCTGGAGGCCCTTTTTAAACTAAAGAAAACCGTTTAATAGTAGCCAGAATAAAATTATAATTGCGTCACTGGTACAGAAGGGGTTAATGTCTAGGTCAGCTGAGTATACACCGGGCACAAGCATACATAATTAAAATATAAAAACGTATATTGAAAACTCGATAACTTGAGTGTTTGTAACTCATACAATGCAAACAAAACAATCATATGAAGAACTCTAATAATGATACATGGGTCTATTTTACTACTCACAAGACCAATACGAGAGAGAGAGAGAGAGAGAGAGAGGACATTCGATAAATCTATCTATTCTATATGCTCAGGCCCAATCCCCATTTTGGGGGTAGCCGACTCAAGACAGAGCAAGAACAGGGAAAACACAATAACAACATAAAACAACGAATAAACAGATTAAAAGCACAAACTCACACACATCCAGGTCACCCAGGAGAAGACCCAGAGACCAGGGTCACCAAGGTCGCTCCAGCACTCCCCCTGCCCCCGACCACCCGGAGAGGTTCGGATCTCGGCAGGCAGAGATGCAGCGGAGCCAAAGCCACAAGCCCTCCCACCACACTTCCAGGCGCACCCTTCATATTAATCGTCTCCCCGGGCCAGGCGCCTGATGGACTATTATCTAGTCCAACTTGCGCCCGACACCTTACTCCAAATGACCACGTGTTCACTCAACTATTCACAAGCGAACACCACACCTCAGGGGAGGTGTGGTGGAGTGGTCTTGCCACTGGCCTGGTAATCCAAAGGTCCCGGGTTCAAATCCCGATGTATCAATGGGAAGATATTATTGGGATGGAATTTGTGCTGTACCTAGTATCAGTGCATTACCACAAGCCCACCGAAACGTCAATAAAATACCCTCATTGTTCCCTGATTAAGTAGCACTGTATGAATATTCCCATATTCAAAATATGCTATAGGGGTGCAATGCCTGGTGAGTTATCTGCTCAACAGGTGGCGTTGTGTGTGTAAGTGTGAGAGTCCGAGTGTAGGGGGTGAGACAGTGAAGCACGGGAACGAGATGGCTTCAGAGATGGGGTCGTTTAGGGCCATGAGTGAGCACCGTGCCTCATGTGAAGGCAAGATGGCAGGTGCTCGTTGTACTCTACGTGCTTCACATGTCTCACTCCCTAGACTGGAACAAGACCTCACGGGCTTCACTGTTCATTGTAAAGCGGTGAATGTTAAGGCTCTCAGCCTATGCCCGAGAGGAAGTAAGTTGGAATATAGAAGAAAAAAAAAAAAGAAAAAAAAAAGCATTCTCCATTCACTCCTGTCCACCACCACTTCCCCTGCCTGATCTATAGTCATTCCTCTATCATCCAAAGCAATTTCTTACACAGACTCTCCATCTCAATTGGGGTCTTCCTGCCCTTCTATCTCCCCTTGTACCTGACTCACATATTCTCTTTGTAAGCCTTTCATCTCCCATTCGTTCAACATGACCATACCAGCTCAGCACCCTTCTGTCACTCTGGCTGACAAATGTTCCTGCTGCCCCATTCTCCTACGTATCTCTTCATTCCTCAATCTGTCTCTACGAGTAACTCCACACATACTCCTCAAGCAGCTCATCTCCATCACATCCAGCCCTCTTTTCTCCTTTTTCTTCAGAGCCCATGTCTCAGCCCCATACATCACTGTTGGCACAACAATTCCTTGATACAGTGCACTTTTTACTTTCACTCCGAGATTTCTCATCTTCCACATACTTCCTATTGCTCCGAAAACCTTCCTTCCTTCACACACTATCTGTTTTACCTCCATTTCCATACCTCCACTGCTACTTATCGTTCCTCCTAGATATTTAAAACACTCTACTTGTTCCAATATTTCCCCATCCAGCCTCACATCTAGATTCACCCTATGCTCTCCCCTATTACACACCATTACTTTACTTTTATTGACGTTCACCTTCAGTTTCCTCCTTCCACAAACCACACCAAACTCTTTGACTACCCGCTGCAGTTTCTCATCAGAATCCGCCACCAATGCTCTGTCATCAGCGAACAGCAACTGATTCAACTCCCAATCTCTACCTTTTTTTCCTACTAAATCCAATCCTCTTCCCATAGTTCTCCTTTTCACCTCCCTCACCACACCATCCATAAACATATTAAACAGCCATGGTGACATTACACAACCCTGTCGCAAACCTACCTTTACCTCAAACCATTCACTTAACTCACCATTTTCTACTCTCACACATGCTCTGCTCCCTTCATAAAAACTTTTTAACTTTTAACAAATTTCCTCCTACTTCATAAATCCTTATCACCTTCCACATTGCTTCACGGTCCACACGATCATACACTTTTTCCAAGTCCATAAAAGCCCAAAATATCTCCTTATACTTCTCTAAATACTTCTCGCATAACTGTCTTACTGCAAACATCTGATCCACACACCCTCTTCCCCTCCTAAAACCGCACTGTTCTTCTCCTATTGCAACTTCCGTACACTTTATTATCCTCTCTATCAACACCCTGCCATACAGCTTTCCAACCACTGACAATAAACTAATGCCTCTATAACTTGAACATTCCTGCAGATCTCCCTTCCCCTTGTACAATGGCACAATACATGCACTCTTCCAGTCTATTGGTACTATTGACACAGCAAAGCACACATTGAAAAGTCTCACCAACCAATCTATTATCACATCTCCACCCTTCTTTATACACTCCACAGCAATACCATCCAAACCTTCTGCTGTTCCCGCTCTCATTTGTTTCACTGCTTCTTTCACCTCATTTTCCTCAATCCTTTCATTCATTCCCTGCCACCTGGGTGGCCTGGGTAACCTATCTCCATCCACCTCTGCTTCAATCACTGCTTCTCTTCCATCTCTTGTATTTAACAAAGATTCAAAATACTCGGCAAATCTTTTCCTCACTTCAACTGGTTCCACTAGTAATTCTCCATTTGCATGGTTCACTGACTCTTCCCTCTTTTGTCCTCCTTTCCTTACTTTATTTACCTTCTTCTAGAACATCTTCTTTCGTTCTTCAAAATGTTCACTCAACCTTTGACCCCACCTTTCGTTTGCATCTTTTTTCGCTTCTCTAATTTTCCGTTTTGCCTCTCTCCTTTTCTCCTTGTACCTCTCCCATACCTCAACACTACCATCCTGTAAAACCCTCTCAAAACACTGTCTCTTCTCCTCAACTGACTTTCTCACCGTATCATTCCACCACTCGCTTCCCTTCCTGATACCTCTGCCTCCTACTTTCCTTTTGTTGCATACTACCTCTGCACTTGCTTTCACTCCTTCCTTAAACTGTTGCCATTCAACCTCTACTTCTCTCTCTTCCATCTCTCTCACTTCCATCCACTTTTCATTTAGTCTTTCCTTGTACTTCCTCTCTTTTGCACTCTTCTCTAACTCACTAACTTTTATTACCTCTCTTACTTCACGCTTGTCTCTTATTCTCCTGTAACTCTTATCTCTTAGCTTTCCCTCCACCAGGTAATGATCCGACATACCCTCCGCCTCACCTCTCATCACATTCACATCCAGCAGTCTACACAATCTTTCCCTTGTCACCAGCACATAATCCATCAATGCCCTCTCTACAATCTCTCCCCTCACAAGTCTATACCAGGTGTACTTGTGTATACGCCTTTTTTTGAAGAACGTATTACCTACACTCAATCTGCACTCTTCACATACATTTTTCAGTCTTTCTCCACTCTCGTTTACACCATCCACACCAAAACTACCGATGACTCCCTCAACAGGCTCATTTCCTACCCTAGCATTTAGGTCCCCTAAAACTATAACATTTTAATTTTCATCAAACCCTTGTAGACAATCTCTCAAATCCTCCCAGAAACCCTCTACCTCGTCTAACTCTCTTTCACTTCCTGGTCCATACGCACTTACATAAACCCACCTTTCACCCTTAAACCGCATTCGCACCCACATTAGCCTTGATGACACCTCTTTCCACTCTTTTTTTAAACTCTCTCAATTCCTCCTTCACAATAATAGCCACTCCTTTTTTCCCCCTGACTCCCTCGTATACTCCAGACTTTCTACCTATCACGTTTCCAAAATCCACTCCTCTCTCTCCTTTCATCTTTGTTTCATTCAGTGCAAGCACATCGTACTTCCTTCTTTCAAATAACCTTCCAATATCCTCTCGCTTATCATTCGTACTACATCCACGCACATTCAAAGCTCCTATTCTTAGGGTCCGGGACCACGAACGCGTTCCCTCGCCCCTATCTCAGTCTCATTTTTTTGGTAGATTTATTTAAGGGGAGAAGGATACCAGGCCCCCCGCCCCCGAACCCCTTCAGCCGACTTCTACGTCTCGCCGGAGAAAAGCGGTGGTGGAAATTTCTCACCCCTCCATCACAGAGGAGGCTACCTGCACCAGAAAGTGGCAGGCGTTGGGGTCGCCGCATCCCTACGCCATTTAAAAAAATTAGAGATGCAGAAGGAGAAAAAGATAGAAGGGGCTATGGGAAGTTTTTTCCCTTGTATGTATTTTATTCGATACAGAAAATATATAAACATGTCAAAATTGGCAAAACGCAGCAGAAATAAAAACATATTTTGCAGAATCTCTCAGTAGATAAGGCTCCTGGTCCAGATGAAATTCCTCCAATAGTACTTAAGAATCGCTCCTTGGTGCTCGCTCCTGTATTGGAATTTTGTTTCCGTCTATGTACTCATACCTCATGCTTTCCAGTACCCTGGAAAGAAGCAAACATCCATCCAGTTCCTAAAAAAGGTGCCTCTTCAGATCCATCAAACTACAGACCAATAGCTATAACTTCCACTCTTGGTAAAGTCTTTGAAATTATATTAAATAATCACATAATTAAGCACCTTGAGAATAATAAATTAATCAGTGATAGGCAATATGGTTTTAGAGTTTAGATGATGTCGATCAACTGCACTGCAGACATTCTTTGCCTTCTTACGCATCAAATCAACCAAGCTACAGATCAACATGGTGAAACACATACAATAGCACTGGATATATCAAAGGCATTTGATAGAGTCTGGCATCAATCCTTATTGTCGAAGATGTCACACTACGGCCTTGCATCATTAGTTCCACTAATTTCTTCTTATCTTCATAACAGACAAATACGTGTAAGGGTAGATGGCCTTTATTCTCAATTTCACTCAATAAATGCTGGTGTTCCCCAGGGATCAGTTTTGGCACCAACTCTGTTCCTCATTCATATCAATGATCTCATATCTACCACTCATAATCCAATACATTCCTACCAGATGACTCAACACTTCACAGTTCCTTCACATTTACCAATTCTTTCACCCAACCCGATCTTATAAATTCAAAAATAAACACTGCAATTTCTCTGAACCAGGACCTTTCTAGAATTAATGAATGGGGACAAAAGAATCTAGTTTCCTTTAATGCACAGAAACCCAAGTACATTCAATTTTCTAACCGACAGAATCTCACTGACTCCCATATATTTTTTTAATGATGTAAATATTCCCACTTCCCCTAGTATTGACATTCTCGGTGTAACATTAACTACTAACTTGAGCTGGACACATTATGTTAGAAGCATTGCTAAGAATCCCTCTAAACAACTGGGACTCCTGTACAGAGTTCGAGAATTCTTCACTGAGGAGCAGTTGGCCGTAATATATAAAAGTCATGTGCGTTCTCAGATGGATTACTGTTCACCTCAGTGGAGTGGAAGTGGAGTGGTTGCATTGAGGCAGTTGGACAAAATTCAAAATAAAGCTATTAGATTAATCAATAACCCTGCAATCACACAGGACCTTCCTACATTATCCATACGAAGAAACGTTGCATCCCTTGCATTATTCTACAGATATTTTCACAGCAATTGTTCCGAGGAACTTGCTTCAATTGTGCCGCCTCTCCACATCTTTCCCCGTAGAACTGGGGCAGCTGAGAGCGCTCTGAATTTACGCTTTCTCCTCCACAATGCAGAACTTCTGCTTATCAAAATTCGTTTATCCCTAGAACTACTACTCTTTGGAATTCACTTCCCTCGAGTTGCTTTCCACAAACTTACAATCTACAAAAGTTTAAATCCAGTTGTTACAAACATTTTATGAATGGAGGATGCCTTTAGGCACTTGGACCTTTTTTTTTATCTGTGTTTTTCCTTCCTCTGTTCATAGTCTCTTTAAAAAAATAAAAATAAAAATATATAATTAAGACAAGGTGGAGGCAGCTCTTATCTCGCAGCATTTTTATAAACAGACAACCCCAAATTATGAATCAAGTTTCCCTTCTGATAGAAAAGATGTATAATTGGGCATCAGGACTAACAAGCCGAGCCAAGAGAGTGCTAAGCAACCGGTGTCCTTAAGGTTGGTACTCCCATCCGGCGGGCTAGGGTTCTCGTCCCTGTGGTGTTGAGCTTGGGGTCTTTCTGGTGTTTAAGGGGGGATAGTGTATTTATTTGCTTATTTTTGTATATATTTTTGTATTATTATTATTTTTAATTTTATTACCTAGACCTCCATCAAGCTTACAAAACACCGCAAGACCACCCTTCAAGATAAGTTTGTGCATTTTTGATAGACAAATGTCCTAGCCGGAAGCCAGTTACTACTATGATTATTACAGGCTCGCTATAGCTCGCTAGGGGAAAAATCTACACCTTGATTATACGCAAGGTCTTAATATTGACAAAGAAATGTAGTGAAATGTCTAAAATAATAAACGCCAAACTATTGGAACGATCTTAAAATATCAAAACTGATGATGCTAAACATGAGGGAGAAGGCGGGCCAGGAAAAAATCCCCTCTCCCTTTAAGGCTGGCGGAATGTTTTGAGTGATAGGGGAAAGTGAAGAGACACTCGCTCACTGTCCTGCCACCTCAAAGACCGTCTGTCCTGCTGCCTCCCTCCACATGGCGCAGGGTTTGTGGTTTATCTTCACCCTCCTAATATAATTGGGTCATTACACCAAGAACATATAAACATGAGATAAGTGATACGTGCAGTAATAAGGACAATGATGAGGTGTAGGATGGAGAGGGATGGCATGATATGTAATGGTGGTGAGATGGTTTACCAGATTGTTTTACCTTCAGTTACAAAGACAGTTTATACATAATATAAACATTTTGCTATGACAATTTTCTCATGTAATGTTCATTATTATATCAGAGGTAAATATTTATGCCCATCCGTTTCATAGAAAAAAAATAAAAAATAAAGCCTTTCGTCTCATTAACTCACGTCTACTCACCGATTCCCTGCAATCAATCTCTCTCTTGGCCGCAATGTTGCATCTCTCTCGCTATTCAATCGCTATTACAATAAGTGTTCCTCAGAGTTCTCTCAGTGTATACCATCTCTACGTAAAGCACGTAGCACCCGTCTTGCAACAGAATCCCACCCCTATTCTGTGTAACTCTCCAACCCAAGAGTGAAACGATATTGAAACGATACTCCCAATCTTTCTTCTATTCAACAGCTGAGCTCTGAAGCTCTATCCCTGAATCCATCTTTCCTTCATCCTATGACTTACATTGCTTCAAACTCCGTGTGTCCAGGCATTTTGTCTCGAACTTTCCTTGATGTTGGCACTGTCACTCTATCAACTCTGGGAGAGGCACCCGTCACAGGCAGTTTTGCCTTTTGTCTCCCTCATCCATAAATACAAACATTTGTTTGTATATAATCCTTATTACACTAATAAAGAGGTGGTGTACTGGAGTGGCCATAAAATAGACATATAATTAATCTTATAGATTAGCTCAGGTTCGATTTCCAGAAGAGATGTTGTTAGAAGCCTATCCGTGGTGTAAATACAATAGTTACACCGCTTCATTATAAGCCCACCGGTGAGCAATTCCCAGTATATCCAGAAGAGATGCTGTTAGAAGTCTATCTGTGCTGTAAATACAATACTTACACCACTTCATTATAAGCCCACCGGTGAGCAATTCCCAGTATATCCAGAAGAGATGCTGTTAGAAGTCTATCCGTGCTGTAAATACAATAGTTTTACCACTTCACTATAAGCCCACCGGTGAGCAATTCCCAGTATATCCAGAAGAGATGCTGTTAGAAGTCTATCCGTGCTGTAAATACAATAGTTACACCACTTCATTATAAGCCCACCGGTGAGCAATTCCCAGTATATCCAGAAGAGATGCTGTTAGAAGTCTATCCGTGCTGTAAATACAAAACTTACACCACTTCATTATAAGCCCACCGGTGAGCAATTCCCAGTATATCCAGAAGAGATGCTGTTAGAAGTCTATCCGTGCTGTAAATACAATAGTTACACCACTTCATTATAAGCCCACTGGTGAGCAATTCCCAGTATATCCAGAAGAGATGCTGTTAGAAGTCTATCCGTGCTGTAAATACAATAGTTACACCACTTCATTATAAGCCCACCGGTGAGCAATTCCCAGAATATCCAGAAGAGATGCTTTTAGAAGTCTATCCGTGCTGTAAATACAATAGTTACACCACTTCATTATAAGCCCACCGGTGAGCAATTCCCAGAATATCCAGAAGAGATGCTGTTAGAAGTCTATCCGTGCTGTAAATACAATAGTTACACCACTTCATTATAAGCCCACTGGTGAGCAATTCCCAGTATATCCAGAAGAGATGCTGTTAGAAGTCTATCCGTGCTGTAAATACAATAGTTACACCACTTCATTATAAGCCCACTGGTGAGCAATTCCCAGTATATCCAGAAGAGATGCTGTTAGAAGTCTATCCGTGCTGTAAATACAATAGTTACACCACTTCATTATAAGCCCACCGGTGAGCAATTCCCAGAATATCCAGAAGAGATGCTGTTAGAAGTCTATCCGTGCTGTAAATACAATAGTTACACCACTTCATTATAAGCCCACTGGTGAGCAATTCCCAGTATATCCAGAAGAGATGCTGTTAGAAGTCTATCCGTACTGTAAATACAATAGTTACACCACTTCATTATAAGCCCACCGGTGAGCAATTCCCAGAATATCCAGAAGAGATGCTTTTAGAAGTCTATCTGTGCTGTAAATACAATAGTTACACCACTTCATTATAAGCCCACCGGTGAGCAATTCCCAGAATATCCAGAAGAGATGCTGTTAGAAGTCTATCCGTGCTGTAAATACAATAGTTACACCACTTCATTATAAGCCCACTGGTGAGCAATTCCCAGTATATCCAGAAGAGATGCTGTTAGAAGTCTATCCGTGCTGTAAATACAATAGTTACACCACTTCATTATAAGCCCACTGGTGAGCAATTCCCAGTATATCCAGAAGAGATGCTGTTAGAAGTCTATCCGTGCTGTTAATAATAGGTACACCACTTCATATAGCCCACCGTGAGCAATTCCCAGAATATCCAGAAGAGATGCTGTTAGAAGTCTATCCGTGCTGTAAATACAATAGTTACACCACTTCATTATAAGCCCACTGGTGAGCAATTCCCAGTATATCCAGAAGAGATGCTGTTAGAAGTCAATCCGTGCTGTAAATACAATAGTTACACCACTTCATTATAAGCCCACCGGTGAGCAATTCCCAGAATATCCAAAAGAGATGCTGTTAGAAGTCTATCCGTGCTGTAAATACAATAGTTACACCACTTCATTATAAGCCCACTGGTGAGCAATTCCCAGTATCCAGAAGAGATGCTGTTAGAAGTCAATCCGTGCTGTAAATACAATAGTTACACCACTTCATTATAAGCCCACCGGTGAGCAATTCCCAGAATATCCAGAAGAGATGCTGTTAGAAGTCAATCCGTGCTGTAAATACAATAGTTACACCACTTCATTATAAGCCCACTGGTGAGCAATTCCCAGTATATCCAGAAGAGATGCTGTTAGAAGTCTATCCGTGCTGTAAATACAATAGTTACACCACTTCATTATAAGCCCACTGGTGAGCAATTCAATATTTGTCTTTTTAGTTGCCTGTAGACAAGTAAAGTGTGGGCACCCCCACAACCCCAGACAAATATTAAGCCTCATCACGAGTATGGTTGTGTGGCATCATAGTTGTGTAGATGTAGGCCAGACAGTATGGGGGCGGGAGAGGCATTGCGCGCCATCGGTTTAGTGCCTTAAAGGGGAGATTTGTATTTATTGTTAATTTATCTATTTATATACCGGTATATTATTATGTTTTGTTTCCTCCCAAGACTTCCATGAAACTTTAAAAATACCCCCAAGACACCCCTTCGAAATAAATGTGTACATTTTCGGTTAAAAACATTCCTGGCCGAAGGCTGGTTCCTCCTAAACTACAGGCTTGCTTTCGCTCGGCAGGAACAAAATCGACACTTATATGAAATATAAGGCCTAATAATCGTCAAACTAATGGGGCTAAACATGAAAGAGAAAGGGGTAATAAAACAAATTACATGCCTTCCCTTAAGACTGTTGTTAGCTAGGAATCAAATTTGTAGAGTAGATGCTTTCTTTACATGGCGGAAATAAATGTACATAATAAACTACTACATACAGTAATTTGTAGTGAGACTAATTACTACTACATACAGTAATAAATGTACATAATAAACTACTACATACAGTAATAAATGTACATAATAAACTACTACATACCGTATTAAATGTACATAATAAACTACTACATACCGTAATAAATGTACATAATAAACTACTACATACAGTAATTTGTAGTGAGGCTAATTACTACTACATACAGTAATAAATGTACATATTAAACTACTACATACAGTAATAAATGTACATAATAAACTACTACATACAGTAATTTGTAGTGAGGCTAATTACTACTACATACAGTAATAAATGTACATAATAAACTACTACATACAGTAATAAATGTACATAATAAACTACTACATACAGTAATAAATGAACATAATAAACTACTACATACAGTAATAAATGTACATAATAAACTACTACATACAGTAATTTGTAGTGAGGCTAATTACTACTACATACAGTAATAAATGTACATATTAAACTACTACATACAGTAATAAATGTACATAATAAACTACTACATACAGTAATTTGTAGTGAGGCTAATTACTACTACATACAGTAATAAATGTACATAATAAACTACTATGTACAGTAATTTGTAGTGAGGCTAATTACTACTACATACAGTAAAAAATGTACATAATAAACTACTACATACAGTAATAAATGTACATAATAAACTACTACATACAGTAATTTGTAGTGTGGCTAATTACTACTACATACAGTAATAAATGTACATAATAAACTACTACAGTAATTTGTAGTGAGGCTAATTACTACTACATACAGTAATTAATGTACATAATAAACTACTACATACAGTAATAAATGGACATAATAAACTACTACATACAGTATTTTGTAGTGAGGCTAATTACTACTACATACAGTAATAAATGTACATAATAAACTACTACATACAGTAATAAATGTACATAATAAACTACTACATACAGTAATAAATGTACATAATAAACTAATACATACAGTAATTTGTAGTGAGGCTAATTACTACTACATACAGTAATAAATGTACATAATAAACTTCTACATACAGTAATTTGTAGTGATGCAAATTACTACTACATACAGCAATTAATGTACATAATAAACTACTACATACAGTAATAAATGTACATAATAAACTACTACATACAGTATTTTGTAGTGAGGCTAATTACTACTACATACAGTAATAAATGTACATAATAAACTACTACATACAGTAATAAATTTACATAATAAACTACTACATACAGTAATTTGTAGTGAGGGTAATTACTACTACATACAGTAATAAATGTACATAATAAACTACTACATACAGTAATAAATGTACATAATAAACTACTACAGACAGTAATAAATGTACATAATAAACTACTACATACAGTAATAAATGTACATCATAAACTACTACATACAGTAATTTGTAGTGAGGCTAATTACTACTACATACAGTAATAAATGTACATAATAAACTACTACATACAGTAATTGGCGGGTGCCCAACTCCGAAAGGAGTTGAAGTAGGGGAGCTATCCCCCCGCCAAAGGCGGCTTTCTAGGGCCTTTCCTAGCTGATGCTGAGAGGATTGGGTTCTAGTCATGTGGTGATGGGCTGGTCTATCAGAGTGAGAGGTGAACGATCTCTGCCATACCCATAGCTTACTCTGACTGTTCCTTTTACTTATATATCTTCTAGATCTCAAGTGACGGCGTCTTTTCCGTAGATCGACCTCCCTACTGCCAATCTAAAAGTTGGCAGATTGGGAGCCAAAGCGTCACATTTTTCCCTTGCGCCTCAACTTTCCCTTCTAATTGCTGAGGGGCACAGGGCCTTGGGTGGGGCTTTGGTTTCCCGGGCGTTTCTGCGCCCTCCTCAGCTCCCTGCCTTAGAGTGACTTCGGTCACCTGGGTTTTGTTAGTGGTAAGCAGGGAGGGTTTTGTGGGGGCGCTCTATGGCCTTGGCCTTGCTCGGGACCTTGGGGCTGTTCGGCCAGGCAGCCTGGGGAACAACAACAACATACAGTAATTTGTAGTGAGGCTAATTACTACTACATACAGTAATAAATGTACATAATAAACTACTACATACAGTAATAAATGTACATAATGTTACGATCCAGGTTCTCAAAGACACAGGGCTCTTCAACATTGGACTAGATAATGGCAAAAAGCAACAACGGAAACACTAGATCCAACCCCTGCCTTAAACACTGGAAAACAAAACACCATTAACGCCCTGAGTCGTGCCTGGACAACGAGGTATCCTATGACTCGGTAACTGGTGCACACACACTAGGCTGACGCTCAATAAAACAGCCTATTCTCAAACAGTAAAAGATTACTCGATTATGTTACACAAAGAAAAGATAGTTAACGTGATTAATTAACGTTACGGTAGATACTCAAATAACTGGCACTCCTGTATTAAAGAAAGTGCATTGCTAGTCCTGCAACATCTACTGGAAACTTCTGAAATAAGTCTGATGCTGGGAAGATATTCGTAAAGAATCTTGAACAATTATAATGCAGAATACGGGTCACAATAAATGCTAGGACATATAGTAATAATAAGCAGGCGAATAATAAAGTGCGCAAAGGTAGTAATGCTCGACAACTAAAGAAATGCTTCGTGACACAACGCAACAGCCTACTAGGGTTGTGCAACTCAACAACAACCTCGGCTCAAAAGTGCAGTGAATAATAATGCTGCATACATATAATAAGGGGGCTTATCTCTAACCAGTGTCTGCTCAGTTAATAAAGTCTAGCTGGGGTATCAAGGCAGGGCAACAATGGGCGAGCATGCGGCTCGTAGCCTAACGTTGTCCAAGAGTGGTATAATGAAGATTACGTTATATGACGGGGATGCTCTCTTGATAAATCTAGGTCTCTAGTACCTAGCTCTATCCTGGCGATCCCTCAGAAGTCAACACAAAGAGGCAGCACTATGTTGTGAGGGATAGGCTATGGCCCTCTCACACCACAGCGCTGTGCTCGCAAAGTAAACCAACCCGAAGACAACTTAGGCTCCCACAGTACCTGTCGATGTCGTGCAGAGCTTAGCTAACACTGCACACATCGGAGACAACGACACAGTAACCTTACCCCTAGTCTAGCTTTAGATAACCAAGCAGAATCACTCAACACCTTGCAAGGGAGACATATACCGGTCTACAACCTTCCCGAGAGAGGACACATACGGAAAAGTCCGTCTCTCTAAACCTCAATAAAGCATAATACCTCCTTAAGCTAATACATGGAAATATCTGAGAGCTTCGCGTACAATACGACTGGTCGACGGTGAACGTCTATGCTGAAACCAGAAGGGATGTTGAGTTTAATAAAGATTAGAGAATGAGAAAGGAGAAGTCGAGAGAGAGAAATAGTATGCAAAGTAGCGAGTATGGGGGACAGAATTGCAAAGGATGTAGGCGATACGCGTGTCAGGCAAGCTCTGAGCTGGTAAAGAACACGAGGCCGCGACGGGAAGGGACTAGTTGACCACCCGGCCGCCAACGCCGTCAGCGCCCAAGCGCGCCATGTCATAGCTCACCTCGCTGCCGGGTGTACTCCCTCACACTCTCTCGCTCGCCTCCCACACAAGCAACATTTATATTATAGCGAATATAAAATATAAGGCGCGATCACAGACCAAAACGAAGGCCATTTCTAGACTGTCTGTGGCAACACGACACTAATGAAATAAAGCAGATCATTCTAGGACAACTGTAGCCTATCCCCCCATCCTGGCGAGCGCTAGCGAGGTGCAATGCCCCACGCAACCATTCTGCTAACGCCGGGAGGCGTCACAATAATAAACTACTACATACAGTAATTTGTAGTGAGGCTAATTACTGCTACATTCAGTAATAAATGTACATAATAAACTACTACATACAGTAATTTGTAGTGAGGCTAATTACTACTAGATACAGTAATAAATTTACATAATAAACTACTACATACAGTAATTTGTAGTGAGGCTAATTACTACTACATACAGTAATAAATGTACATAATAAACTACTACAAACAGTAATAAATGTACATAATAAACAACTACATACAGTAATTTGTAGTGAGGCTAATTACTACTACATACAGTAATAAATGTACATAATAAACTACTACATACAGTAATAAATGTGCATAATAAACTACTACATACAGAAATTTGTAGTGAGGCTAATTACTATTACATACAGAAATAAATGTACATAATAAACTACTACATACAGTAATATATTTACATAATAAACTACTACATACAGTAATTTGTAGTGAGACTAATTACTACTACATACAGTAATAAATGTACATAATAAACTACTACATACAGTAATAAATGTACATAATAAACTACTACATACAGTAATTTGTAGTGAGGCTAAGTACTACTACATACAGTAATAAATGTACATAATAAACTACTACATACAGTAATAAATGTACATAATAAACTACTACATACAGTAATTTGTAGTGAGGCTAATTACTACTACATACAGTAATAAATGTACATAATAAACTACTACATACAGTAATAAATGTACATATTAAACTACTACATACAGTAATTTGTAGTGAGGCTAATTACTACTACATACAGTAATAAATGTACATACTAAACTACTACATACAGTAATAAATGTACATAATAAACTACTACATACAGTAATTTGTAGCGAGGCTAATTACTACTACATACAGTAATAAATGTTCATACTAAACTACTACATACAGTTATTTATAGGGAGACTAATTACTACTACATACAGTAATAAATGTACATATTAAACTACTACATACAGTAATAAATGTACATAATAAACTACTACATACAGTAATAAATGTACATAATAAACTACTACATACAGTAATTAATATACATAATAAACTACTACATACAGTAATAAATGTACATAATAAACTACTACATAGTAATAAATGTACATAATAAACTACTAAATACAGTAATTTGTAGGGAGGCTAATTACTATTACATACAGTAATAAATGTACATAATAAACTACTACATACAGTAATTTGTAGTGAGACTAATTACTACTACATACAGTAATAAATGTACATAATAAACTACTACATACAGTAATAAATGTACATAATAAACTACTACATACAGTAATTTGTAGTGAGGCTAATTACTACTACATACAGTAATAAATGTACATAATAAACTACTACATACAGTAATAAATGTACATAATAAACTACTACATACGTAATTTGTAGTGAGGCTAATTACTACTACATACAGTAATAAATGTACATAATAAACTACTACATATAGTATTTTGTAGTGAGGCTAATTACTACTAGATACAGTAATATATGTACATAATAAACTACTAAATACAGTAATTTGTAGTGAGGCTAATTACTACTATATACAGTAATAAATGTACATAATAAACTACTACAAACAGTAATAAATGTACATAATAAACTACTAAATACAGTAATAAATGTACATAATATACTACTACATACAGTAACTTGTAGTGAGACTAATTACTACTACATACAGTAATAAATGTACATAATAAACTACTACATACAGTATAAATGTACATAATAAACTACTACATACTGTAATTTGTAGTGAGACTAATTACTACTACATACAGTAATAAATGTACATAATAAACTACTACATACAGTAATAAATGTACATAATAAACTACTACGTACAGTAATTTGTAGTGAGGCTAATTACTACTACATACAGTAATAAATGTAAATAATAAACTACTACATACAGTAACTTGTAGTGAGACTAATTACTACTACATACAGTAATAAATGTACATAATAAACTACTACATACAGTAATAAATGTACATAATAAACTACTACATACAGTAATTTGTAGTGAGGCTAATTACTACTACATACAGTAATAAATGTACATAATAAACTACTACATACAGTAATAAATGTACATAATAAACTACTACATACAGTAATAAATGTACATAATAAACTACTACATACAGTATTTTGTAGTGAGGCTAATTACTACTACATACCTACATACAGTAATAAATGTACATAATAAACTACTACATACAGTAATAAATGTACATAATAAACTACTACATACAGTAATAAATGTGCATAATAAACTACTACATACAGTAATTTGTAGTGAGGCTAATTACTACTACATACCTACATACAGTAATAAATGTACAGATTAAACTACTACATACAGTAATAAATGTACATAATAAACTACTACATACAGTAATAAATGTACATAATAAACTATACATACAGTAATTTGTAGTGAGGCTAATTACTACTACATACAGTAATAAATGTACATAATAAACTACTACATATATTAATAAATGTACATAATAAACTACTACATACAGTAATTTGTAGTGATGCTAATTACTACTACATACAGTAATAAATGTACATAATAAACTACTACATACAGTAATAAATGTACATAATAAACTACTACATACAGTAATTTGTAGTGAGGCTAATACTAGTACATACAGTAATAAATGTACATAATAAACTACTACATACAGTAATTTGTAGTGAGACTAATTACTACTACATACAGTAATAAATGTACATAATAAACTACTACATACAGTAATTTGTAGTGAGACTAATTACTTATCCATTTGGTCGTTCACACCTTTTGCATATTACTATTGTTCAATGTATCAATCAGTACAAGCTATATCCAGTGACGTGTATAATATGGTGTCGTTATCTAGTGTGGCAGAAAGGAAGCAACCAACACTTTGGAGCTGCACTGTAACCATCTACAGTGGTGTGCGATACATATGAAGCACCCAACATCTCGAAGCTTCAATCGATAATCTCGAGGCATCGTAAGAGTTACAGGCTACTGAACAGCCTACAGTCCAGAGGTTGAGAAACAAATATAATAAATAAATACATTTTATTTCAACTACATTTAGACAATTTGTTGAAGCTTACGAAGGATATATAGTAGCTAAAAGGGTTAATGAATATAGTCTGTAGCCTTTTAATGAGTAGACGTCCTACCTAAGCTGAATAGAAATCGTCTAATAGTTGCCAGAATATAACGAAAACGACTTCGCCGGTACATAAGGGGTTAATATACTGTAGTGGAACATTATAATAATGAACTGCACACAAGCCTGAGCCTCCACTGTGAACCCAACCACTTACAACACACCACCCCCAGTAATCCGTCTACAGTGCCAACAACCACGAGAAGGGCCAAAGTTGTGTGTGCTGGAAAGTCACCTCTACTACTTCGTGAATAACCTACAGTATACAATATTTAATATCTCTCTCTCTCTCTCTCTCTCTCTCTCTCTCTCTCTCTCTCTCTCTATATATATATATATATATATATATATATATATATATATATATATATATATACAGAATATATATCCCTGGGGCTAAGGGATTAGAATATACCCCACGTGCTTTCTGCGTAGGTGTCGTAAGATGCGACTAAAGAGGTTGGGTCGGTGGGCTTTCGGCCCCCACCCGGAAACTAAAAATACGTAGCAACGATAAACAATCAGCCTCGGATGCGGACGGACCCTGTGTTGACGAACTCTTCGTGGCCACCACTTCGGGGATCACAGCGTCAGGCAATAGATAGATAGATAGATGGATATATATTTGTTATTACCTTTTTAGTTTCCTCCCTAGACTTCAATCATATTGCAAAAAAAAAAAAAAAAAAAAAATCAATATATTTGTACATTTTTTGGTAGTGATCCCTCCTTAGTTACAAGCTCGCTATCGCTCGCCATAAATTGACACCTAAATGCCACGATTTTGTTAACTATTGACAACCCTACTATCGCCTTTACATTATAGGCGATAGTAGGGTTGGGTGGTGGGTGATAACAACCGTGTTTGATGGAAGAGCAATAATGGTTTGGTGTTTTTTACAGGTACGGCATAGTACCCTTGTCCGTTTCCTAGTCATTCAGGTGTGACTTTAACCTCATGACTAAGTGACAAATGGCTTAATTCTCCACTTTTGGTAATGCACTATATTGATGAAAATTAGGGAACGGTGTGAAACAAGCTCTATCAAAATATCATTCTGATCCAACTGTTTGTTAATAACTTATTCCCGAAAACGATGCAACACGGCCTCTGAAAACCCCATATTGAGTTGGGTGAAAAGATGCAAGTCTGTGAACGTGGTGTGAGCTGCACCAAAGGGAAGACCAAGAAAGACGTGGGATTAAACCATACGGTCTATCTTCAATAATATGTAAACCTGACAAGTGAGGCAGCTCTGAATCGGGCTGCCTGGAGCGCCGCAATTAGGACATGAGATCGAAATTGCATTCCGTGGTTAGAACTCGGTCTTTAAATGTACAGTATGTATGTATGTATGTATGTATGTATGTATATATGTATGTACACCCAAACTTTTACCCAGCGTCTACTCATTAACGTTTGTTTAAAGGAATAATAATTTCACAAGTGTTATCAATGAATTCATCAGTGACATACGTCCCCTGAACTCCCTGACTTTGTGTTGGTGAACAAGGAAGGTAATTGTGGCCTGCCTACCGTTGTTGTACCTGGCAGGGCTGGGGTTATCGGGGAAGTTTATATAGATTCTTATCGGCTTGATTGTTGGGAACCGGTACCACGACATCAGCCGTAACAAACCTCCTTGAAATAGCCATAATGTAAATCACAATATGTCTATAATTATATATAATTGCTCTGATGTTATATTGTACAATTTAGCTACAATTTAGACTGAACGCTAGCCTTATAATCTTATAAAAATGTGTTATACACGTATTTATTTGATTTGCAGTTAATATATTACTATTGTGGGTTACCGATCATGTAATTTCGCATTCGTCTAAATATTCAGTCATCTACAAGATTTTAATATATTTATTCTTTTTTTGTTTCAAGTACATTTGAAGTAAAATATGATCAAATTATATTGTTATTTATATTACTCCATAAAAAAATATATCGATTAAACTAAACGTTAACAATATATTAATGTTGTAATTATTCATAATTCAATATTACGTATTACTGAAAATACAATATATCACTCTCCAATATATATTTTTGTATCTGCGATTTATGAAAATATCGTTCTTTTACGAATGTCCTAAGCTTCCAGTGCACAATTTAATGGGGTAGTGGCTATTGTTTGGTCTATTAATATATATATATATATATATATATATATATATATATATATATATATATATATTTTTTTTTTTTTTTTTTTTTTTTTTAGGACCATCAAGTTACTCGATACGCCATAAAGTCACAAAATTGATTCGTTGCTTCTATCCCCAAGTGTCCCTCAGAATAATATTCAAACCTACCAATACTTTGTCTCATCATTTCAAATTCAAAGATCGTATCCCGGATGTTCTGCAATCCTCTATTGTTTATCAATATAAATGTAGCTGCTGTAATGCAACTTATATAGGCCAATCAAAACGGCACTTAAACACGAGGGTTGCGGAGCACCTGGGTCGATCTTATAGAACTAGACTTCCCATTTCTAAACCATCATTTTCAGCCATTCGAGACCATTGTGAACCTTTAGGCCATTCCATTAACAAAAACAGATTTTTCAGTCATTTTCAGTTGTTCTGGTGACACCACCCGGTTAATAGCAGAGTCCCTCCTCACTCACCATCTTAAGCCCACCTTGGGCACCCACGAATTCTCCTCCAACCTATTATGTTTCTAAGGTATTGTGTATAGTTTAGCCTAAAATATCTACACGTAGTTCACATATGGTTTAGCTGTTTCTGTTGCTTGTGTTTGTTTCTATCTCTTTTTTGGCGATTTCTAACTTTTTATGTTTTTCTAAATTATTATTAAAAATATATTTGCTTTAAATGTCAACATAATGTATTAATAAATTTATTTCTTATTGCTTTAGGTCTGATGATGACATATGTTAATGTCGAAACGTTACCGGTACCAGAATAAAGATGTTCGTGTTTACCTTGGTGTTGCTTGCCCTTATAAGACTCCGCTTCCCCCGAGGAGAATCTATTGCCACTACTATATATATATATATATATATATATATATATACCGGTATATATATACAGTATGTATATATATATATATATATATATATATATACGGTATATATATATATATATGGTATATATATATATATATATATATATGGTATATGTATATAGTATATATATATATATGGTATATATATATATACGGTATATATATATATATATATATATATATATATATATATATATATATATATATATATATATATGGTATATATATATATATATATATATATGATATATAATTATATATATATATATATATATATAGTATATTTATGTATTTTGTATTTTCTTCGCTAGACCTCCATCAGGCTTAAATAAAGCACCCCTAGACCCCCATTCAAGATAAATTTGTACATTTTTCGGTAGAGAAATATCCCGGCCGAAGGCTGGTTCTTCATAGAATTACAGGCTTCCAATCGACACCTAAGTGAAACGAAAGGTCTATATATCCACAATTAAATGGGGCGAAAGGTCTTAAAATCACCAGACTAATGGCCCGAACTGTTTAATATCTGAAAACTAATGGGGTTAAACATGAGGAAGAAGGGGGGCCAGAAAAAACAACCATCTCCCATTAAGAATATTGTCGGAAGCAAATTTGGTGAATAATTTAAGGTGGACAATATAAGGGGAAGTATTCGTTTAATTTCTGAACTCCCTTTTCCTTCATGTTTAGCCCCATTAGCTTTCAAATGTTAATACCTTCGTTCATTTATGTGTCGATATTTAGACCTTACGTGCCATTTAGGTGTCGATCTTTTCCTGGCGAGCGATAGCGTGCCTGTATTATAGGAGGAACCGGCCTTTGGCCTACCGACAAATTTACACATTTATCTCGAATGGTGGTCTTTGGTATGGCGTTTCTTTAAGTTTGATAGAAGTCTAGGGAGCAAACCAAAGCAAATCTAAATACCGGTAATAATAATAACAAATATATAATGTTACGACTGAGGTTTAAATATATCAGGGTTCTTATTCATTGGACTAGTAATGGCATAAATGCTACAACGGAAAGCGCTAGATCCAACCTCTGATGTATATTCCCAGTGAACAAATAACACAAATACTCTCCAGAGTTCTATATGCAATAATAGGTTATTAAACTCTCAATAAATGTGCGTCTACTCTAGGCTTAATGATATGTGAAAACAGCCTATTACTACCTATAACCGAAGGTGCTTGGTTATGGTATGCAAAGTAAGGTGGTAAGAGAAGTTACAGCTTACGTTACTTTAATCAATAAATGTCAGGCACTCCTGCATGAAAGAAAGTGCACTAAAGTCCTTCAACACCAACAAGGAATCTTCTTTAAAAGTTAGATGCTATCAAGATGCTCGAATCGGAAATGGAACCCAAAAAGGCAGGCAGCGGAACAATGCTCGTGCAGGCTATGCACACAAAAAGGCAGGAGATATAATGCAGTCGGAGCCAAGAATATCCTAAACACTACAACAATAATAATCGCCACGACAATGCAGTATTCCTATCAACAAAAAGAGCCTAAGTCATTTGTGTCTCAATACATCAAACCAGAATGGGCCCCAACTTCTTCCGGAACACATCGCCTTTCTTGATCTTTGGAGGGAAAGGTGGCATGCCCTTCCTTCTCCCTCATACTGTGCCTACAGTCCTCGTCTTGCGCTCATGAAGGTACTTTGAGAGAGGGGGGGACGTGTAGTAGTTGTCCGTGTAGAGGACGTGATTCTTATGGAAATAGCGGTCCATCATGGCTTGCACCACTGCTCCGCCAAAGCCAATGAGGGGGTCCACAAGCACGTCCCCTTCCTTCCCGCAGTAGACCAGGAAGTCCAGGATATAGCCAGTTCGGCAGTCGCACAGCACAAAGAGTTTTTTGCCAAAGCGATGTCTCTTTGAGGGGATGTACTACCGGAAGCTGAGCTTTCCCCGGAACAGCACAAGAGACTCGTCAATGACGACCTTGCGGAAGGTCTTGAAGTAGGAGGAGAAGCGGTGTCGCATCATCTCGTACAACGTCCTAATCTTCCACAGCTTGTCTGGGCAGTGGACGTCGGTGTTGGTGACAAGATGGAGCACTGCAAGGATGTCAAGGTACCGGTCGCGAGACATATATTTCCCGAAGGCAGGGGTGGATATGAGATCATTGGTGATCCAATAGTCAGGCAACCTATGCTTCTTGACATGAGGCATTAGCATGGTGAGTGCCAGGAAGACCATGAACTTGTGATGAGTCACTTCGGTCTACTGCCTCATGTGGCCCTTGGTCACCTTGTCAAACATGTGGACATGGAATTGGTGCTGCTTGTTGGTCTCCTTGATGACAAATCCGGTAACCTCCTCATCAAAAAAGGCCTCAAAAAGCTCATGTGGTGGAGCATTGGGGCCTGCGGAAAAATTGGGGGTAATTCGTGAACCCTCCTGTACCTCATCAAAAGCTGGCACATCAGGGTTGTAATCTTCCCCGTCAGCCAGGTCTTCCCACTGAAACACGTAGGATGGGTCTTGGCGACGCCCACGAGGAGCTCCAGGTTGTGGCCCAGCACGCCCACGGCCAACTCGGGAGGCGCACGCCCTAGGGCGGCCAGGGCGGCGGCCACCAGGGCAGCGGCCAGGGTGGGCCACAGCACGACGCCCCCGGGCGGAGCGGATGGGTTGAGGGTCGACCATGTCCATGTAGTCGTAGTCAGAGTGGTCATCTTGCCCTGACGGTGGACCTATATAGTCATGGCCAGAGTCATCTGTGAGGTGCCCTTCGTCGTCAGCGTCCCCCACATAATCTGGCGGGGAATGAGTGATGCGTGGGCGGCGTACGGGGGGGCGAGCTGGGGAAGGAGTGGAAGGTGAGGCTATGTCCCCCCGAGGTTGTGGGCTCCTTTGCCTGCGACGAGTAGCAGGAAGCAATGTTCCACTGTCACTATGCCCAGGTATTGGTGATGCGAGCTCAAAAGCTGTCTGGAACACATGTTGATTGCTGGAGAGGTGGGGAGGACCGTGGGGAAAGTTGCGGGGGCGTATGGCTGGGGCCGGCAAGGGTGGACGCCGCGGGAGCCTCGAACAAAGCCCGCCTCGTTTGCTGTCCCTTTTTCACATATTTTCTGCCTTTCCCCTTTTCGGCAGCAGTATGTCACCTGTCGGGGGACCTAGGAGGCAAATAGGCCGAAAGTGGGGGGTCCTCAACCCTTGGCAGTGGTGGGGAAAAAAGCGGGGCGCCCGAGTCATCTTGGGTGGCCTTGGGAGATAAGGGAGACAATGGCTGGCGGGATGAGTCACCACGCTCACCCTCACTCACAGCCCCATCCTCACCAAGTCTTTTGGCTTCTTCCCTGGCTACCGCGGCCGCCTTCTCAAGTACCTGCTTCTTATAAAAGCGTAGCTTGAAAGGCGATTTAGCTGGCGAAGGGCTTGGAGTCGTGTCACTCAAGTGAAACTTGGAGATTGACCTTGAACTCTCCCACTTACTCACTTTCCCCACTTCACTTTCTTCAGCTAAAACAGCTTTCGCAAAAGCTGTTACATCACCTTCATCACTCTCATCACTCATGTTCACTCACAAATCCCCTAAATTGAGTACCATTGTCACTGTCATCACCATAATCACTAGACTTATAAATAGACGATTTATCACTGTCTTCATCATTAACATTATGTTGTCCTTTAGCACGCTCATAAAGTCTCAATGTCTCCTCAATACCTCCTGGAGATAACACATTTAGGCGGTGTCGTCTGCGTAAGACGCGACGAGCTTGGGCGGGCGTCGTAGGGAGCATGGTATCGTACACAACGGAATCACTGTTTGGCGTACTATCCATGATGGCGTCGGGGTAGAGACTGTTGCTGTGGCGTAGTTCACATGTGGTGGCGCTGTCTACTACCCCACAACAACAAAAATCTACGCGCCCCATTCGAAAGCATATACGCAAGCACCCGGAGCCTCAGAGCCCTACCGGGTTCCGCGGGGGTGTTTGTTATGGGTGCCTCAGAGACCAACCGGGTCTGAGGGGTTAAGGAGGGCCTGGCCTTTGGCGGGGAAATTTTTCTACCGAAAAATATACAAATAGAGCTAGAAGTGGGATCTTGGAGAGTTTTTTTAAGCTTGATGGAGGTCTAGGGAGGAAAGTAAACAGAATCATAAATAAATGAAAAAATCAACAACAATATAAACACTCCATCTTTAATATATGTGTGTAACTACACACTTTATGGGTTATACCAAATGTGTTATATTGCAAAATCTTTTAACCCCTTCTATACCGGCGATGTCTTCGTAATCTTCTAGCTATATTTAGACAATTTCGTGCAGTTTAACCTCTCTTTGGCGGCACCCGGCTATAGTTGGACAAGAGACCCCTAACCCACAGAGCGGGGCCCGGCTATAGTCGCATGCAATTTTGAGCACGTAATGTGCTCTGAGAGAGAGCCGAGCGGTGGGAGGAGCATAGGTTCCTTCTGACCGGTCGGCACGGCTCGCGCGCGACGACTGAGGCCCCCTCCACACACATCCACACTCGCTACCTCGCTACACACGTAATTATGTAATGAAATTACCGTATTCTAGCGATTTTGCCCTTCGGTTGCACGATCGTTGCAAGACAACCAGTGATCATAGAAGGCTGGTTCAGGTGTCATTGGAAAGCTCAATTAACGCCCTTTCAGGGATACATAATTGTATTAAGCTCTGACTCTTGCTTATGCATGAAAACGAGCACGGAAATAAGCTTGTTTAGGGGAAAACCACCCGCTTGGCAGGTAGTAGAAGTAATTAACCTAGCCGCTCGTTGAGTGTTAAGAAGGATCTGAGATAATATATAGGGATAGGTGAGATAGTTCGAAGCCTGTTAATAGGTGTAGGTCCTTTTTAAACTGAATAATACCGTCTAATAGTAGCCAGAATAAAGTTAACGCTGTCAGTATATTTGATTTAATCTACATTTCGATAATTTTATGAAGCTTAGGAAGGGAATATGGTATCTAAAAGGATTATTTGAGAGTGTCTGTAGCCATTCATTGATAGACGTCCTTCATAAGCTGAATAATATCGTCTAATTGTTGCCAAACTATTATGAAAAGGACGTCACCGGTACTGTATGTGTTAAAGGACGGCACCAGAACTGTATGGGTTAAAAGGACAGCACTGGTACTGTATGGGTTAATAGGACGGCACCACTACTGTATGGGTTAAAAGGACGTCACCGGTACTGTATGTGTTAAAAGGACGGCACCAGTACTGTAAGGGTTAAAAGGACAGCACCGGTACTGTATGGGATAAAAGGACGTCACAGGTACTCTATGGGTTAAAAGGACGTCACCAGTACTGTATGGATTAAAAGGATGTCACCGGTACTGTAGGGGTTAAAAGGGCGGCACAGGTACTGTATGGGTTAAAAGGACGGCACAAATACTGTAGGGGTTAAAAGGATTCCACCGGTACTGTATGTGTTAAAAGGACGGCACCAATACTGTATGGGTTAAAAGGATGGCACCGGTACAGAAAAGGGTTAAAGGGACGGCACCGGTACTGTATGGGTTAAAAGGACGGCACCGGTACTGTATGGGTTAAAACGACGGCACTGGTACTGTATGGGTTAAAAGGACGGCACCAGTGCTGTATGGGTTAAAAGGACATCACCGGTACTGTATGAGTTAAAAGAATGGCACCAGCACTGTATGGGTTAAATGGACGGCACTGGTACACTGGTAATGAAATTACCGTATTTTAGTAATTTTGCCCTTCGGTTGCACGATCGTTGCAAGACAACCAGTGATCATAGAAGGCTGGTTCAGGTGTCATTGGAAAGCTCAATTAACGCCCTTTCAGGGATACATAATTGTATTAAGCTCTGACTCTTGCTTATGCATGAAAACGAGCACGGAAATAAGCTTGTTTAGGGTAAAACCACCCGCTTGGCAGGTAGTAGAAGTAATTAACCTAGCCGCTCGTTGAGTGTTAAGAAGGATCTGAGATAATATATAGGGATAGGTGAGATAATTCGAAGCCTGATAATAGGTGTAGGTCCTTTTTAAACTGAATAATACCGTCTAATAGTAGCCAGAATAAAGTTAACGCTGTCAGTATATTTGATTTAATCTACATTTCGATGATTTTATGAAGCTTAGGAAGGGAATATGGTAACTAAAATGATTATTTGAGAGTGTCTGTAGCCATTCAATGATAGACGTCCTTCATAAGCTGAATAATATCGTCTAATTGTTGCCAAACTATTATAAAAAGGACGTCACCGGTACTGTATGTGTTAAAGGACGGCACCAGAACTGTATGGGTTAAAAGGACAGCACCGGTACTGTATGGGTTAAAAGGACGGCACCACTACTGTATGGGTTAAAAGGACGTCACCTGTACTGTATGTGTTAAAAGGACGGCACCAGTACTGTAAGGGTTAAAAGGACAGCATCGGTACTGTATGGGATAAAAGGATGTCACAGGTACTGTATGGGTTAAAAGGACGTCACCAGTACTGTATGGATTAAAAGGACGTCACCGGTACTGTAGGGGTTAAAGGGGCGGCACAGGTACTGTATGGGTTAAAAGGACAGCACCAGTACTGTATGGGTTAAAAAGACGCCACCAGTACTGTATGTGTTAAAAGGACGGCACCAATACTGTATGGGTTAAAAGGATGGCACCAGTACAGAAAAGGGTTAAAGGGACGGCACCGGTACTGTATGGGTTAAAAGGACGGCACCGGTACTGTATGGGTTAAAACGACAGCACTGGTACTGTATGGGTTAAAAGGACAGCACCAGTGCTGTATGGGTTAAAAGGACATCACCGGTACTGTATGAGTTAAAAGAATGGCACCAGCACTGTATGGGTTAAATGGACGGCACTGGAACTGTATGGGTTAAAAGGACGGCACTGGTACTGTAAAGGTTAAAAGGACGCCACCGGTACTGTATTGGTTAAAAGGACGCCACCGGTACTGTATGGGTTAAAAGGACGTCACCAGTACTGTATAGGTTAAAAGGACGTCACCACTACTGTATGGGTTAAAAGGACGCCACAGGTACTGTATAGGTTAAAAGGACGCCACCGGTACTGCATGGGTTAAAAGAACTGCACCGGTACTGTATGGGTTAAAAGGACGTCACCAGTACTGTATAGGTTAAAAGGATGTCACCGGTACTGTATGGGTTAAAAGGATGGCTCCGGTACTGTATGGGTTAAAAGAACTGCACCAGTACTGTATGGGTTAAAAGGACGGCACCGGTACTGTATGGGTTAAAAGGACGGCACTGGTACTATATGTGTTAAAAGGACGGCACCGGTACTGTATGTGTTTAAAGGACGGCACTGCTCCTGTATGGGTTAAAAGGACGGCACCAGTACTGTATGGGTTAAAAGGACGGTACCGGTACTGAATGGGTTAAAAGGACGGCACCGGTACTGTATGGGTTAAAAGAACGGCACCAGTACTGTAGGGTTAAAAGGACGTCAACAGTACTGTATGGGTTAAAAGGACGGCACCAGTACTGTATGGGTTAAAAAGACGTCACCGGTACTGTATGGGTTAAAAGGATGGCTCCAGCACTGTATGGGTTAATTGGACGGCACTGGTACTGTAGGGGTTAAAAGGACGCCACCGGTACTGAATGAGTTAAAAGGACGCCACCGGTACTGAATGAGTTAAAAGGACGCCACCGGTACTGAATGAGTTAAAAGGACGTCACCGGTACTGTAGGGGTTAAAAGGACGTCACCGGTACTGTAAGGGTTAAAAGGACGTCACTGGTACTGTATGGGTTGAAAGGACGGCACCAGTACTGTATGGGTTAAAAGGACATCACCGGTACTGTATGGGTTAAAAAGACGTCACCGGTACTGTATTGGTTAAAAGGATGGCACTGGTACTGAAGGGGTTAAAAGGACGGCACCGGTACTGTAGGGGTTAAAAGGACATCACCAGTACTGTATGCGTTAAAAGGACGGCACCGGTAATGTATGGGTTAAAAGGACAGCACCGGTACTGTATGGGTTAAATGGACGGCACCGGTGCTGTATGGGTTAAAAGGACGGCACTGGTACTGTATGGGTTAAAAGGACGTCACCGGTACTGTATGGGTTAAAAGAACAGCACCGGTACTGTATGGGTTAAAAGGATGGCACCGGTACTGTAGGGGTTAAAAGGACGTCACCGGTACTGTATGGGTTAAAAGGACGGCACCGGTACTGTATGGGTTAAAAGGACGGCACCGGTACTGTATGTGTTACAAGGACGGCACCGGTACTGTATGGGTTAAAAGGACATCACCGGTACTGTAGGTTAAAAGGCCGGCACAGGTACTGTAAGGGTTAAAAGGACGGCTCCGGTACTTACCTTTGATTACCTTTGAAGAATTCCGTCTGGGAGCGACGCAGCTAAGGTGGACCTCCGCATGTTCCGGGCAGCGCTCCCCTCCTCATCTCTGGGTCTTGGACTCTTGATGGGAGACTGTTGTTGGAGCCTGGGTAGCCTGGTGTTGGTGGCTGGTCTGGGATTCTAACCAGCCACTTGTCTAGTTTGTGTTTAAATGTGTCAACGGTTACACCAGTTAGATCCCTAAGCTCTCTAGGGATGCTGTTGAAGAGTCGGGTCCCGTTGTGTTGGAAGCTGTGGTGAACTAGCGTCTTCATTCGCTGTGTGGAGGCTTGAGTGCTTCTGACGTAGCATAGGCGTCCTCTTCTTGGATTTGCGTTTTCAACCAATCCCACATTTGGAACCCTTCCTTCTAGTATCTTCCATACGTAAATTACAACGTATCTCTCTCGTCTACGTTGGAGAGAGTAAAGCCCCAGTTCTTTGAGCCTTTCCCAGTAATTTAAGTGGTTGACTCCTGAAATTCTGCTTGTGAAAGTTCTCTGTAATGCCTCGATCTTTGCTATGTCTGTTGATTTGTGTGGGGACCACAACTGACAGCAATATTCGAGTTTGGGCTGCACCAGAGATTTCCACAAGGTCAGCATACACACCCTTTCTCTTGTGTTGAAGGTCCTAAGGATCCATCCTGAAAGTTGTCGTGCTGCTAGAGTGATTTTGGAGTAATGGTAGGAGAAGGTGGCATCATTACTCATGTATACCCCAAGATCCTTAGTGTGGTCTTTGGCCGGTATTAATTGTTGATCACATTGGTAGTGGGTCGAGCTTTTGATAATTTCTTTGCCCCCATACCTTAAGAGTTCAAACTTTTCTCCGTTGAGAGCCATGTTATTATTTTTTGCCCAGCTTACGACTCTTTCTAGGTCTTGTTGGAGTAGTCTGGTATCTTCCTCGGTCTCTATCTGCCTCTTTATCCTCGTGTCGTCGGCGAATGAAGTGGCTGATGAGTGTCTTAGGCCGGCATCGATGTCGCCAACCATTATGAGGAAGAGGAGAGGACCCAGTACAGTGCCTTGAGGTACACCGCTGACCACTTTACTAGGGTCTGATAGGGCCCCCTGTACTGTCACTCTTTGGGTCCTGTCCTTAAGGAAACTGTGGATCCAGTGTCCTACCTTCCCAGATATCCCGTGAGATCTTAGCTTGTGGAGGAGGATCCCGTGATCTACCTTGTCGAATGCTTTCGCGAAGTCCAGGTAGATCACGTCAGCATTGTTCCCATCCTGCATTTCTTCTAGAATGGATTCATAATGGAGTAGTAATTGGGAGAGGCAGGATCGCCCCCTCCTAAATCCATGCTGTCCCTCGTTGAAAGCACCGGTTTTTTCTAGGTGTTCAGTCATTCTGTCACGCAGGACCCGTTCGAAGATTTTTATCAGGTGGGAAGTTAACACCACTGGTCTATACTGTTTGGGTGACCCTTTGCTGCCTCCTTTATGTATAGGGGTAATTATTCCCACTTTGAGTGCTGATGGTATCAAGCCAGAATTTAAGGATTCTGACCACAGTAGTTGTAGGGGTGTTGCTAGTTGGTCTTTGCAGTTTTTCAAGAAAAGTGTGTGGAATCCATCAGGTCCGGCTGCCGAGTTTGATGCTATGCAGTCAATGGCTGTTGTGATGTCTTTCCTCGAAATTTCTACAGATGGGATTTGTTCTTGTCGGGCTGTTGGGGTGGGCTCCGAGAAAAAGTTGGTTGGGTTTTCCACTATTTTGTTCTTGTCCGGTTGGCTGAAAGTGTCCTCATATTGCTTGCTTAGTATTTGTGCCATGTTTTTTGGATCTCCGTCAAGTTCTCCATTGGTCTTTTCGAGTGGGCCAATTGTTGACATATTTCTTAGTTTCTTTTTTGCATAGCTAAAAAAGAACTTTGAGTTTGTTTTGATATGTGACACCGCTTTTTGTTCATCTCTTGTTCGCTGAGTGTCATGGGAACGGAGAAGTATGGGTTAAAAGGACGGCACCGGTACTGTAGTGTTAAAAGGACGGCACCGGTACTGTATGTGTTAAAAGGACGGCACCGGTACTGTATGGGTTAAAAGGACGGCACCGGTACTGTATGTGTTAAAAGGACGGCACCGGTACTGTATGTGTTAAACGGACGACACCGGTACTGTATGGGTTAAAAGGACGGCACCGGTACTGTATGGGTTAAAAGGATGGCACCGGTACTGTATGGGTTAAAAGGACGGCACCGGTACTGTAGGGGTTAAAAGGACGGCACCGGTACTGTATGGGTTAAAAGGACGGCACCGGTACTGTATGGGTTAAAAGGACGGCACCGGTACTGTATACTGTAGGTTAAAAGGACAGCACCGATACTGTATGGGTTAAAAGGACGGCACCGGTACTGTATGGGTTAAAAGGACGGCACCGGTACTGTATACTGTAGGTTAAAAGGACGGCACCGGTACTGTATGGGTTAAAAGGACGGCACCGGTACTGTATGGGTTAAAAGGACGGCACCGGTACTGTATACTGTAGGTTAAAAGGACAGCACCGATACTGTATGGGTTAAAAGGACGGCACCGGTACTGTATGGGTTAAAAGGACGGCACCGGTACTGTATACTGTAGGTTAAAAGGACGGCACCAATACTGTATGGGTTAAAAGGACGGCACCGGTACTGTATAATGTAGGTTAAAAGGACGGCACCGGTACTGTATGGGTTAAAAGGACGGCACCGGTACTGTATACTGTAGGTTAAAAGGACGGCACCGGTACTGTATACTGTAGGTTAAAAGGACGGCACCGGTAATTATTTTTTAAACCGCACATCTAAACAGTGTTACTTGGGTATACATAACTACATGCACGCAATTGAAGGTTCATTTACGTATTTACAAGCAAAACAAACCAGGGGTGAGACTGAAAGCCCTTTCAAAACGGAATATAGTCGTCTAATAGTAGCCAGAAAGAAGTTAAAAGGACGGCACCGGTACTGAATGTTTAAACCGCACATCTAAACAGTGGAGCTTGGTATACATGCACGCTATTGAAGGTTCATTGTTTGTTATATATTCATCTATTTGTTTCTACGCTTTAAACAAAATTATATATATGTATTATTTTTATATTTTGTTAATACAATATTTTTTTTTTTTTTTTTTTTTTTTTTTATTTTTGTGTTTACCAGCAAAACAAACCAGGGGGTAGACTGATGGACCTTTGGCGTGTGTCACAATACAAGAATTACCGACCGACTGTAAAACTCGGAGGAAGGTATGACGGTACGACAGGCGTACCTGCTTATCATTAACCCTTTCTGTACTGCCGACGTCTATTTAATACGTCTATATGGCTCTAGACACTTAACATGCTTCGAACTATCTAACTTAACCATTTGTATTACCACAGATCTTTCTTAAACTGCACAAAGTCATGTAAATATAGCACGAATAAAATTTATAAAGACGTCGCCGGCACAAAAGGGGTTAATTCCTTCAATCCGGTGGAGTTCTTGTATTATAATTGATTTTTGCAGTATCAATGTTTCTATAATTATGTATTGTTGATATAATTGTATATAATAATTAACATTCCACAACTACTTTTCTTACATATAATCATTATAAAGCAAAGAGGTGTGGTGTAACCCATCCGAGTGATTTATAACTTTATAATAATTTTATAGATATTTTTCTATTTCATATTATTTATTGTAGTCTATTTTTGTTAATAACGACATCTTTGCATTAATACGAAGCAGAAACATAATAGATTCATATTTATCCTTTTAATAATCGATACATTAGTTGCTAAGGGATTCCATTTACCATCAACTGAAATAGACCCGACTATAGTAATACGACTTAAAAAACAGTCCTTCTAAATTAATTCCATCATATATATTCGTGTTATAGTTATACCAGTGATAACATTGGTGACCTTTTATAATATGTATTACAACCAGCTGTGGTAGAGCAAGGTAGAGGGTTAGCAAGCACTCTTACATTATTCACTGGTTTTATTGTCGATATTCCACAAAATCTCAGTAATATCAAGGTTATTTCTTAAGGGGGTAGGGTATTTTGTTGTATCTATTTATTTATCTATTTATGTTTATAGTTTCCTCGCTATACCTCCATCAAGCTTAAAAAAAAAAAAACTTCAAGATAAATTTGTAAATTTTTCGGTAAAATAGGTCCTGGCCGAAGGCCGATTTATCTTAAATTTTCATTCACAGGTTTGCTCTCGCTCGCCAGGAAAAAAATTGACACCTACAGTAAATGGCACGAACGGTCTTGATATTGATAAGGAAATCGGACAAAAGGTCTTAAAACGCCAAACTAATAAGCTGAACGTCTAAAATCTGAAAACTATTAGAGGCTAAACATGAGGGAGAAGGGTTTCCAGAAGAAACAACCATGCCCCCTTAACCTATTCAGTACCAGTGACGTCCTTTGCAATATAGTCCGGCAATTACTAGACGATTTTATTCAGCTTGGGATGGACGTGGAGCAAATAAGATGCTACAGACTATTTCGATTAGCCCTTTTAGCAACCACCAATCCTGACATGAGAGGCACTCAATTCCTGGCAGCAGCCTCCACGAACCAAGACCACCCACTAAACTACATGGCAACACACCCACAGACACCAAGAAATATCAAAACAACACCCAGCACACGGTATCACACACAATTATTGTCCTCTCTCCCTCCCTGCCCACCCCGAACCAACTTCCAGAAGCACATCCATACTCATATCTCTCACCGATCCATCCACTCACTCACAGACAACACGCAGCTGCATGCACGACCTCCCGAAATCCATCCTTCCGAATCCTCCCGAGGACAGAGTCCACCTGGCCAGGCTGAGATGCGGACACCATCCAGCTCTCCTGAGCTATCAGAAGAGACTGGATGACTCCGCTGTCGACTCCTGCCCGGGATGTAACACAGCACCCCATACCATTAAGCACATCATAGAAGACTGCATTTCACACAACCACTTACGCCAACAACACAATCTACACTCAATGAGAGCTCTGTGGGAAAGCCCGATCGTGGCCATGGCCTTCCTCAGGGACTCGGGGCTGTTCGGCCAGGCAGCTTAGGGAACAACAACAACAACAACCACCAATCCTTCCTAAACGACATCAAATCTTCTAAATATAGCTGACATATCTTCAGACGTCCCTGGTAGTGAAAGGTTTAAGAGGGGAAGGGTTTATTTATTGGTCGGTTAATATATCTCTTTGTTATTATTATTATACATTCCTTACTATACCTCCATCAAGCTTAAAAAACACTCCCCAAGATCCCACTTCTAGATAAATTTGTAAATTTTTCGGTAGGTTAATTTTTCGGCCGACGGCCGACTCCTCCAAATATTACAGGCTCGTTATCGCTCTCCAGGATAAAATCGACACCTAAATGGTACGAAAGGTCCTAATATTGACAACAAAATGGGGTGAAAGGCCTTAAAATCGCCAAACTAATGGGGCGAACGTGTTTAAATGTGAAAACTAATTAGGCTAAAGATGAGGGAGAGGGGGTGGCCAGAAATTTCAACCATCCCCCATTAATAAACCATGATAGGTAAACTACATGTTATCATATACTATTTCCTTAGTAGGCTCTTTCACTCCATTACTTATACAAAAAGGCATGAATTCATATTATATTCAAAAGAATTATGCTGTTATGTCAAAATTATGGTTGCATCTGCAATATAAATATATGTGTCTAAATATAAGTGCATCTGAGAGAGAGAGAGTACAAAGGAGTACAAAGGAAATCAAGCAACAACAGGTCTAGTGACCCTTCTAGGCTGCTTGTCCTCCAAAACACTGAGGATCAAGTGTCCAAACAGTGGTTTAGAGTGGGTAAGGGAACATTGAAAAGGGAACTACTGCCCTGGAACTAATGTCCGCGGCAGGATTGGGAATTTAGTAGGGGACAGATGGGTTAGTAACTGAGGGGAGGATAAAATAAAGTTATTCATTTACAAATGCAGTCAGTCACGGGTTTGATGCAAGATATTTGTCTAGGCGAAGTCTAAATAAATCAACGGTGCTACAGTCTATAACGTCTCGGGGAAGCCCATTCCACAATTTGACAACTCGATTGAAAAAGAAATTCTTAGATTCGTGTGAGTTAAAAGATTTACCAATAATTTTGCAACCGTTTCCCCGCGTGTAATTAGATTGGTTGATAGCGAAGTACTTACTACAGTTCATATCGTCGATGCCTTTGATGATTTTGAGCACTTGAATTAAGTCGCCTCTTAACCCTTCTTTGGCGGCGTGCAACTTATGTCGTGTGAAATAAATATGGACTAAGTGCGGTTCACAACTTATGTCGTGTGCCATTTTCACCACGTAATATTGCTGAGAGAGAGAGATGAGTGGTGGGAGGAGCGTAGCAAGCGTATGACTGCTCCAGATCACCGCGGCGGAGCTACTGACATGAATCCCACCCTCCTCCACCCTCACGCACTCGCTACACAGGGAATTATGTAGGGAAACTACCTAATTACATGGTTTTTGCACTCGTGTTGCGCGATCGTTACAAGAGAACCAGCGGTTGTACAAGGATGGTTGGGGTGTCATTGGAAAGCTCTGCTTATGCCCTTTCAAGGATAGATACTCGTTTTACGCTCTGGATCTTATTTAGGCATGAACGTGATCACGTAAACAACCCTATTTAAGGTAAAAACATCCCGCTGGGCGGTACATATAAATTACCGCCTAGGCCGCTCGTAAGGTGTTAATCTGCACTGGGTTAAAGGCAATAGATTTAATTCTCTAAGACGCTCCTTGTATGGTTTGTTCTTAGGCTAGGTATCATTTTGGTAAATCTACGTTGAACTCGTTCTAGCTTGTCTATATCTTTTTGGTAATAAGGGCACCAGGATGGAACGCAGTATTCCAGAAGAAGGCGGACTAAGGAATTGTAAAGGGTTAGGATAACTTCTTTGGATTTATGCTCAAATGATCTGCCTATAAAGCCAATTATTTTGTTTGCCTTCTTAACAATTTCTGAACATTATTAACTCGGTTTTAGGTTACTCGATATTGTTACTCACAGATTGGTTTCTCTGTTTACATTCTTAAGCTGAGTGCCCTTCATCGAATAGTTTGCCTTTTCATTGTGGTATCCGATATGTAGTACTTTACATTTATCTGCATTGAACTCATTTGCCAAATTTGGGCCCAACATGACAACTTATCTAGATTGTGTTGCATATTGTCAACTTGTTCTTTTGAGAGTACGCTATTTGCAATTTTTGTATCGTCGGCACATTTTGAAATTGTACAGGTGTTGTTAATGTAAACTAGAAAGAGAATTGGTCCTAGTACTAATCCCTGGGGTACCCCGCTATTTACATTGGTCCATTTAGATGCCTTACCGTTTATGACTACTCTTTGCTTTCTGTCGCTGAGCCAATTTTCTATCCATTTCAACACACCGTCTTGTATTCCATGCGCTTTTAATTTTAAAAATAATAATAATAATAATAATAAACGGTTTATTAAAGAATGGCAGCCTCATGAGCTGAAAATACACATTTTACAATTTAGTGGATGAACATGAGATGTACAGAAATGAAGATGGTAAGCTCAGTTTACAAAAAAAAAAAAAAATACAATAATGATGCAGGTGCAGAATACAAATTATCATAAAACAACCATGAGAGTAAGTGATATACAGTACATATACACATTTATTTTACTTACTCATATACAGAACATACATATATACACGTATGTATGCACATACATACACATACATATACATACATATATAAGAACATAAGAACATGCAGTAAGTGTGCACATGTCCGTATACACAAACGCTCACGTATGCACACAAACATACATACATACAAAAACTGTTTTGGTAGGGTCAGGTGATGAGGTGAAAAGGGTAAAGAGGGAACGGCATTCAAGTCCGTACAGGGAGGGTCAGGTAAAGCCCACTACAATGGGAGGTTAATCCTCGGTAGAGAACAAAACAAGGATATAAACAGTAGAGACAGCTTGGGGGAATTGTAGTATATAGGACATTCTTTAGTGTAGGTGTGTGTGTGTGTTGTTGTGTGTGTGTATGTGTGTGTGTGTGTGATAGAAGGCGAAATGTGGAAAAGCTGGGCGTTCTATTGTTAAGGGTGGAAATACATGGATGAAGATACACGAACACTTAATAATAGATAATGCTTATGCATAGATTTATAATCAGAAGTTGCGCTAGTGAGCAATATGTTCTCGCTCATATGTACGTATATTTACATACATATGTGCATATGATTATACAAATACACGTACAGTACATATATATATTATATACCTTATATTCTCAACCGTGCTCGAACCATTGACAGCACATACACACAGACATACATATACATAAATATAGGTAATCCAATGGACCCGGGTTCAAATCCCGATATGTCAATGGGAAGATATTATTGGGATTGAATTTGTGCTGTACCTAGTATCAGTGCATTACCACAAAGCCCACCGAAATGCCAACAAAATACCCTCATTGTTCCCTGATTAAATAACACTGTATGAATATTCCCATATTCAAAATATGTTACAGGGGGACAATGCCTAGTGAGTTCACTGCTCAATAGGTGGCGTTCTGAGAGTGAGGGTCTGAGTCTGGAGGGTGAGACGGTGAAGCACTTGAGCGAAGCAACCGGCCGCTTCAGAGATGGAGCTGCTTCGAGCCATGATGGATGCTACACATGTCTCACTCCCCAGACTGGAACAAAACCTCACGGGCTTCACCGTGTTGAGCGGTGGAATGTACAGGCTCTCAGCCTACGCCCGAGAGGGACTAGTTGGAATATAGAAAAAAAAAAAAAAAAAAAATGCACATTACTGTACATGCATATATTATGCTCTTCTCTTATCCACCTGATACTCTCAGCCGGGCTCGAACCACAAACAGTATACACTATAGACACAATTATAATTATATACATAAATAACGCATACATACATACACATATACGCACACATACATACACATATACTGCACATACATAGATACACATATACACATATACACATATACATAAACAAACTCAAGCAAATACATACATAATTATATTCTAATACACACATGCACACAGACTTATGCATACATTATTAACCCATCCAACCCCGGCTAGTTTTGTAATGTTTGTTCACCAGAACCCAGCCGGTTTTCAAAAAATGGTTTTATTCCAGAAACAATAGCGAAAGGGTTAGGAATGAAGGAAAAACCACGAAAAAACGCTCAAAAAGCTTAAAGAATGGTCCTACAGAGCCCCCGAAAACGTATTTTACAGGAGTAAAAAATTGAAGGCAATTACCCCAAAAAACCAGGTTATTGCGCGCTCACGCGCACGCACGTGGACTTTGAGAGTTTTCAACCATCGGCACGGTTGCGTGGGATACGTACAGAGTTCCCATACAAATCTGAGCCCTCTTGAGTGGCTACACCTGAGGTTACGGTCGGCGCAATTAGGGTGACGCGCCAGGCGCGTCTCTGGGGCTGTGCGTTACATACATCGCCGACGCGTCAGGCGCGTCGCTGGGGCTGTATGGGTTAAAGCTGGGCGCGTACATATGGTGTGACAGGCCGTTATTACACATTATTAATAATATTTACAATGGTTGGGATAGGACTATTTTTATATCTGTCAGTTCTTGCTCTTATTGGTTGGAGTGTGTTGAAGTGACGAGCTGCACGTGTTGGTCTAGGGGCGTCTGGTGGAAGTAAGTTTCTGTGTCGTGGGTGAACAAGCAGCTTAGATGCAAACTGTTTGAGTGTGTTGTAGTGGTGGGTTGAAAGTGCAGGTATGCTAAGGGTGGTGAGAGCTTCCTTGTACCCTGGATATGTGCCACCCAGGATGATCCTGCATGCCCTCCTCTGCACTCTCTCCAATTGACGTTGTTGTGTCAGGGTTAGAGAGGAGGACCAGGCGGGAGAGGCGTAGGTGAGCTTAGGGAGTATGAAGGTGTTATATATACTCTTCAGCTCATTCTGCGGCGCCCCCAGGGATCTCAACCGCCTTAGTATAAACAACTTGTATGTGGCGGTCCTGACTGTGGTAGTTACATGTTTCTTCCAGTTCAGTTTGTTGTCCACAGTGATTCCGAGGAGTTTGGTGGACTCAACAAGCTGAAGGGGATGAGGACCAATTGTGACAGTGGGTGGAGGAACGTCAGTAACGGTGGTGTTGATGTGCATGACCACTGTCTTGTCATGATTGATAGTCACATGACTGTCTGTGGTCTAGGCTTGAAGACGGTCGAGGATGTCTTGTAGGGGGTCATAGTTAGGGGAGGTGTTATCGACAGTAATGCCGTCTGTCGAGTCGTCCACGTACTTCCAGTGGAATGGGGTGTCCTTTAGGGCATCATTAATCAAGATGAGGAACAATAGAGGCCCCATCTTTGTGCCCTGTGGGACTCCACATGTGATGTCTAGGAAGGTGAAGATGAAGCCTTGGTATCGCACCGCTTGTCGTCTGTCACTAAGGAAGTCGGTCAACCACGCAACCAGGGTAGGATGTAGCCCCAACTTTATGGCCTTGTTGATGATGATGGTGTGGTCAACTAGGTCAAATGCTTTCCTGAAGTCAATAAAGGCAAGGGCGAGGGAAGTTTTTCTCTTCTCAAGATTTGTGTAAATATTATCTAGGAAGCTAATAAGACAGTGAGTGGTGGAGGAGGTTTTTACGTTGCCAAACTGTTGGGGATCTATCAAGTGACGGATTTGTGAGTAAGCCCAGGTGAATACAAAGTCCTCACAGATTAGACTAGGGATGGGCGTTATGGCAATTGGTCTGAGTTCATTAAGAGAATGTGGGGAGGGGGTTTTGGGAATTGGAGTGACATATGAAGTTTTCCAGTCTGCAGGGCATTTACTTTGCCTTAAGGAGGCATTAATTATCGAGCAAAGGGGGGTGGCAAATTCCACCGAAAATTCTTTGTATATTTTCATGGGTAGGTCTACTGGGGTTGTTGATCTTTTTTATTTGAAACTGGAAAGCTTTTGGCCACTTCATATTCTTGAACAGTTACTGGGGGGGAAGGGGATGGGAGGAAGGCAGGGAGGTTGGTGCGGTCTAGTTTGGGGAGGGTTTGGCAGATGGTAGAGAAGTGATTATTTATCAGTTCAGGTGCATCTACACGAGGGAGATGGGAAACACAGGGGATCGAAGGAGTCCCACTACTTAAGCCACAAAGATTCTTAATTTTAGAGTACCACTGACTGATATTGGTTTGTTTTAAATGATGAATCTTTGTAGGGTAGTAGGACTTCTTCGCCCAACGGATTTCCCTTATCACAATGTTGCGTAGGTCCTTGTAGCGATTGTTGTCCGTGTAGAAGGCCTTGTTCCGATTCTGCATCAGTCTCTTGATCTGAGGAGTAATCCATGGGACGTCAGAGGGGTGCATTTTGGTCCTTTTGGTGGGGAAGAAGTGGTGGTAGGCTTCGGTGGTGGTAGATACAAAGTTGTCCCATTTGGCATTAACATCTTCTTCAGTGAGAACCTCCGTCCACGGGTAATGAACCAACCACTGCCCGAACCCCCGCATTGCAGAGTCTGGCGTTGGTCGGTAGGTCCGGATGACGGGGGTCTGTTGATGGGAGGTAGTAGGGGCAGGTGACCAGAACACAGAGAGATGAGTGCTGCATCCCACAGGAGGTAAAGGTTCAGGTTGGAGGTAGTGCTCATCCATGTCCGTCAAAATAAGGTCAAGAGTGTTGTGGGTGGGGAAGTCAACAATTTGTGAAAGATGCAGCTGTTCTTGAATCTCACAGGTGTCTAGTTCATTGAAATCCCCACAACCGCCAACTTGGATGATGGAAATTGGAGTTTGAGATCATCACATGTATCGATGATGTGGTTGATTAGTGCGGGGCCGGTGGGTGAGCGTGGTGGGTGGTAGATCACACAGTAGATAATGGAGGCAGTGTGACGAGTACAAAGGAGTACAAAGGAAATCAAGCAACAACAGATCTAGTGACCCTTCTAGGCTGCTTGTCCTCCAAAACACTGAGGATCAAGTGTCCAAACAGTGGTTTAGAGAGGGTAAGGGAACATTGGAAAGGGAACTACTGCCCTGCCACTAACGTGGCAGGACTAGGAAGTTAGTAGGGGACATATGGGTTAGTAACTGAGGGGAGGATAAAATAAAGTTATTCATTTACAAACGCAGTCATACGCGGGTTTGATGCGAGATATTTGTCTAGGCGGAATTTAAATGAATGACGGTGCTGCAGTCTATAACATCTCGGGGAAGCCCATTCCACAAGTTGACAACTCGATTGAAGAAGAAATTCTTAGATTCGTGTGAGTTAAAAGATTTACCAATAATTTTGCAACCGTTTCCCCGCGTGTAATTAGATTGGTCGATAGTGAAGTACTTACTACAGTTCATATTGTCGATGCCTTTGATGATTTTGAACACTTGAATTAAGTCACCTCTTAAACTGCGCTGGGTTAAAGGAAATAGATTTAATTATCTAAGACGCTCTTCGTATGGTTTGTTCTTTAGGCTAGGTATCATTTTGGTAACTCTACGTTGAACTCGTTCTAGCTTGTTTATGTCTTTTTGGTAATAAGGGCACCAGCATTGAACGCAGTATTCCAGAAGAGGGCGGACTAAGGAATTGTAAAGGGTTAGGATTACGTCTTTGGATTTATGCTCAAATGATCTGCCTATAAAGCCAATTATTTTGTTTGCCTTCTTAACAACTTCTGAACATTGTTGACTCGGTTTTAGGTTACTCGATATTGTTACTCCCAGATCGGTTTCTCTGTTTACATTCTTAAGCTGAGTGCCATTCATCGAATAGTTTGCTTTCTCATTTAGGTATCCGATATGTAGTACTTTACATTTATCCGCATTGAAACTCATTTGCCAAATTTGGGCCCAATGTGGCAATTTATCTAGATTGTGTTTCATATCGTCAACTTGATCTTTTGAGAGTACGCTATTTGCAATTTTTGTATCGTCAGCAAATTTTGAGACTGTACAGGTGAGACCCTCATCTATGTCGTTGATGTAAATTAGAAAGAGAATTGGTCCTAGTACCGATCCCTGGGGTACTCCGCTACTTACATTGGTCCATTTAGATGCCTTACCGTTTATGACTACTCTTTGCTTTCTGTCGCTGAGCCAATTTTCTATCCATTTCAATACACTGTCTTGTATTCCATGCGCTTTTAGTTTTAGCAGTAAACGTTTGTGGGGAACTTTGTCAAAGGCCTTTTGAAAATCAAGGTATATAATATCTACAGCTTTACTCTCATCGTAGAGGTTGAGGATATCGTGGAAGAAGTCTAAGAGGTTTGTTAAACAGGAACGTTTTTTACAAAAGCCGCGTTGAGTATCTTTAACACCTTAAGAGCGGCCTATGCGGTTTATTTATGTGTACCGCCCAGCGGGGTGTTTCTAGCCAAAATAGGGCTGTTTACGTGATCATTTTCATGCCTAAATAAGACCCAGAACGTAAAACAAGTATCTATCCCTGAAAGGGCATAAACAGAGCTTTCGAATGACACCATAACGATCCTTGTATGATGGATAGTTTTCTTGCAATAACCGTGCAACGCGAGTGCAAAAAGCAGGTAATTCGGTACTTTCGGTACATAATTGAGTATGTAGCGAGTGAGAGAGGGAGGAGGGAGCTGAGATTTGTGTCAGTAGGTTCGCCGCGGTGGTCTGGAGCAGTCATACGCTCGCTAGTCTCCTGCCACCACTTGTCTCTCTCTCTCAGCCACATTACGTGCTGAAATTGCCACTCGAGTTATGTCGAGCGCCGCCACATAGTCCAGCATTATTTAACTCGACTTAAGTGGTGAGCCGCTTTTTAAGGGTTAAATATGTTATTTTCCTCTAAGTGATTTACGAGTCTGTCTCTTATGACCGTTTCTAGCATTTTACATACAACTGAGGTTAAGCTAATTGGACGATAGTTACTGGGTAGGGATTTGCTGCCTTTTTTTAATATCGGTGTTACGTTGGCTATCTTCCACTGATCAGGCATAGTTCCAGACTGCAAGGATTTATTGAATAGTAATGTCAGTGGTTTGGAGAGCTCATCCTTAGCTTCCTTTAGAACTCTAGGCGAGATTGTATCAGGTCCAGGCGTTTTATTTACCTTGAGTTTATCTAAACAATTCAATATTTCTCTCCCTGTAACGGTGATATTGCTTAGAACATCTGAATTATCAATCTGAATCGGCGATGGTGTAGGGATATCACTGAGGTCTTCTGTTGTAAAAACTGATGCAAAGAAGGTATTGAGGGCATTACTCATTTGTACTTCGTCTTTGGTGTATTCTCCATTTTCATCGACTAACGGTCCAACAGTTGAAGTAACTACTTTTTTCTTTCTGATATAACTATAGAATTCTTTCGGGTTTGTTTTACTTTGATTCGCAATATGTAACTCTAGGGTCTTTTTACTTTGCTTAATTATCTTTTTGGCTTTGCGTCGTAGCTCTACAGATTTCACCCGTTCTTCGTCATTTTGTGAGGATTTTAATCTATCATTAGCAAATTTGTTTAGCAAGCAGGCAGTTTGAAATATCTTTATTCCACCATTTGGGCTTATTATTATGGCCTGGACGCCGTATTTTCGATGGTATGCAGTCTTGCACTGCTTTTAGGTAAGTGGTTTCGAATAACTTCCAAGATGTATTTATGTCGTTATTGTTAATTAAAAAGCTCCAGTCAGTTTCTTTAAACATAGCTCTAAGTTTATGAAAGTTTGCTTTCTTGAAATTAGGGACTTTTTCGATGCTACTATTTGGTTCGTTACTAGTAAAGTTTAAAGTGAAAGTTATCGTACGATGGTCGCTGTTACTGAATTCATCACCAACATTCAAATTCTCTATTAATTCTTCTTTTGTTGCAAGTACAATGTCAAGAACGTTATTACCACGGGTCGGTGTTCGAACAAATTGATAAAGCGAACTCTCTTGCAAGTTCGTATACAAGTCATGTCCGGAGTGTGAAGTAAGAGTATCGCCCCACTTGGTCACAGGTAAATTAAAGTCGCCAAAAATACGGTATCTTGTGAGTTACTTACATCTGCAATTTGATCATAAATTTCTCGGTCAGTTTGCACTGATTGAGCTGGAGGTCTGTATATTAATGCAAGTATTATTTTTGTACCTTTATTATTCTTTATTAGCACAAAAGATGTGTCGACGTTCACAATTTGAGGTTTTGACAAGAGGGTCGGGTTAAGACTTTCTTTGATATAAAATAAAACGCCACCTCCATTTTTATTTATTCGGCTTTTCTCAAACATTACATAACCGGGAAGTGAATACTCTGCTAAAAAGTCTCTATCTACTGTATTGAGCCAAGATTCTGTTATACCAATCACATCATAATTTTCAGTAAACACTAGTTCCTCTAAATCTGAAAATTTATTGCGTATGCTACGAGCGTTTGCATAGAAAACCTTTAAAGTTGCGGTTTTAGAACTCACAGAACGTTCTTTAATCAAATTTTTGGTTCTGATCGGATCTACATTTACATTCATGGCTGACATCGGTCCTCGGTCGTTATCCCTGGCGGTTTTGAATTTGGGTCGTGTTGGTGGAGCTTTATCCAAATTCGCGGTTCTTGACAGATTAGCATTTAATTCCTTCGCAGGTTGCCGCCCTCGCTGTCTTCGAGGGTGGGAGGGGGGATTAACTCTCACCCAGAGTGCTTTGATTCCCTCCGGTACCTCAATATCCAGGCGAGATGCACACAGCTGTTTCCGGGCGAAAATAGCTACCCTCCCCCCCTCCTCTCTGTTCGAAGTTGGTGAAAGAGGTCATAGTCTTGTATCACGCATATTTCTGGGGTGATTTGCCATGCTTCAGTAACGGCTACAATATCAGCACTAATTTGTTTAACTGTCACAATAAGTTCGTCGAGTTTATTACACAAAGAGGTGACATTGGACAGTAGCAACGATGGGAGGTTATACCAAATACGGGGAACCTCAAAATGTGCGTATGGTTTCTTTACTGTCACTTTTTTAGGTACTTTTTTGTATGTTTTTATGATAGGAATTCACTTGGGGACATTCCTACCTCCTCTCCGGCCACGATTGTGAACATTTTTCAATTCTTTTAAACGCACTATAGTGTCTGAAGGTGGGTATCCAGCCCCCTTTTTAAGACGAATTAAGGAGGAGGCAGAGTAGCAAGGCGACATGGTTGATTATGCTCTGTTTTCTGTTTCATGTCTAGTTCGTTTGGTAATACACAATGACACTGTAAATTACAATTGCACTTATCATAAATAGCAGTATACGTTTGTGAGGAACTTTGTCAAAGGCCTTTTGAAAATCAAGGTACATAATATCTACAGCTTCACTCTCATCGTAGAGGTTGAGGATATCGTGGAAGAAGTCTAAGAGGTTTGTTAAACAGGAACTTTTTTTACGAAAACCGTGTTGAGTGTCTTTAACCCCTAAGTGTCGGCGCGCAACATAAGTGGAGTATAATAAATCTGGACTATCTGGCGGCGCGCGACATAGGTCGTGTGGCAATTTCAGCACGTAATGTTGCTGAGAGAGAGAGACAAGTGGTGGCAGGAGAGTAGCAAGCGTATGACTGCTCCAGACCACCGTGGCGAACCTACTGACATGAATTCCACCTCCTCCCTCCCTCTCTCACTCGCTACATACTGAATTGTATGGGCAAAGTACCGAATTACATGCTTTTTGCACTCGCGTTGCGTGGTTGTTGCAAGAAAACTAGCCGTCATAAAAGGATCGTTATGGTGTCATTGGAAAGCTCTGTTTATGCCCTTTCAGGGATAGATACTTGTTTTACGCTCTGGGTCTTATTTAGGCATGAAAATGATCACGTAAACAGCCCTATTTTGGCTAAAAACACCCCGCTGGGCGGTACATATAAATAAACCGCTAGCCCGCTAATCTAGTGTTAAGTATGTTATTTTCCTCTAAGTGATTTACGAGTCTGTCTCTTATGAGTGTTTCTAGCATTTTACATACAATGGAGGTTAAGCTAATTGGACGATAGTTACTTGGTAGGGATTTGCTGCCTTTTTTTAATATCGGTGTTATGTTGGCTAGCTTCCAGTGATCAGGCATAGTTCTAGACTGCAAGGATTTATTGAATAGCAATGTCAGTGGATTGCAGAGCTCATTCTTAGCTTCCTTTAGAACTCTAGGTGAGATTGAACAAGGTCCTGGCATTTTATTTACCTTGAGTTTATCTAAACAATTCAATACTTCTCTCTCTGTAATGGTGATATTGCTTAGAACATCTGAATTATCAATCTGAATCGGCGATGGTGTAGGGATATCACTGAGGTCTTCTGTTCTAAAAACTGATGCAAAGATGGTATTGAGGGCATTACTCATTTGTACTTCCTCTTTGGTGTATTCTCCATTGTCATCGAATAACGGTCCAACAGTTGAAGTAACTACTTTTTTCTTTCTGATATAACTATAGAATTCTTTCGGGTTTGTTTTACTTTGATTCGCAATATGTACCTCCAGGGTCTTTTTACTTTGCTTAATTCACTTTTGGCTTTGCGTCGTAGCTCTACAAATTTCACCCGTTTTTCGTCATTTTACGAGGATTTCAATCTATCATTAGCAAACATTTTACAAGCAGACAGTTTGAAATATCTTTATTCCACCATTTGGGCTTAATATTATGGCCTGTACGCCGTATGTTTGATGGTATGCAGTCTTGCACTGCTTTTAGGTAAGTTGTTTTGAATACTTCCCAAGATGTATTTATGTCGTTATTGTTAAATAGAAAGCTCCAGTCAGTTTCTTTAACACTCTAGTCGCGGGTCTCAACTTAAGTCGGGTGAGAGAACCATGGCCTAACCCGCGGGTCCCGACTTAATTCGCAAGGGATGTTGAGCACATTATCGACTCTGAGAGAGAGTCCACGCGGTGGGAGGACCGCAGGCGGGCTCTGACCACTTGACCTGGGCCTAGCGAGGTAACTGGTGTCACTACCACACCCCTACACATACCTTGCCTCGCGAGGCAAGGTAATATCTCGGGAATTTACCATATTTTTGGGTTTTTGCTCTCGTGTGGCAACATCGTTGCAAGCGAACCCGTGGTCGTACAAGGATGATTCAGGTGTCATTGAAAAGCTCTATTATCGCTCTTTCACGGATACATAATTGTATTACGCTCTGGCTCTTGTTTATGCATGAAAAAGAGCATGGAATGATGCTCGTTTAGGGTAAATATGCCCGCCTGGCAGGTAGTATATGTTACAAATATCCCCGTCCGTAAGGGGTTAAACATTGCTCTTAGTTTAGGAAAGTTTGCTTTATTGAAATTAGGGACTTTCTCGATGCTGCTATTTGGTTCGTTATAAGTAAAATTTAAGCAGAAAGTTATTGTACGATGGTCGCTGTTACTAAATTAATCACGGACATTCAAATTCTCTATCAATTCTTCATTTGTTGAAAGTACAGTACAAGGTCAAGGACGTTATTTCCACGGGTTGGAGATCTAACAAATTGATATAGCGAACTCTCCTGCAAGTTTGCATACAGATCTTGTCCAGAGTGTGAAGTAATATTATCTCCCCACTTGGTCACAGGTAAGTTGAAGTCGCCAAAGAATACGGTATCTCGCGAGTTACTTACATCTGCAATTTGCTCATAGATTTATCGGTCAGTTTGTACCGATTGAGCTGGAGGTCTGTATATCAATGCAAGCATTATTTTTGTACCTTTACTATTCTTTATTAGCACAAAGGATGTGTCGACCTTCACAATTTGAAGTTTTGACAAGAGGGTCGGGTTAAGACTTTCTTTGATATAAAGTAACATTACAAAACTCAAACATTACATAACCGAGAAGTGAATACTCTGCTAAAAAGTCTCTGTCTTCCATATTGAGCCAACATTCTGTTATTCCAATAACATTGTAATTTTCTGTAAACACTAGTTCCTCTAAATCTGAAAATATATTGCGTATGCTATGAGCGTTTTCATAGAAAACCTTTAATGTTGTGGATTTAGAATTCAGGGAACGTTCTTTAAAAAAAATCCTGGTTCTGGTCGGATCTACATTTATGTACCTGTCTGTCCTCGGTCCTCGCTTTCCTCGATCCTCGTCCCTGGTTGGCCTCGGTCCTCGCTGTCCTCGCTCATCGTCCCTGGAGGTTCTCGGTCCTCGCTGTCCTCGCTCATCGTCTCTGGTGGTCCTCGGTCCTCGATCATCATCGCTAGTGGTCCACGGTCCTCGATCGTCATCCCTGGTGGCCCTTGGGCCTCGATCCTAATCCCTGGTGGTCCTTGGTTGGCTCTGCTTCATTTAAAAAAAATCCTTTACTGCGTCGTGAAGCAGGCGGCCAAATCTTGCTGCTCCCACCTTGTTTAGATGAACTCCATCCGCTACAAACCAATGATCTTCACAGTAGAAGTCATCCCAGGTATTGATGAATCCAACGTTTTCCTCCCTGCAGAGTTCAGCCAGTCGACGATTTACGCTAGTGGCCATGTTGAAGAATCTGTTCTTCACACCGATCCTGGGAAAGATCCCTGATATGATGACTCTACGTGACTTTTCCTTATACGTCTGAATCAGCTTTCGGTACTTGAGCACGAGGTCCTCCGATCGAGTTCGCTGCACGTCATTAGATCCAACATGAATGACATACATTGTGCGTGAGGGTGCTGACTTTGAAACTTCGTTGACTGCAGCTGCAACGTCGTCCACACCACCACCAGGGATACAGAAGCGCTTCCTGGTTGTGGGTGCCCTGGCGCAGAACTCGGTAAGTTGTCCGCAAACCATGGAATCTCGTACGAGCCGAATTTCTTCTATTTCTTCTTCTTCTATGTCTAAGTCCGCAAGAACCTGGTAACGGTTCTGGCACATGGTTTCGGGGATGATCTTCCTTGCGATGGGGCGAACGTTGTTTCTCATAACGCGGAAGTTGTCCTGAGGGAGAGCAGAGTCATTTCTTGAATTTTTCTGACGTGGTGCTGAAGCTGGTACCGCTATATCAGGCGCAGGGCTGTTGGAAGATGCTGCAGTGGTAGAAACTGCTTCATTTGATGATACTTCTACATTAAGCGTTGCAAATTCTTGGAGTGTCTCCAGCTTCTTGGTCAGGGCGTTAATCCTGACGTTAGCTTCATCCAGTTTAGCTGCCAAATCTTGTCGGAGCTGGCAGAATCGGCAGACATGAACCTAGGGACAGGCAAACATGGTAGGGCCAAACCTACTGGAACAGGTCGTGCAGGCACGAGACATGGTGACAATAACAACACTTCAAATCACTTCACTAACTTCAAGTCCCTTCTAATCACTTGCCTCACTTCAGATTACATTATTCACTTCATTCACTTTAAATCACTTCACTTCACTTCTAATACAATTTTATCCTGAAAATTTTACATTTACATCAAGTCAATAACACACCTGGAATGAAAAGAAAAATGAGAGAGAGAGAGAGAGAGAGAGAGAGAGAGAGAGAGAGAGAGAGAGAGCGAGAGAGAGAGAGAGAGAGAGAGAGAGAGAGAGAGAGAGAGAGAGAGAGAGAGAGAGAGAGAGAGAGAGAGAGAGAGAGAGAATGATAGTTTGTATTAAGCGTGCGTAATAACCGTATATTATTTTGTAAACGTAATTTGAAAACATGTACAAATAAGTAAACCCAAGTGTGTGTCTGTGTGTGTGTGAGTATGTGGAGGTATGTGCTTGTCGGAAGAGGGAGGGAGGGAATGTTACCATTTGCGTGTCTGCATGTATGTGCATGTGAATGTAAGTGTGTGTGTGTGTAGGTATGAGGTTGTGGGAATAGGGGGGAGTGTAACCATTTGCGTGTCTGCATGTATGTGCATGTGAATAATATATGAGTCTTTATGTGTGTGTTTGTGTGTGTATAATATGAGTGCGAGTGTGGGTGTACATATGGACATACTGTATGTCTTTAGGTATGTGTGTGTAAGTGTCCGCCCGGAAACCAACATGTATTCTTGTGTGTTATAATGCCTCAGTAATTGTATAATATGATTACTTGACGTGTATGCATGCCTGTGTGCGTGTGAGCGAGTGTGTATTCGTAAGTGGGTCAATGTGTACGTATGCGCGTATGTACTGGTATGCGGAATTGGGTATGTATGCAAAACTGACATTAATGTTTGAATATACTGTAGGAGTGTTTACAATAGATACTAATAATTCTACCTTTAACTCTCTCACACACACACACACTCGCATATATACATACACACACACGCGCGCGCATACATACCTACACTCATGAATAATATATACATCAAATAAAACATAACAGCAAATATATATTAAATTAAAAATACATGAACAAGCTGTTACCCACTTGACAACATAAGTATTCATGTAATGAACTTGGATCATAGTATGTAAATAATTATAGTCCCGTGCACCCGTGTTCCCGGAAATCGTTAACATGTTGTATGGGCCAGTCAAATTAATTGAATTAGAGTTGTTTTGTGTCGTCTACAAATGTATACATAAACAGGCCATGCATGATAGTTCCCAAGAATATTATGCACTTTCTTAAATACCAAAATTCTTAAATATATATGTTTCCATTACTTACTACATATGTTCAAATGTTGCATTATTTCGCTATAACTGTATACATTTAACTCTATACGTTATCTTCAAACGAAGTATATTTTTTGCTACAACTGCTGTGGATGGATGGATGGCTAAAAGAAAGTTAGACAAGTATATTGTCCAACACGTCCACAGACATTCAGATAGGTGATTCTGCAAAATATATAAGATTACAAATATAAATATATTTGTTTTGTTGAGTGTTAAACGTAGTTTGTTGAAAATTTAAATTTCTGTTGTATTTATGAATGTGATGTTGCAATGCATGTATTAGGTATCATATTAATGACTGGCTACTCAGATATGTATTTTCCTTCAGTGTTATTCTTATTTTGTTCTACAGGTTAAGGTGATTTTGTTTTATTAATATTTCTTCAAATAGTACATTGACAGTGTCCACGAAGAGTAATATCAATAACATAAACTTGCACATGCACATACTTTCACTAACTCCATGTAGGCCTACACATTCTAATACATCAACATCTGTGAGACGTGTGCACATACGTGTGATGTAAATGGAGTGTCACACGAGAGCTTTTATTGTCAATTTTTATCCAGTAACTTAATCCTGGCAATATAATGATAACATGTTTCGCTTGTATTTGGGACTAGACTTGTGGAAGAGTATTGTAGATGACAGAATTAGCATATAGAATTATTTACGAAGCTGCTCGATCAGAGAAAAAATTAAGGAAACATGTGTTGTGTGAAAGGTCTTTGTGGCGGTGTCACACGAGCTCTTTTTCCGTCAATGCTTACGGACAATTGTAGTCTGGCATCTTCAAATGTATAGTTATATCAGACATCACCCACCCAGCATAATCTACCTTCAGTCTAGTTTTTGTATTCCAATGTTAAAGACGCTCAACATATTACGAGAAAACACTTGCTCATCGAAAATTGCTGGACAAATGTGTGTTGTGACAGTTGGTTAGTGTGTTCTTGTGCGTGATAGTGATGGTCGGTGCGTGTGCTAGAGAGAGTGTGTTGGACCTTGTTAACCAAATGTGTGTTGTGACAGTTGGTTAGTGTGTGCTTGTGCGTGATAGTGATGGTCGGTGCGTGTGCTAGAGAGAGTGTGTTGGACCTTGTTAACCAAATGTATGTTGTGACAGTTGGTTAGTGTGTTCTTGTGCGTGATAGTGATGGTCGGTGCGTGTGCTAGAGAGAGTGTGTTGGACCTTGTTAACCAAATGTGTGTTGTGACAGTTGGTTAGTGTGTGCTTGTGCGTGATAGTGATGGTCGGTGCGTGTGCTAGAGAGTGTGTTGGACCTTGTTAACCAAATGTGTGTTGTGACAGTTGGTTAGTGTGTGCTTGTGCGTGATAGTGATGGTCGGTGCGTGTGCTAGAGAGAGTGTGTTGGACCTTGTTAACCAAATGTGTGTTGTGACAGTTGGTTAGTGTGTGCTTGTGCGTGATAGTGATGGTCGGTGCGTGTGCTAGAGAGAGTGTGTTGGACCTTGTTAACCAAATGTGTGTTGTGACAGTTGGCTAGTGTGTGCTTGTGCGTGATAGTGATGGTCGGTGCGTGTGCTAGAGAGTGTGTGTTGGACCTTATTAACCAAATGTGTGTTGCGACAGTTGGTTAGTGTGTGCTTGTGCGTGATAGTGATGGTCGGTGCGTGTGCTAGAGAGAGTGTGTTGGACCTTATTAACCAAATGTGTGTTGCGACAGTTGGTTAGTGTGTGCTTGTGCGTGATAGTGATGGTCGGTGCGTGTGCTAGAGAGAGTGTGTTGGACCTTATTAACCAAATGTGTGTTGCGACAGTTGGTTAGTGTGTGCTTGTGCGTGATAGTGATGGTCGGTGCGTGTGCTAGAGAGAGTGTGTTGGACCTTGTTAACCAAATGTGTGTTGCGACAGTTGGTTAGTGTGTGCTTGTGCGTGATAGTGATGGTCGGTGCGTGTGCTAGAGAGAGTGTGTTGGACCTTGTTAACCAAATGTGTGTTGCGACAGTTGGCTAGTGTGTGCTTGTGCGTGATAGTGATGGTCGGTGCGTGTGCTAGAGAGAGTGTGTTGGACCTTATTAACCAAATGTGTGTTGCGACAGTTGGTTAGTGTGTGCTTGTGCGTGATAGTGATGGTCGGTGCGTGTGCTAGAGAGAGTGTGTTGGACCTTATTAACCAAATGTGTGTTGCGACAGTTGGTTAGTGTGTGCTTGTGCGTGATAGTGATGGTCGGTGCGTGTGCTAGAGAGAGTGTGTTGGACCTTGTTAACCAAATGTGTGTTGCGACAGTTGGTTAGTGTGTGCTTGTGCGTGATAGTGATGGTCGGTGCGTGTGCTAGAGAGAGTGTGTTGGACCTTGTTAACCAAACGTAGCCCTATAATTAGGCTTTCCTTATTCTGCCTTAATGGTTGTGCATGATTGGACCCGCATTCCCTTAAGCACGCGAAAAAGTATATTTACCTTACATTATAATGCAATAACAAGTTTTAGTCTACACATATGTCAACATATGTATACACCACATCGAACGCCTGTATAGGAAACCGAGTTTTATAATCCAAAATATATATTTTCTTTAGGTCTGGATATCTGTTATCTGTTATCTGTTATAGAAATCGCCACCTGTAAGTGGCACCGATTAGCGTGTCGCCCATCGGTAATTTGTGTAGGTTTTTTCCCCGTAGATAGGTTGCCCGCCAAGGCTATCGAGTCCCATCCACCCGGTGAATCAACAACAGTATAGGCAAAACAAAATTTTTCTTCTTTTTTTAATGTTTGGGCAAGTATTGGCATCCTACGAAATCGTACCGTCTCATTCGTAAACTGCATATTAGCAGAGTGAAATAATTATGAAATACCTGTGACTGAATTACGCTGTTATATATGATATTTGTAACATGACCAACAGCATAATAGCACGTACGACAATGTCGCATACTAGCTAAGACTAAGACTATTATATGCATGCATTATAGAGTATATATATATATATATATATATATATATATGTATATATATATATAGGCAATTGAACATTAAATAACTATTGATAGGTGATTAATAGCGTCAAGTGCTTCAGACTAATTATTGCTGCGTATTTGTATGGGTAAAAGTACGATCCGTAAATCATGTGGCAGGCAGAGAGAGAGAGAGAGAGAGAGAGAGAGAGAGAGAGAGAGAGAGAGAGAGAGAGAGAGAGAGAGAGAGAGAGAGTACAAAGGTAAACAAACAACAACAGATCATGCGACCCTCGAGGTTACTTGTCATCCAAAATACTGCTGTTCCAAGTGTTGCAACAGTATTTCGGAGAGTAATAATAATAATAATAGTTGTTGTTGTTGTTGTTGTTCCCCAAGCTGCCTGGCCGAACAGCCCCAAGCAAGGCCAAGGCCATAACCGAGCGCCCCCACACAACCCTCCCTACCGACCACAATAAAGCCTGGGTGACCGAAGCCACTCCATGGCGGGGAGCTGAGGAGGGTGCGGAAACGCCCGGGAAACCAAAGCCCCACCCATGGCCCTGTGCCCCTCAGCAATTATGAAGAGAAAGTTGAGGGGCAAAGGAAAAATGTGACGCTTTGGCCCTCCAATCTTGGTAGATTGGGAGCTCAATCCACGGAAGGGACGCCGTCACTTGAGATCTAGAAAATATATAAGTAAAAGGAGCAGTCAGAGTAAGCTATGGGTATGGCAGAGATCGCTCAGTTCTCACTCTGATAGACCAGCCCATCACCACATAATAATAGTTCTTAAAGCTAGTGCATACTAAGCCAGCTAAGGATAGCCCAATAACGCCGATTAGGCGTATTTCCATTGGGATCCTGTACTACTAGCCCATCCCCTTGCTCATGAGGGATGGTAATGACTCAGTGCTTGTGAAAAATCTTTAATGCGCCGAGCGTGGGCGCTATCCCGGACCTTCTGGGTGGAAGTCCAAGACGCTAGTCACTACACCAGCGAGCCATGTGGAAAAGATGTGAGTAGAAAGTGCTGCCCTGGGGCTTAGTTCATGGCAGGGGAAATTATATTAAGATCTATTAGGTTATTGAACAAACACTACTAAAGAAAATATTTATTCAATTACAAATGCAATCAACCTTGTGTTCATAGCAAGGTGCTTGTCTAGGTGAATTTTGAAGGAATCAACGGTGTTGCAGTCTATGACATCTCGGGGAAGCCCATTCTACAAGTTGATGACTCGATTGAAGAAGAAATTCTTGGATTCATTAGAGTTGAATGATTTACCAATGATTTTGAAGCCATTTCCCAGTGTGTAGTTTGATCTGTCAATCATAAAATATCTATTACAGTTCATGTTTGCCTATGCCTTTAACCTAAGAAGTGCGCACCGTATGTACTGAACACCATGTCCTGGTGCAGACCTATTTCACTGTTTCCATTCACTAAAATCGTTATCTTACCATAAATATTATTATTTCTTATCCATATGCGCCTATGTTACGTTTAATATGAAGATATTAACCTGTTACAACAATAAAACAAGTGGAAACAGTGCTTTGCTGGTCAAAATCGCGAAATGAGAGCGAGAGTTATATTCATCAAGTGTGAGCCAGCCTGGCCAATATCCACCCCTCACGATGCCTGGAGAGACACTAACGTCTCTCTCCTTATCTCTTGCTCTTTCTCACGCTTGGTAACACTACGCCCTGCTAGCAACTCGCTAGCATTATTTACATTAATGGGTAGGGGAAATGGGCAAAGTTCACTGCGGCAGAATAGGGCCACACCACCACCACGTTTTTCAGTTCGCAGGTGACAGAAAAGGAGGTAGTTTTCAATAGGGATAGTTTCTGGTATTATTTGCCAGGCTTCAGTAATGGCCACGATGCCGGGTGAGCAATTATTTATCACTGTTGTAAGTTCATCAATTTTATTTGTTATTGAAGTAACATTGGATAACAGGAGGGAAGGAAGACTATACCAAATCCTGGGTATTTCAAAATGTCTGTACGGTTTTATACTCACTGGTTTATTAATTTTTGTTTTGGTCTTCACAACACTTATATTACGAGGAAAATTTCGCCCCCTTTTGTTGCCACGGGAATGAAATATTTTCAAATGTTTAAGTTTTTCTATAATACAGGGTGCAGGGTATCCGTTACCTTTTTTCAGTAGAAATAGGTCTTTCCTGGTGTATTTTAGTCGGGGCATAGTGACTCGGTGGCGGGTCAGGGGGTTCGGTGCTTCACTCCACTCAAGCTGTATAAGACGAGGGCGAGGGCGTGGTCCGTAGGCAGCACACTGACAAACCACTAACGGCAACAGCGACCAACAGTAGTAATTTCTGCAGCATATTGAAGGATTTAGTAGTCCAAGACGTTATAGTTCCATGTTGAGCTTCTGTGTCAGTAGTAGAGGAGGAAATGAAGAAAAAAGGTGAAGACCAACAGCTGGTCTAGGCTGCCAGGAACGCCAGGCTGATACGTCCGCACAGTACGGTGAACGATCAGGAAGTGACCATGTTACATTGTTATCTGTTATGTGAATATGATACAGTGGCAATACCTATACCACTACCCATTACGCAACACAAACATGCATTGAATATTTATATACTGTATATATATATATATAATATATATATATATATATATATATATATATATATATATATATATACGAATAATTGCGTCAGTACATATATTTAGGGAACTATATACTGTATTAGGAAAAATAAATATTTAAAATAAAGTTACCGAAAGATGTCTGAGGTTTGCCAAGTAGATTACAATACAACTGTAGCCCCCTGTGCTACACAAACTATTGATAATAATTGGTACAATTTTTCCAGATATGAACATTACTACATTTTTATCTTCTAGTGCTTCTACATGAATACATAGGTAATTTCAAGATGCGGTAATTAATTTTGAGATGTTGCATGCTGTTTTTTGTTTTGTTTTTACCTTATTCAAATACTTGGATATTGGATACTTCATGACGGGCTGACTAATATTACCTCTTGATTACCACCTTATTTAAGAGTTATAATTAAATAATAAAAAGGATTGTGGCCCAATATACAACATCAACTTTGGGGGAAACACTTGTAACAGGCAGCTTTCCCTTTGTCTCCGTGATACACATATAATGATCAAAATACAATAAACACGACTTGCTGCACACAGAGAAATATTTAAGATTAGAAGGTGCAGCCGTTAGTACTATGCAATTCAGTAAATATGAGAGACATTTGTTTGGAAGGTTCAACAACAAACATAGGAGTGTAACAGTGTAGTATTGGCACGGTGATATTGGCAGCGATAACAATAATAACATAATAATTGTGTTGGTTGTAATGATGTAGGGCTGCGGTAATGACAATTCGGGTAGATAGCGGTGCCGATACCGTACCGGGGGATAATAAAGTCTACCTACCTATGTTGAGTTCGCCACTCTGCTAGTGGCACCGAGGAGCGCACCTCCCTTCGTTGTTGTTTGAAAAGTGGAGAGGGTTATTTCAATACACGATAATGGTTTTCCTGCCTTTCATTCTGGGTATCAGTAGATGATTTTATTCAGTTTAAGAAGAAGTTGTAGGTATCAGAGGGATAATTGAGGCATATATATATTTTGTATCTCTGTGTGTATAAAGGAGACAAAAGACTGTGACAAGTGTTTCTCCCAAAGCCAAAAGAGTGACAGAGAGCCAAATTCAAGGGACATTGGGGTAAAAATGCCTGGACACACGAAGTTTAAAGCAGTCTAAAGTCATAGGATGAATGAAAGATTGATTGAGGGAGAGAGTTCCAGAGTTGACTCCTGTTGAGTAGAAGAAAGATTGAGAACATTTGCTAATTCTTGGGTTGGAGAGCTGGATAGAAAAGGAGTGGTACTGTGTTGAAAAGCGGGTGCCTCGCACTGGCCGCAAGGAAGGATGTACTGTATGTACTGAGAGAGCTTTGAAGAACACTGAATGTTGTAATTGTGATAGTAGAGTGAAAGAGATGCAACATTGAGGCGTGTATAAAGAGGTTGTAGGGATATCTATTGGTAATGTCAGACAGATTGGGAGAGAGGTATCCTGACCAGGATTCGAACCCACTCACTCCAGGTATACTGTATGTGGGAGAGTTGGACACTGTAACCACTCGACCATGAGCGGATGTAAGGGAAACCACCTTAGTTCTTATTTGAAGAACCAGGTTATATAGTCTTGTGGAGGACTATGTCTTCAGACATGTGGCGAGTGTTTTAGACTTCAACCATGGTTATTTTACAAATTCCGCCCAGGATTAAAATCGTATCACCTAGCCGATTTGGCGGGGAGAATGTGTAAAATAGTCATGGTATAAGTCTAAAACTCTCGCGACGTTTATGAAGGCATAGTCTTCCAAGAGACTATAACCTGGTTCTTCAAATAAGAACTAAGGTGGCTTCCCTTATATTCGCTCATGGCCGAATGGTTACGGTGCCCGACTCTCCCCAATATACCTGGAATGAGTGGGTTCGAATCCTGGTCAGGATACCTCTCTCCCAGATTGTAGGGAACTAGTAGGAGGAAGCGAGTTGATGAGGCGAAAAGAAGATGACCTTCCAAAGTTGAGTAATATATTATAATAATAGCCAGAATCAAATGAGTAATATATTATAATAATAGCCAGAATCAAATGAGTAATATATTATAATAATAGCCTGAATCAAATGAGTAATATATTATAATAATAGCCAGAATCAAATGAGTAATATATTATAATAATAGCCAGAATCAAATTATAACACAAGATGTAGTGAAAGTGTTAAGCTGGAATCCTTAATGGTGTTATTGACAAATAAATGGGTCGATGAATCTTAAAATTGCCAAACTAATAGCAGAACGTCTTAAAGTCTAAAAATCTAATGGGGCTAAACATGAAGAAGAAAGGGGGCCAGAAAAATCAACCAACTCCTCTTAACAACTTTAGTGTCAAACGCTTATGAAGACAGAATTTTGAACAGGGATCAAGGAAGCTTTACTCCTCTGGTCTTCTCATCGTCGGGAGGAATGGGACCTTCTGCAAGTGTCTTCTATGCCAAATTAGCTGAACAAATATCGGAGAAAAAGCGCCAGCATAGAAGCCAAGTCCTAACTTGGATGAGATGCCGGCTCTCTTTCTCTCTTCTCAGGTCTGCACTTCTATGTCTCAGGGGTACAAGGTCCTCCCCGCTACAGAGGACAAGAGTGAGAGACAAAGAGCGGTATTAATAAACAATTCTTTCCCTTCGCAGAGCCTAATGGATGAAATAACCAGAAAAATTACGTTAGCTTGAGAAATAGGAGTGCTAATCCGTGTAATCTCTGTAAACAACACTCATTCCCAAAATATTCGATCGATATTAGGCTCTGCAAAGGGAAAGAATTGTTTGAGAATACCACTCTTAGACTTTGAAATGGTCGTGGCGGAGGGCCGAATTGGGGAACAACTAGGTTGATTGTAGGGAGGTACTGGTACAATAAGATAAACTATAATGTAACTAGAATAAGATAGATTGTACACCACTTTGTAACGGTCACCTTAATAAAAAAAAAAAGTGTGTGTGTGTGTGTGTGTGGTATTTTTGTTGTATGTGGATGAGGGAGACAAGAGGCAGAACTGCCTGTGACGAGTGCCTCCCCCTTGAATTAGGGACAGGGCCAAAATATTTCATATTCTAAAGAAACATAGAATATATATATATATATATATATATATATATATATATATATATATATATATATATATATATATATATATATACGGTATATATATATATTTATTTTTATTTTTTATTTTTAAAGTAGTGTAGTAAGTGATGTGTTTGCGGTATAGTGCATGGATAGACAGAGTAGGTTTTTTTGGAGGGGAGTCTGAGTTTGCCCTCAATATTGGTGAGGCACGGAAAGGATCAGCAAGGGAGGCCCGGTGGTGAAACAGAAGTTCCAGCTGTCATTATCAGCCATCTAGAACTTCCCGGAAGTACCGCCCTTTTCGGCTGGTGCCTACAGCCTCCTCCAACCCTTAGTTTGGGACTGAATCTTCTATATTAATCGTACTATACTATTTTGTTTATCAACATTGCCCGCTAAATGAATCACCAGGTGAAATTTGGCTATACCCTATGTGCTGGACAACACAACATGTTTGTGACAAATAGTAGATCTGTGAACTTGTCCAGAGATATGTGGCATGTATTCAGTGGAGGTATGGAAATGAGGTCGGGGGGGGGGGGGGAGGTGATTAGCCTACACCAAGAAGGTTTCACTCAACCCCCCCGGAGTGTCCTAAATGACAGAGTAACAGCCGGGGTGGTTCTCTAAGTGGTGGCTCCTGCACGACACCATCACATAGTAGGTTCCGGACTCATGCGGTCTTATTATATTTAATCTTTGTGTAAATGAACAAAATATCTAGATATACGTCGGTACTTTTCAAAACTCAGAATGTTGCCCAATGCACTTACTTTTAGCAACACTCATTACCGTAGCATTTGCTCGCTATGGGGGAGACAACACGTCCCACATACAGTATCTATGAATAATGTTCCATAGTCACGAGGACTTCATATACTCTCTCGTCACTTTTCGTTTACCAAGACGGTCCTAACTTAATCCAACTAAACCTAACTCAACTTGATTGTAAGTTACCGTAGATTATAAGAGATGGAGCTCAAGATGTTCAATTACTCCATTTCATAAACATACCTCTGCTCATCACACTTATTCTACATCTTGAAGGTAAATACTAGAGCCTTTTCTTAGTGGTTTCGGGCTCTGTGTATAAACATATGTAAGGAAAGATCCTTAAGGGGAGGTACTTGGTTTTTATGGTCCCATTCTTCCTCAAGCTTAGCCTCATTAGTTTTCAGATCATAAGAAGTTCGACCCTTTAGCTGTGTGATTTTAAAACCTTTCGCCCAATTTATTTGTCATTATTGTGAACTATCGTGTCGTATAGGTGTCGATTTTTTCCTGGCGAGTGATAGCGAGCCTGTAATGAAGGAGGGTCCAGCCTTCGGCCTTCCGACAAATGTACACAATTATTTAGAAGGGGGATCTTGGGGATGTTTATTATTAAGTTTGAAGTAAGCCTAGGAAGGAAACTAAATATATAATATATATATGAATAAATCTTCCAATATATAAACCCTTCCCCATTAACATTTATAATTAATTATGCCGTGTAAACCTTGGGTGAGGCAAGGGAATACCTTGACCCAACTCTACCTCTTATATATAATTATGCCGTGTAAACCTGGGGTGAGGCAAGGGAATACCTTGACCCAACTCTACCTCTCTTATCGATAATTATGCCGTGTAAACCTGGGGTGAGGCAAGGGAATACCTTGACCCAACTCTACCTCTCTTATCGATAATTATGCCGTGTAAACCTGGGGTGAGGCAAGGGAATACCTTGACCTAACTCTACCTCTCTTATCTATAATTATGTCAATGTGTATACATCTAGAATAACTATACCCTGTGCCAAATAGGTAGGCTAGACATCGTGACCCTTAACCTCTGTAACTCAAAATAGGGCTTGAGCAAATTGGCGGTGAATGTATCCACCTATTCCCTAGCTGTCCCTTCCCAAATGGTAGAAATATTAGCGCAACTACTCAAGCCGTTTCTGAGTTACGGAGGGTAGTGTTCAACAGTTTTCGCCTAGTAACTTGGAACCGGGTATAGGATAACTAACTTACATGTACGGACGCATCATATATTCTCTTACACAGCTTGCATGTACAGACTTTATATAATTGGTATAATTATGTAGCGTACCATAAATATCTTACACACATCCACTTGTTTGCACGAGTTATACACACACTGCAAAGAATGCATGTAAACATTAATTTCCATTTGGATGGTATATGTTACTTGTGTTCATATGCATTACATAACTATTAAGGGGAGCTGGGCCATTTTTGTGGTCCCCCTTCTTCCTCATGTTTAGCCCCATTAGTTTTCATATTATAAGACGGTTGCCCCATTAGTTTGGCGATTTTAAGACCTTTCGCCCCATTTCTATCTCAATATTTAGACTTTGTGTCATATAGGTGTCAATTTTTTCATGGCGAGCGATCGCGAGCCTGTAAATTAAGAGAAACCTGCTTTCGGCCGGGTAATTTTTCTATCGAATAATGTACAAAATGATCTTGAAGGAGGGCCTTGGCCGAATGTTGTTATTAGCTTGGTGGAGGTCTAGGGAGGAAATTAATAACATAATAAATAGATACATAAATGAGCAAATAAATACGCCCATTCCCCCTTAAGTAAACGTTTATTACAGTAATATATAGTATGTGTTTCTGTGTATACAACTAACACATGCAAACCTTATAGAATTTAACCCATTCAGTACCGGTGACATCCTTTTCATTATATTCTGGCAACCAATAGACTGCTTTATTCAGCTTAGGATGCCTACCCGTTAAAAGATTACATAATATCTCAATTAATCCTTATAGCTAAATAAATAAAATAAAATCGTCTAAATACAGATGAAATAAAAGCAAAGAAACATCGCCGGTACTGTAAGGGTTAATCCATCCACGTTTATAAGAGGGAATTTGACTTGTTTTTACGGATGTTATTGTTTATACCTAAATAAACAGAGAGCGTACGCATACAATTATATAACTTATAACTTATACACACTATAACAAGCCAGATACAAAATAAGAACACAAATAACACAAACATCAGGCTTAAACGTATGGTCACTACATGGTAGAAAATATACAATGTTCAAGAAAACAGACAGCTAAAGTGTAAGGCTATACACTAGCTGTATTATAATAACCGACACACACACATGTCTCAGTGGTGGGTGGGGAGAGACCATTATGCTTTGCTAGCCTTACCTTCCACTTAGTAGAAGCAAATTTTGTTAATATTAAGTTCGCACTGCTTAGTATGGGCCGCAAGGTCTGTGCAGTCTGTATATCTATGTAACTCACACCTACCTATTAAGTCGAACACATCTGATAAGCACACAACGTTTGTACACACGGGATGCCTACATAATATTGTCACAGTACCATAAGTGTCACACACACATAAGTCACACATGGCAGGGGCAGTTAGATCATCAGCGGCGTTTCTATACCTCTTGAAACCATAATTTGAATAATAATTCACTGCCACTTACTGTGCTCAATAATAATTCACTGCCACTTACTGTGCTCAATAATAATTCACTGCCACTTACTGTGCTCAATAATAATTCACTGCCACTTACTGTGCTCAATAATAATTCACTGCCACTTACTGTGCTCAATAATAATTCACTGCCACTTACTGTGCTCAAAAGTATGTTCTAAAACAAACAAATCTGTATACTTTTCAATGTCATCCGTGTAATTATGGACCCTGACCCTAACTCACACGCATGCATAAACAATTAATTTCAAACCCATTTGCATAATAGATCTTTCATGTCTGCTCATGAATATATATGATGCTGTATTTCCTGACCCTCCCTACCAACACCCAAACGGCCACACGTAACTCATACATCCGAATATAATATGTACAAACACATGCGATAACTTATTACCCGCGTAGAAAATGTCAAAGTACACACACACACACACACAACCGTAATACACACACACACACTCCCTCACTCACACACAAATATACTCACTCACTCTCACACACGCACATACACTCAGTCACTGACACACGTATACACTCACTCACTGACACACATACACTCACTCACTCCCACTCTCTCTCTTTATTATAAGGGAGGATGGTTGCTTTTTCTGGCTCTCCCCCCCCCCCCCTCTCCCTCAAGTTTAGCCCTATTCATTTTGAGATATTAAGACGTTCGTTCCACTAGTTTGGCGATTTTAAGACCTTTTACCCAATTATTTTGTCAATATTAGGACCTTTCATGGCATTTAGGTGTTGATTTTCTTTCCTGGCTGGCGAGCGATAGCGAGCCTGTAATTTTAAGAGGATCTGGCCTTCAGCCGGCAGATTTGTAAACCGAAACATTTACAAATTTATCTCGAAAAAAGGTCTAGAGGGTGTTCTTTTATGCTTGATGGAGGTACAGGGAGGAAACTAAAATATAAGTAAATAAACAAATTAAGACCAAAAATTAAACCATAGCCCCCTAAGGTAGATTCACATCTTGATTCTATCGGTACCTTTTGATCCTCAACTTTATTCAAACAAGATTATGAGGCTATTCAGCACTCAAATCGCTAACGAGATTTAAATTAAAGTTCCATTAACATAGGCGACAATATTTTCATAAATTGACGTTATAGAAGCGAATTAACCCTTTCAGAGCGGGGGACGTCTCTTCTATTTTATTGTAACCATATTTAGATGATTTTATGCAGCTTAGGAAGGGAATATGGTAGTCAAAAAGGTTCATTGGAATAGTGTGTGACCTTTTAATTGCTAGAGGTCCTTCCTAAACTGAATAACATTGTCTTATAGTAGCCACAATGAAAGGATAGGAACATCACCCGTACTAAAAGTTGTTGGCGGTAGCGGTCGGTCGTGTAAATCAATCTTTGCACACACATACATTTACTTAAGGGGGAAGGGTATATATTTTGGTCGTTTTTTGCATTCTTTCATATATATATATATATATATATATATATATATATATATATATATATATATATATATATGTTATTAATGTTAAAGAACGGGGTGTTACTTATTTATATATTTATATGTTTTTTTTAGTTTCCTCCCTAGACCTCCCTCAAGCTTAAAAAACAATCCCCAAGATCCCCCTTCTAAATATATTTGTACATTTTTCGGTAGAATAATGTCTTGGCCAAAGGCCGGACTCTCCTTAATTATACAGGCTCGCTATCACTCGCCAGGAAAAGAACGACCCCTAAATAACACAAACATTCTTAATATTGAACAAGAAATGGGCCGAACGTCATAAAATCTGAAAACCAATGGGGCTAAACATGAGGAAGAAGGAGGACCAGACAAACCAACCCTCCACCTTTAACCCCTTCACCACCATGACGTTATGTTCATCATATTCTGGTTACCATTAGAAGATTGTCTTTAGTTTGTAATCTACCTATACGACTAAAATGGGTAAATACGATCTCAGTAAACCTTCTTAGTAACATAGGTAACATAGTTAAATGAAATAGTTCGAAGCCTGTTAGTTGCTGGAGGCCCTATTGAAACCTAATACAATCGTCAAATAGTAACCAGAATAAAGTTAAAAGGGCAGCACCGGTATTGAAAGGGTTAACTAGTATCAGGTTAATTGCCAATACCGAAAGTGACTCGCAGGTTGCCATACTTTCAACATCCAATTACGTATTTCTGGTCTGTGTTCTGGCTATTAGTTGACGAATTTTACTCAGATTAGGAAGGATATAATTATGGAAGCCAGAGAGTTAAAGATAGTCTTCACTCGTTCAATTCCCACATATCCTTCCTAAACTATATAAAATCGTATAATGCTAGCTAGAATAAACCTCCTTTTAATTATATTCTGGCAACTATTTTATCATTGTATTCAGGTTAGGAAGGACGTCTACCCATTAAAAGGTTACAGACTATCTCACTCTTTTTAGCTACCCTATATCTCTCTTAAGCTTTATAGAATCATCTAAATGTAGCTGAAATCCAATAAATAATAGACGTCACCGGTACTGAAGAGGTTAACCCTTTCAGTACCAGTTCCGTCATTTTAATTTATGATGGCTACTATTAGACTATTTTATCATAAGTAACCAATTTTACTACCACAGATCCTTCGTGAGCTGTATAAAATCGTCAAAATATAGTTGGAATATAATATAAAAAGACGTCGCCGGTATTAAAGGTATTAAAATGTCGATCAATAGCTGCTGGAATACGGGTTAGTGCGAATCAACCTTTATACACTGGTAGTACGTCCTAGTGTGTTTCCCATGCTCGCACCCAGTTGGGGGACACCTCGACGACGTATACAGACAAATAACACACATAGCAAGCCACTCTAATAGCTTCCTTTCTCTCCAATATTCTTCGAAAAGTAGATACGAGGTGCCATTGTAAAGGCTCAATACCTTCTCATGACCTGACCTGACTTCCATTCACCTTCCCTATGTTCCTCCAGCTCTCTCTGCTACCTACTGTTAGGGCGCTATGTTGTTTACTTTTGTACGCTTCTGGGCGGAGGGAGTATCAGTTAGGCAGCACACCACCAGAGGGCTCCAGTGTTGTGTTATAAATCAGTGAGGAACTATGTATGGCTCCTGAATAATAGATGATCCTTTGTTCGTCAGGCAAGAAGTTGGTGAGGCCGGACGTGTATGTGACGGCCACATGCAAGGTTACTACTAAGGATTTATTGATGTTTATCAAAGTTAGTGAAGAATAGCTAACAAGTTCCTAATAAAGACAAATCGAAAACCAATTACAGTAATAAGCTATAAGTGTAATAGCAAACTTTAAACAGTTTTAAATTATATACATGAATAAAGATTGAACGCAATATAGTCAGGAATAGGCATATAGACTGTCACAGAGAAGGATTAATAATTAATGAAGGCATTAGTGCTAAAAGGAGCAAATTGCATTAAACAAGAGTAAATACAAAGATCAATGATTGACTTCCGAAATATGACAGATAATTACAGGGAAGCTATAGAACATTTGTGGAGTAAGTGGAAATGATCACCTTCAGTACCGGTGCCGCCCTTTTAACTATATTCTGGCTCCTATTAGACCATTTTACTCAGTTGCAAATGGCCTCCAGCTATTCACATGTTGGCATAGAACTAACCCCCTGAACCCTTTTGACAACTACAGATCCTTCTTAAACTGATCAAAATCCTCTGGATATGGCTAAAATAAAATAATAAAAGACGTCGCCGGTACAGAAAGGGTTAAAGGGTAATAAAAGGGATACACAATTCCACGAAAAATAAAAAAAATCCTCCGTTCCTTCTCCATGCTATATGATAGGTAATCACAGGGAAGCTATAGAGCATTTGAGGAGTATGTGGAAATTAACCCATGCTCTACCAGCGACGTCGTTTTATCTTTATTCTAGCAATATTTAGACGTCTGTGTGTAGTCTGAAAAGGATCCGTGGTAGTAAAAATGGTTAAGTGACATAGTTCGAAGCCTGTTAATTGGTGTAGGCCCTTTATAAACTGAATACAATCGTCTAATAGTAGCGAGACTTAAGATAAAAGGATGTCACCGGTACTGAATTGGATAAAGGTTAATATAAAGGATACGCGATTCAAGGAAACAACAAAATAAAGACAATTCCTCATTTTTTTCCCCCCCGTCATTCCTTGCTTCCCAGTCCTCTCTTCAGCGGGCTATAAAACTCGGTTGTTTGAGAGTTGGTCCGGAAAATAATAGAGCCAGTTTGTACATCATTAAGCCCCACTGTGGTTAACGTGAGGTGAGCTGCACTACACACGCCTAACACTCCGGTAATATACGTGTTGGAGGCCTCTGTCACACGATCCATAGTTCTGGCAATTTGTTTTCGGTACAACTGCTCATGTTTTATGCTAATTGAGGCTGATAAAACAATCCAAGAACAATAGTGCATACGACTTCAACTTCTTGTAACACCTAACATCAGATGCACTTGACTTTTGAAATGTTGCTAGGAAAACACTTGCTTATTGAACATTGCCAGGAAAAATAACCTCGTGGGACAACTTCCTTCTCCACACTTAACCCAGCAGGCCTTTCAGAGTTGAGAATAGAAGTTAAACAAATCCGAATAGCAGGCTTGAAAAATGAAGTTAGTCCTCTGTCAGCTTGTGTTTGGAGAGAGAAGCAGTTAAAAAATTAATATACAAGGTCTTGCGTTAAAAATAGTTGGCCTAAATTGCACCGAATTGTCGAGTTCTTGTCACAATTACATACACACGCGATCTAAGGCTCAAAGGATCACATGTAGAAAACTAGTCTTCATGTCAAACCTAAGCCAAAATGAATGGCCAACTATGGTATTCCTGTAGCCATACTGTGGCCAACGTTAACGCCTAGCCACGGACCCATCGCCACCTATCATCACAACCAGATGTAATTTCACACCTTCAGTCCACCTCCATCACACCATGGGTGGCGCCACTGGGTTCCTCTGGCGCCCATAGTTTATGGCCAAACCCTCTGGCAAGAGCTGGAAGACCCCAAGGTAAGTGAATATTACCGCCGGTATTGTAGTTGAAGTACGAGGTGTACGGCACGAAGTACGAGTTATGATACCCCCGGTTCCGTGTTACAAGAGCTCGTTAATGAATAATATACTCCTGAGTAGTGGCGCGGCAGACACTTGTTATTGTGGACGTCAAACCCAAGTACATTATTACACCACCCTACCAATATATACCATCTCTTTCAAAATAGATGTATGCAATAATCGATGTTTGCTCAGGGTGGTGTGCAGCGGGCAATTCTGCTAGATACGTGGCAATAAACACTAATTATTCACTCTTTTTCTGCGACCCGAAATTGTACCGTGTTCAGCGTGAAAGGCACTGACGGAGAAATTAATATGGTTACTTTATACCGTCAAGAAAGAAACCCGAGATCAGCTTGTGTGATAGTTTCTGGTGAGCCAAACACGACGGCTAGTGTTTGTTTTGACTTGACTGAGGAGGACTCATCCGTCCAATTTTACTTTCATTTCACTGAAACTGATAGGTGGATATAAACAAATTACATCCAGAAGGTGAAGTAGCCTCTGAAAAGGATCGCGTGGCACCGGAACGTGTAGCCGCCCTCGCCAGGTACTTATGCAAATTAGAGAATCTTTGCTAATCCCTTGATGTCACTCGAGGGTGCAGAGTCTCACGCTGCCATGCCTTCTGTGATCTTATCCTCTGCCAGGAGTGTTGGTCTGTTGGCTTATGCTGCAAGACAGACTTCCAAGGAGGATGTAAAGGTTGATGTAGCTGCTCGTCACTGAAGAACTCACAAACTCTATAAAGTCATCCAAGTTTCATAGAGGCAGATTTAGCTATCCAGCTTAAACAGTTACATCGAGAATCTCGATACTGGAATAACTGAAAATATTTAATCGGTTAAGCGCTATTTATTATCTATTTGCATTTACATTACTACACATTACTAACGAATATAGTATAATGCTTTGCTCTATTGTTCGAATCCATAACAATGCTCAGGTTTTATAGCTTGCTGAAATACCACGGGAAGTTTAGGATGGCTACCAACATGTCAAAAACTAGAACATCACACACACACACACACGTTCAACAACTGTTGAGGCTATTTATTCTCACAACCATACAATTATCCCAAATGTATTTAAATAGAGTAATTAAATAAGGCATAATTAATAATTATATTTGATCAACATTTAGTGGATATTGCCAAGCATGAGCATATCAATGACACAGGCAAAAAGTTAAATATTTAGAAGAACTCAACTATATGTTATTATATGTATATTGGCAAGTGCAGACATATGTAAATATATCATTAAATGCACGATAACAATATTTACAATGTTCATTAATCCATTCAGTACCAGTGACGTCCTTTGGATTATAGTCTGGCAACTATTACATGATTTTATTCAGCTTAGGAGGGACGTCTACTAATTACAAGGCTACAAACTATCTCAATCCTTTTAGCTACTACATATCCTTCCTAAGCTTCATAAAAACGTCCAATTGTAGCTGAAATAAAATAATAAAGACGTCACCGGTACAGAAAGGGTTAATATACAAAAGTTGGCTTTACGGAGGAACTTTACCAAGAAGTAAACCAGGGAAAATCTACTTTACATACAGTAGAGTAGAGAAATGCTAGGTTCCATATTATATTATAGATATTACGTTATGCATTGCAACTTGTATATTAAAAGTCTTTAATATGGTCTCAAGTACTTTTCGCGTTAAAAATATGCTCAGAAGACCACATTTGCTTGCTGTAATATTGGCTCTTATATTAATTGATTCATGACAAACGTATTTATTGTATTATCGATGATCGATACTGACATGAATAATAAGAGATATATAAGAATGTACTAATATTACATATAGCTTTAAAAAATAAGAAAGTACAGTATAATGAAGTGTAAGACATAAAAGGTGGGTTGTGTTGGGAAGGAAACACTCAATAAATGAATTCAAGGAACATGGAGTCAGAAGAGTATCATTCCAGAACTTTCATCGTCAACAAATTTAATTTCAACAAATTTGATTTCAGCAAATTTGATCAAGCAGCTTTTGAGATACACTCTTAAGATCATTATATATTATAAGCTGCCTCCAGTCTAGTTTCAAATACCAGTGCTAAGTCGGCTCAAGAGTTACTGTATAAAACGTTGCAGATTAAAAGTTGACGGTATTAGTTGTAGTGTGATATCGGCATTACAAGAGGCGAGAAGTGTTGAGCAAGTTAGTAAATATGTTGAGGGAACCGTTCTCAGAGTGCATATCCATTTAGGTGTGGATGAACTTGTGATAGTGCTTGAAGCCGTGAATGGCGATGGCGAAAAAGAAAGGGTGGACCACAAATGGGCTCTAGCCTGTCCAGAGAATTATTTTCAGTGGGAACTCTAAAGTGATATATAAATTGAAATCGGTTTCTCATAAATTACAGGCTCGCTATCGCTCGCCTGGAAAAAATCAACACCTAAATGGCCCAAAATACATACAAAGTTTAAACCTGTCTAAGTCATAGGATGAAGAAAAGATTGATCGAGGGAGAGAGTTCCAGAGTTCAATAGTTGAGTAGAAGAAAGACTGAGAACATTTGCTTATTTCTTGGGATGGAGAGCTGGACAGAATAGGAGTGCGACTGTATTGAAAGGCGGGTGCCTCACACTCACCGCACTAAGCGAGCTCTGAAGAACACTTGAGTGTTGTAATAGCGATAGAGGAGTGAAGAGATGCAACATGTGCTAATCAATATACGGTAGAGCAGCTACTTTCAAGAATTCTAGAAAATGGTAAGTCCAACACCTCAAAATGAAAATTTGGAAGTATATGATTGTCTCCAAATACGACCTCACTATATAACGGGATGTACTAGATTCACTTACCATACTACTACTAACACAACGTGTATGGATATCGCTGACCAAGCAATATGCAGGTAAAGGTGATTGAACAACAAGACTACTAAGAAGGAAGCAGCGTGTAATTCTCTACCTCTGGATAATGACAACAAACACAGGCTATCCGGCCACTGCAGTCACCTGCATATGGCACCATGAACTATTACCTTAACATAATAATTATATAGTCTCTACTACCAACTACTCACTCACTCACTCTCACTCCCTCTCTCTCTCTCTCCTTGGAGGACAAGCAGTCTAGAGGGGTCACTAGACATGTTGTTGCTTGATTTCCTTTGTACTCCTTTGTACTCCTCTCGCTCTCTCAACATTTTGGTTTCCTTGATATTTTGAGTCATTGTCAACATGAATTACTTAAATGAAATGTTTTGTACACGTAATTTATAACTATAGAAACAGCTCCCACGCTATTATGATTATCAGGCCATACTGTATAATATTATGTCTTGAGACCTTAACCCTTTGACGATCATGACGCGTTTCATCATTCTTTAACTGTCTTCGTGGCGCAATGCATAAGTGCGTTGATTTTCGGTGTGAGCGTCCTGTGTTCGAATCTCCGGACTGACTGCCACATGTGCTTGTAACTTTCATTAATCGAGTTTAGGAGTAAAGTTGGTTGGTGGAGAGAACATAATAATTAATTCTGGTTCAGGAGTAGTTTATAGAGAGGCCTTCCCTAGGGTTAAGCGCCCCATTAATTACTCTTTCCATTCACCTATTCATAGCCTCCGATAGTGCAGTTGGAATGAATGTGCATGCTAAGATTGGTATGCAGGATTCGAAACTGCATAATAAATCGTAGGCTTGTGCATCATTCTTTAACTGTCTTCGAGGCGCAATGCATAAGTGTGTTGATTTTCGGTGTGAGCGTCCTGGGTTCGAATCCCCGGACTGCAACATGTGTTAGTTACTTTCATTAATTGAGTTTAGGAGTAAAGTTGGTTGGTGGAGAGAACATAATAATTAATTCTGGTTCAGTAGTTTATAGAGAGGCCTTCCCTAGGGTTAAGCGCCCCATTAATTACTCTTTCCATTCACCTATTCATAGACTCCGATAGTGCAGTTGGAATAAATGTACACTCGCGCTAAGAAGTGATGACTCGATTCCCAGTACCTTTTGTTCAGAAAGTGCTATCTGGCAACTATTGAGGCTCTACTATATTCATATATTACACACCGGGGAGAACTGTATTGAAGGACAAAATACCAAAAACACGATATATAAGTATTGTTACAATATATTTATCTCATTATGTGAGAGCAAACCAAATAATACGAAAGTTGAGACTAACCCGAACGAAAGAATGTGAAACTCGTAGTATTTCGCTCACTAGATTCAGAATTAAAATGTGGAGGAAGTCTCTTAATGCTTTTATTACTTTTTAAGCCAACAATACTGGAAGAAAAGTATCTCATAAAATTAAAACCAACCGTTAAAAGTAATATTCAACCCATGAGTGTCAATAAATCACGAAAATAAACATATAACAAATTGTTTTTTCCACATTTAATTCTCTAAGTGGGACAAGTCTGCCTTAAAAAACAAAGCGGTCTCCAGTATATTTTGGGATAAAGCTTGAATACTCGAGAACAGCTTGTAATTTGTATAGACAGACGATGAAATTTCACTTATAACATATTTAATAGCCCATAGGGACACCCATATAGGAACGAAAGATGGAAAGGCATGTAGTAAAAGACAAAGGTGGATATACGAGCAGCGGAAGAGATACACTTTCCCTCATATACCGGCAGTGACTGACGTGCATTTTTTTGCAGGCCTCCAGGCGGCAGGCCCAGGGAGTGCAACATGCTAGATAGCGCCAGGAAATTAAATACTTTTATTATTCTATACAGATATTGAAAACAAACCTTACTTATATATATTCAAACAACAACGTAAATATAATGTAAATGTCCTAAATAGGTTAATTTTGTCAGTAGGCCAATTATTGGGAATATCCGGAGACCTATAGTTATAAATTAGGAAATGACTGGGCTCTGACGGGCAGTGGAGAGTTGCCAGCGGTAGCCTGATTTGGGGACTTTTGTCCGAGCCTTAGAAAAATCGAGTCATCACTTCTTAGCGCGATTGTACATGCGAAGATTGGTATGCAGGATTCGAAACTGCATAATAAATCGTAGGCTTGTGCATCATTCTTTAACTGTCTTCGTGGCACAATGCATAAGTGTGTTGATTTTCGGTGTGAGCGTCTTAGGTTCCCATCCCCGGACTGCCAGATATGTTTGTTAATTTCATTAATTGAGTTTAGGAGTAAAGTTGGTTGGTGGAGAGAACATAATAATTAATTCTGGTTCAGGAGTAGTTTATAGAGAGGCCTTCCCTAGGGTTAAGCGCCCCATTAATTACTCTTTCCATTCACCTATTCATAGACTCCGATAGTGCAGTTGGAATGAATGTACATGCGAAGATTGGTATGTAGGATTCGAAACTGAATAATAAATCGAAGGCTTGTGCATCATTCTTTAACTGTCTTCGAGGCGGTGCAATGCATAACTGTGTGGATTTTAGGTGTGAGCGTCCTAGGTTCGAATCCCCGGACTGCCACATGTGTTTGTTAATTTCATCAATTAAGCTTAGGAGTAAATTTGGTTGGTGGAGAGAACATAATAATTATATTCTGGCTATCATTAGACAATTTTAAACGCCTTCGGAAAAATCTGTGAGACTTAAAAGGGTAAAAAAGACTATCTAAATTAAACATCTGACTTCCATATACCCTTCCTAATCTGAATAAAATCATCTACTAATAACTAGGAAACAGTAAAGAAATGCGTATTGTATCTTGAATAGGTTAAAATGACGCAAGTGGTGCAACATCATATTCATTATCAAAATTGCGAGGAAGTGACGGTGTTAAGGGGGGATGACCGTATTTATTTTCCTATTTAATCTTATTCTAAAATAGTGTTTTATTTTCCTCCCTAGACCTCCATCAAGCATTGAAAAACACCCCAAGACCCCGTTTTAAGTTACATGTGTACATTTTTCGATAGAAAAAGGGCAGAAAAAACAACCATCTCCCCTTAACCCTTAACTGGCGGCGCGCAACATATGTCGAATGAAATAAATCTGGCCTAAGTGGCGGCGCGCGACATCTGTCGAGCGCCATTTTCAGCACGTAATGATGCTGAGAGAGAGAGCTGAGCGGTGGGACGAGCGTAGCAACCCTATGACCGCTCCCCACGACCACCGTGGACATACTGAACTGTATTCTACTTTCCCCCCTCCTTTCTCACTCGCTACACAGGGAATTATGTAAGGAAATTACCTTATTTCAGGGTTTTTGCACTCGTGTTGCACGATCGTTGCAAGAGAACCAGTGGTCGTACAAGGATGGTTCGGGTGCCATTGGAAAGCTCTGTTTACGCCCTTTCAGGGAGATATATTTTTTTTACGCTCTCGGTCTTATTTAGGCATGAAAATGATCACGTAAACAACCCTATTTAGGGTAAAAAAAAACGCTGTGCGGTACGGTCAAATAGACCGCCTAGCCCACCAATAAGGTGTTAAAACATGTGAATATAGAACAAATATACCATATATAATTATGGTAATGACCGCTACATTTATGAAAATGTGAAAAATACACTAATTTAATGCAAATTATATTTTTCAAAATAGTAGGTACTATAGTATATCAAAGTATTCTTTAAATCAATTATTCTTGGCATAATACAAAAATATTTCTATTGCTACTAACGAAAATCCCTATTCCTGACAAGTAGCCAGTAAAAGCCTTCCGTGAAGGCAACTGCACGCAGGACAAATCACCATCAATTATGTGGTCCCCTTACTGCTGTAAGTCTGATAACGTATCAGGAACTACATGATATCACAGACGGTAATTGGCCGGTAAGGACGGTCTGCTGACATTTAATTACAATTCACTGAATGTTGTTGAAAGATAAAATGTCACAATCTATAGAGTAAGAATATGTAACGAATATTCTTTGATATTAAGACTGTAGCGTTATATCAGGCAGTCAATGGGGACACACATGACATTGCGCTGCCGCACTCACACTCCGATTCCACTACAGGGGATCCTCCTAGGCCAGACTCCAGGCATCTGCCTGGCCCATAGCAAGTGTCCTACTGTAAGATTGGTTAACTTGGCTCAGCCATGAGTTCTGTGGTCTTCCCCTAGGTCTCCTCCACTCAGGGTTGTCTTCTGTAGAGACCACCTGGTTTGCAAGGTCAGATTAGGGAGGCGAACCACATGCCCATATATCCCAAGTTGACGTTCATGGACCATGCAACTAATATATCTTGAATCCGTTTCACGGAGTAGTCGCTGGTTTGAGATGTACTAATGCCAGCGATAGCTCATGATCCAGCGAAGACATTTAGTACCAAAGGAATTGATGTGTCTCTTCAACTCACTGTTATGTGTCAATGTCTCACATCCATATAATAAGTCAAGGAGTACCATTGCCTTAAACAATTCGAAGCTTCGTTTTTTTTTGTGCACAGGTATCGACAATGTCAAACTTTTGTTGAGCGAATCCATTACCCCATATGCTAAGCTGAGGCGACAATTAACCCTTTCGTGTACGGGAAGATGTCGCCTGCGTCTTCCTGGGACACTTGAAAGCCTTTGGGACCATCAGGGGAATTATAAATAATAAGTTCATTTTTTTCAACCCCTGTAGTTGTCTTTGAACGAGCTTATTGGCAGAAAAATATGTTTGGAGAGTTAATTATGAGAATTATATATATACACACTAAGCGTCATCTTAAGAGCCTGGAAGGGTTACCATCGTAGCCCGACCTACCACTTTTATGGATCACGCTACCAAGACACTGCTCTTTCACCATACAATGACACATTCTTTGATTAAATTCGGGATATTAATAGATGATTTTTTGTTTAGTTCATATAATGTTTGAGGGCGTTAAAAGAGATTATCTAAATAGATATTACCCCTTTCATTGTTAGAAGAGTCTCCAAATTTGTGTAAAATCATCTTGTGTTAGCAAAAAATGTAATATAAAAAGTAGTTATGAAGCTTTAATCCACTCTCTAAACATCCCCCAAGTCATACAACACAGTGGGGTGAGTCATCTGTGTCATCAGTTGTCAAGGCTATCAGTACCGGACAGTGTATATTACCAACCATTCTGTAGCTGCCACCCGCTATCAACAGACGCTTACCATAGTGTTTTTGCTGGGGGGGGGGGGGGGTCCAGCCAGTTCTGCCAATTTAGCTACTTTCCAGTTAGATCTAGAGGTATTTACTTCGATCTAGAGGCAAATTCTTATAGCTAGTGACATGAATTCTAGCGATATTATGTAGATTTGAGCCATTATAAAACGATATTATAGAGAATGTGCCATTATTTTAGAATTTAGAGATTATATTTACGCGAAATATTTACTTATATTTACTATCTAGCAGACTTGATTTGGTAACCCTGGGTCCGGGAGGAAGGGACAAGAAGTTGTGGCCAATACAGACCTTTCAGTAAGCAGAATCAAGGACAACTGATTGATAGAATAATGTTATATGTTACATACTTGCATTATATGTATATTCCACTGTAACAATCATTTTCAGTTCCATTTTTAATATTATTGTTTTTCTTTTTAGCAACAATTGATACGTTGGTAATTGGTACACTTAACGCAGACATAACTGTATTATAACGATACACATTTGTATAGCTTCTGCAGGTCAGACAGGTCAGGCTCTTACACAATGTTTGGGTAAATGAGCTGCCGATTCGTGGACTTTGCAATCTATATGCTCAATGATCAGGCAATCAAAAATTGAATATATATTTGTAAGGAAGTGGTTTGTTTCTCTCAAATTGTATCATGATATAAACATTTGCGATACATTTAGAATGCAATATGTAGAAGAATGCTGCTTGTTCCTTGTATTCTACTCTGCTGTTATCACTGTTTGAGTACTTAATCTATTTCAGAGTAATTAATAAACACCTACAATTTGGTGGCATAAATTGTATTATATCATGGTATAAACTAGACCAATATAATTAGCTTACAAACAATCACTGGGATTCAGAGGGGTAACAACAATCTCAACTAATCTTTTGACTCCTACAAGTTCTTTTTGAGCTGCATAAAATCGTCTAATGATAGCCAGAAGAAAACGGAAGAATCGCGCCGACGTACCGAAAAGAATTGTCAATAAAGATATGTTTGTTCACTGCTTTTCTGTAGGGTAAGTGTACAAGTTACTTAAGAGGGGAGGGTATACTTATTGGTCGGTCTTTGTTTGTATTACTTTTTTAGTTTCCTCCCTAGACCTCCATCAAGCTTAAGGGGACAGTGGCTTATTTTTTGCTCTATTAATTTATATATTCATTATGTGTTTAGTTTCCTCGCTAGACCTCCATCAAGCTTTTAAAAAAAAAAACCTAGACCCCCCTTCAAAATAAATGTGTACATTTTTCGATAGAAAAATGGCCCGGCCGAAGGCCGGTTCCTCTTAAAATTACAGGCTCGCTATCACTCGCCAGGATAATATCGACACATAAATGGCACGAAAGGTCTAAAATTGACAACGAAATGGGGTGAAAGGTGTTAAAATCATCAAACTAATGGGCCGAACGTCTTAAAATCTAAAAACCAATGGGGATAAACACGGGGGAGAAGGGGGGCAGAAAACCGGCCCATCGACAAAATGGCCGGTTATTCCTTAATTACAAGCTCGTTATCGCTCACCAGGAAAAAAACTACATCTAAATGGCACGAAAGGTCTAAATATGGACAAAGAAATGGGGCGAAAAGTTTTGAAATCGCCAAACTAATGGGCCGAACGTCTTAAAATCTGAATAATATTGGGGCTAATAATATTGGTGCACGAAGAGCAGTAGAGTGGTATACGGGGAGTGGGAGCGGATATTGTGGTGCCAAGGGGAGTGTTATTGTGGTGCCAAGGGGAATGTTATTGTGGTGCCAAGGTGAGGGTTATTGTGGTGCCAAGGGGAGGGTTACTGAAGCCGGATCTCCCACCGTCAACAACTCCGTATCGCCACTGAGAAAACTCGATCTTAATTTGAGTATTTCATACCCCCATTCCCTTTATTCATTGCATGAACAGTAGTTAAGTGCTTTTTTAACCTCCACATAGTTCTGTAGTTGCCGTGCACGTTATTTTATTGCTTTTCTGACTGATAAACATTGTTGTTTACATTTGTTATCCTAGCTTGTAGCAGACGACGTGCACCTCAAATCGACCTATCTTTGTATTTTCTTATTAACTCTAGTAGTTATCGTAGTCAGTATCCTACTGTAGCTATATATATCTGTAATTTTAGTTGTTGCTTGCATGATCTTGTAGTAACCTTTGACTGATAACTTTGTTTATCTAAATATAATCCTGCTTGACTAGCCTACAGTGACACCAGCGCAATCTGTTGATACAGTATATTAACCCCTTGCATATGTGTGCAGTTACACTTTATTCTTATATAATCTCTATTTGGTGAATTGTATATTTAGTTACATATTCTATTATATATATATATATATATATATTTTTTTTTTTTTTAGGTAAGTTATCACCCCCTGGTAGCCTATTTCTTCTTATTTCATAATTTTTGTTTTCGGTTAGTCTAGGCTATCATCCCTGGTGGCCTATTTCTGCATACTTCAATTTTTAAATTTTCAGTTAGGCTATCACCGCTTGTGGCCTATTTCTGCGTACCAGTAGTTCATAATTTTTGTTTTCGGTTATTTTTGTTTTCGGTTAGTCTAGGCTATCATCCCTGGTGGCCTATTTCTGCGTACTTCAATTTTTAAATTTTCAGTTAGGCTATCATCGCCGGTGGCCTATTTCTGCGTACCGGTATTTCATAATTTTTGTTTTCGGTTATTTATGTTTTCGATTAGTCTAGGCTATCACCCCTGGTGGCCTATTTCTGTTTAAATAAAAATAAAATTGTTTTCGGTTCGGCTATCACTGCGTATTTAAATTTAATTTTGTTTTGTTTTAATTTTCGGTTAGGCTATCACCGCTAGCTGATAACCTATTTGTGCGTATTTCAACGTTTGTTTTCCGGTTAGGCCTATTTAAGTAAGTGAAGTGACCTGAAGTGAGTGAAGTGTTTTTAAAGTGAGATAAGTGTTTTTAAAGTGAGTTAAGTGTTTTTAAAGTTAGTTAAGTGTTTTTAAAGTGAGTTCAGTGATCTGAAGAAAGTGATCGTCACCATGCCTCGTGCCTGTACAAACTGCGCCGGTAGGTTTGGTGCTTCCATGTTTGCTCCTGCCGATCCACAAGTCTGCCGACTCTGCCAGCAACGAGAGGATTTGACAGTCAAATTGGATGAAGCCCAAAACAAGATCAACGCCCTCACCAGGAAGTTGAATCACTTCAAGAGTTTGTAACACTCAATGTTGGAGTATCACTAACTCCAATTGTTTCAACTCCAGCATCTACCACCGCCCCAATGTCATCTGCCACCAATCCAACACCTGCAGTAGCCACTGCAGCAGATGCTTCTGATGAACCTGAGCCGACATCAAACCAGGACAGCCGCCCTGTTCACCTTAGTCTCTCCCCCACTCCTCTTGCAAGAAGCCTGTGTGACGCCTGCAGCTTAGCAGAACGCCACGTGGGCTCAGCCGCTCGCTAAGCCACTCGCTAACACTCGCCAGGGCAATGAATTTGGCTACAGTCTATCTACAATGTTGTACTTTCTTTCTTGTGAATCGTCATGTCACAGGCAGTACAGAAGTGGTCTTTATTTTCGCCTGTGACAATGCATTATATTTTATATCATCAGTTATAAGTTTAATGTATAAGACTGAATGATACAGCTAGAGAGTGTGAGTGAGTAAGTGCAGGAGGCAGAGGGTAGTGCGCGTAGTGTTACACGTCGTCTCGGTGACGTCATGCCACGGCCGGGCCCTCTGAGTGGCTGGCCGCCTTACCGCCATCCTGCCGCATCAGGAAGTGGTTCCCCCGCACTCCCTGCTGCCTTTGTGTCTTCCTTGCTCAGAGCTTGCCTGACCAGCATACCCTTCACACCTCCCTTGCCACCTGTCCCCGACTTCTACCTATAGAACACTTTCTCTATCTCTCAACTTCTTACCTCTTATTCTTCTAATCTATTTAATATCATAACTCCCCTTTCGTTCTGCACGATTTCATATATCGGCCATCGTATTATATGCTGAAGCTCTCAGATATTTCATGCTTAGTTAGACATTTTGGAGGGGTTAACATTTTGTCTGTAGAGGTTCGACACACTCGCGGTGTCTCCCTACCTATTTCTTGGTTGTCTGCTGGGCTATTTAGTGCTAGACTTGGGTAAGGCTACTGGTGTTGTGATTTCCGATGTGTACCAGGTTTTGTTGAACTTGAACGTGGGAAGCCTAGGTTGTCTTTCTGACTGTGTACCTTGTGAGTTTAGCACTGTGTTGCGAGTGAGGGCTTTTGCCTCTGCCACCCAACACTGTGCTAACTCGTTTTGCTTTGACTTGAAGAGGGTCGCCAGGAGAGAACCAGATACTAGCGATCTGGATCTCTCAAGAGAGCACCGCGTCATTTAACGTAATTTGGCCGTACAGTCTTAAGGACCTCGCTAGGCTACGAGCCGCTTGCTCAGCCATTGTTTCCTAGCCTACGACATCCCAGCTAGACTTTATTCGCCTAGCAGACACCCGATTAGGATTATAAGCTCTTATGTTATGTATGCAGCATTTTTATTCACGTTGATTGTAAGCCTTGGTTGTTGTTGAGTTGCACAACCTGAGCAGGCTTTTGCATTGCCTGAGGAAGTACTTCTTTTGTTGTTGGAGATAATACTATTGCGCATTTATTGTTAGTCCCATGCCAGTTAACACTGTATGTCCCTACACTTGTCATATCTTGTTCCTGCTTTATATAACAGTTCAAAATCTGATTCAATCATCTTGAGCAGCATCAGACTTTCTTCAGAAGATTCCCGTTCGATGCTTTAGGTTTAGGACTTTCATTCACTTTCTTTAATATAGGAGTGACAGTTTATTATTGTTTAGAGTAACTTTAATTATACCTTCTTCTTGTTTGCATTATATCATTCCAGTGATTTAATTAAGCTCTCTATCTTTTTCCTTGTATACTTTATTAACGTAATTGTATGTTGTTGTGATCAGGCTGTATCAGAGACCATCAGCCTGTAGTAGTAGTAGTGCATATATACCGAGTTATAGGATACCCCGCTATCGCAGATTTAACTCTGGAGGGTATAGGTGTTTTTGTGCGCCGGCATTATAAGTTCGAGGGTTGGATCTAGTGTTACCGTTGTGGCTGTGTGCCTTTCTAGTCCAATGATTAAGAGCCCTTGTTTTATACGAGTCCCGGTCGTAACAAATGGCGACCTTGCTTAGGATTTTGTGAACTTAGAGAAATATTGCAGGAGTGTTGTGGTCATTTGTTTTTGTCTAAAGGAATATAGTGGACACGTGGATTTTTTTTTGGCAAGTAGTATAACACTTAAGAGTCTTCAAGCATTTTTTGAGTGAATAGTGCTACATGAGAGTTTAGGTACTCCTTTGTTTTTATAAATGTTGAGAATTTTCGGTGGACACTATGGCAGACGACGGATCAGTGTACAGTGAGGAGACAGTACGGAAAGCAGGCTTTGAGGTGCAGAAGCGGGGTTTGTTAGAAGGCATTAGAGTTATAACTAGTGAGGAGGATACAAAGAAGTTTCTGGAGATGCCTATTACTGTTGACCGGGTGTCGGGGATTGATCGGTATGGTCTCCAGTGTTTGGCCACGGTCATGGGTCATGTGGGCACTAGCAGCATGACGAGAGGTGACCTGGTGGCCTGGGTGCTCGGCGGGGTGCATGGGGCTTCGGGTGGAGCGGGAGCTGGGGCACCTTCGGCCCAGCCCCCATTCCACTCGACTCCTACCATGGCGCCCCCTCGGGCTCCGGAGCCGGGTACGTTCCCGCAGGCCGATAGTCACTGGCAGCGTGGTTTGCACTTGGGTGAGTCTCCAATTGTTGCATCTCCTCCTCCTCAAGGTTTAACTGCAGATATGATCTTCCAGCTTGAGATGGCAAAAATGCAGGCGGAGCAACGAAGGCATGAGGCTGAGCTTGAGCAACGAAGGCATGAGGCTGAGCTCAGGATTCAGGCTACGAAGTACTGTTCAGACATAGATCTTGAGAAGTCTCGGGTGGAGTCAACAGGGCAGCGTCTCGGTTCTGGGAATCGAGGTCTTGATCAGTCTTTATCGCACCTTCTTAAGTTAGTCCCTGTATTTGACGAGTCGGGTGTCACCGAATTTTTCATGCGTTTTGAGAAGAAGTGCCGGGAGCACCAATGGCCCGAGGTTAAGTGGGCAGCCCTTGTTTCCTCTAGGTTGGTTGGCAAAGGACTCAAGGCATATGATGCGTTGCCCTTGGAGTCTTGCGTCGATTATGAGGTATTGAAGGAGGCTGTCCTGCGGGCATATGAGTTACAACCAGAGACTTACAGATTGAAGTTCCGGGGTGTAACGAAGGGTCGTGAGTGCACCTTTCTTGAGCATGCCCGGGATCTGTCCGATGCATTTAGAAACTGGCTGCGTTCTGAGAAGGCATCGACGTTTGAGGAGTTGAAACAGCTGATGCTTCTAGAACAATATTTCAAGTGTACGGTCGGCGATCTGACGTTGAATCTTAAAGAAAAAAACCCGAAAACTCTTCAGGAGGCAGCTGAGATGGCTGACCTTCGGTTATCTTTGATTCGTGGGTGCAGTTCTGCACAGAGAAGTGATGCAGACAATAAGGAGTGTAACCCTCCCCCTCCCCGAAACACTGATACACATAATTACACTAAGAACAAGAGCAACGACACCAAAACTGACCATAAACCTAGTTCCGTCCCGTTTAGAAAGGGTCCGGGTCCTTCCTCACCTCAAGGGAAGCCCAAGGGAAAGCTAGAGTGCTTCCATTGTCATAAGGAGGGGCAATTTGCAAGAGCCTGTCCAAGCAAGCTACCTAATGCAGTTGTTTCTTTGGCTCGCAACATTGGGGTGTTCCCGAAGTCGTCTGAGTTTGCCCGGGGTATAACGTCAGAGGCTGGGACACAGCCAGTGGAGAAGAATCCGGAAGGCTCGAACCCTGTCCGCGATGTCTTTTGTGACCATCGAGGGCATGGCTGCATGAAGTGGGCTGGTAAGAAGCATGGAGTTGAGCTGTTGCGAGACACGGGTGCCTCTCAGACTTTGTTGAAGAACTTTACTGGTAGACCAATAAACGCGGCACGGGTGGTTGTGGTGCAAGGTATCAATGCTATCAGGTCATACCCGTTGGTCAGGATGGAACTGGAGGTGGATGGTGTGACACGAGAGTTGGATGTGGGAATTGTGGAGAACTTGCCTGTTGGGGGCGTCGACCTCCTTCTCGGCAACGACTTTGCGATGCCTACTTCTGAGGTTTCACCCTTAGTCGTTGCCGAGAAGCCGGCCGACCTGAGTTGGGAGGAACACGAGTGGGTAAAGAAGTGTCATGTACAACCTATGGTTTGCATTGTTACAAGATCTCTTGCATCCAAAGTGTCACAGTCTATTCCTCAGTCTTCTGATCAGCGGAGGAACGGTTGGAAGAAGACGGCTAATGTTGGTAAGAGTTTGGGAAAGTTTAGTACCAGCAGCTCTTCTTGGCGACTCAGTATTGGCACCATTGTTGGAGTCTGGAGAAGCCCCAGGACCTGTCACAGCTAGTGAGGAGGTAGGGCAGGAAGAGACTCCGAGGCAGCAACGTTACGCACAGAGAGAAGAAAGGGTAGCTCAGTTTGATATTGGGGGAGGACATGGGTTGCTTCGGAAGCATCTAGACAGGTTGGCTCCCTCGGATATTAGTAAACTGCAGTTGGAGGATCCGGAAGTTCAGAAGTGTGGTAATGGTGCTGTCGAGCTCGAGGAGAACGGGGATGCAAAGCCAGGAGATTTTTTTTCATATTGAGGGAATATTGTATTGGCGATTTCAAGACCCGAAGAGAAGTTGGGAGGGTGGGTCAGGAGTGGTAGACCAGCTGGTTGTGCCGAGGGCGTGCAGGGATAGCCTACTAAGGTTGGCCAACGATGTGCCGTTGGCAGGACACTTGGGAGTACGCAAGACGGTAGCGGCTTTGGTTAAGTTGTTTTGGTGGCCAGGTTTAAAAGCACAGGTTGTGTCATGGGTGGCAATGTGCAGTACCTGCCAGAAAGTGGGGAAACCGAACCAATGCATCGCAAAGGCTCCGTTACAACCTATTCCTGTGATGGGGCCCCCCTTCAGTAAGGTAGTTATAGATATGGTTGGTCCCCTCCCTCCTACTAGTGCCAGTAATAAATTTTTCCTGACGATAATGGATGTAGCGACCTGTTATCCTGATGCATACCCCATGAGGAATGGCATGGCAAAGACGGTGGTTAGGAACTTGCTTTTGTACTTTTCCCGGTATGGTTATCCGCAGGAAACACAGTCTGACCAGGGGTTTAACTTTACTTCGAACATATTTACACAGACAATGCAGCAACACGGGATCACTACTGTAGTGTCGTCGGCTTATCACCCTGAGAGCCAAGGGGTGTTAGAGAGGTGGCATTCGACCTTAAAGAGTATGCTCCGTTGTTATTGTCTGGAGAATGGTAAGGACTGGGACCTGGGTTTGCCTTACGTATTGTTCGCTGCGAGAGAGGTACCTGGTAAAAGCCTCGTGTTTAGTCCAAATGAGCTGGTTTTTGGTCATCGCATCAGAGGCCCTCTCAACATGGTTAAGGAGATCTGGGAGGGTACTACTAAGCCGTGTTCGTTATTAAAATATATCCTCGAGAGCAGAGAACGGATGTTGAAGAGCTTGGAGTTGGCTGGTCGAAATCTGGTGGGATCCCAGGCCCTGATGAAGGACAGGTACGATCAGAAGGTGAAACTCCGGGAGTTTCAGGTGGGTCAGGAGGTGTTGATCTTGCTACCTTTGGTGGGTCATCCCTTATCCGCTAAGTATACTGGTCCTTATAGGGTAGTGGAGAAGATCTCAGACCTTGATTACCTGGTGGCCACTCCAGATAGGAGGAAAAGAAATCAGTTGTGCCACGTAAATCTGATGAAGGAGTATGTGAGGCGCCCCCCTGAGCCTCTCACTGTCCCGGTGATGACTTGCAGCGGTCAAGGTGGAGAAGGAGGAAGGGACAGTCATGCTCAGGTGGAGGATAACTGGGATTGTCATGTCTCCGCAGACCAGTGGGCGGGGAACTCGAGACAGGTGGCTCACGAGGCTCTAGAGCACCTGCCTGAGCAACAGCGTGTAGTCGTGCAGCACCTATTCGGTTCATACTCTGCTTTGTTTGCGGAGCACCCAGGCCTCACAACACATGCGGTGCATGATGTCATGTAGGAGATCACCCACCATTTAAATCATTGCCATACCGAGTCCCTCCTATCAAACTCCCAGCACTCAGGGACGAGTTGCGTATATGTTGGATCGGGGCCTGATAGAAAAGGGTGCAGTTAGGTGGACATCTCCCATCACTCTGCAGCCCAAGCCTGATCAGGAAAGTTCGTTTTTGTGTTGATTTCCGGCGGTTAAACGGTTTAACCCCTACCAATGCTTACCCCCTTCCTCGTGTGGATGAAAGTGTCGACAAGATCGGAAAGGCACAGTATTTGACCAAGGTAGACCTAGTGAAAGGTTACTGGCAAGTGCCGCTGTCGGAGTGAGCGAAGGAGGTTTGCGGGTTTGTGGTGGATGGTAACATCTACCGTTGTAACGTCATGCCCTATGGACTCAAGAATGCACCAGCGACTTTCCAGAATCTGATGAATGACCTAGTAGCAGACATCCCTAACTGTACTGTGTATTTAGACGTGATAATTTATGACGATGACTTTGAAAGTCACTGTGCACACATTGAAGCCTTGTTTAACAAGCTTAGTGAAGCGGGCTTGGTGGTGAATCTGAAAAAGTGTGACTTTGTAAGGGCAACTGTGCAGTATCTAGGATTTGTGGTCGGGAGAGGCCAGGTTTGCCCTCCTCAGAATAAGATACAGGCTATCAATCAGTTCCCTAGACCGACCACCAAGCGGCAGATTATGAGGTTTTTAGGCATGATCGGGTACTATCGCCGCTTTATTCAAGGATATTCAACTGTGTTAGCACCTCTGACTGACTTATTAGCGAAGGATAAGAAGTTTCTGTGGGCGCCGGAGTGTGAAAAGGCATTTTCCCTTGTTAAACACCTTTTATGCACTCATCCAATACTCAGGGCCCCAGACTTCGACAGGCCGTTTCAGTTGGCAACTGATGCCAGTGGGGTTGGGGCTGGTGCTGTCTTGATGCAGACAGACGAAGAGGGCCTGGAACACCCAGTAAGTTTTTTCTCCAAAAAGTTCAATTCGGCCCAGAAGAATTACTCAGTGGTGGAGAAAGAATTGCTGGCGATAGTGCTGGCGCTCAGGCACTTCGAGGTGTATGTTCCGGCCTATGGACCAGTCGTGGTAGTGTATACTGATCACCACCCTCTTAAATTTCTCAATCAGTTTCACAATCGGAATATGAGACTGACACGGTGGTCGTTGATGTTACAGGAGTACAATTTAGACATTCGCCATATTGCCGGTAGTGATAACGTGATTGCTGATTGTTTATCGAGGGTGGAGGATCCGAGTTAGGCTACCACAGGTGTGCGGGTTTGTGTGGAGTAAAATTGGCTTGCCCCTGTAAGTGCAGCCGCCATAAACATATTAAAAATGAAAATTCTATAAAAACTCTTTCTTTAATAGTTAATTTTTTTAAAGTATGTTATAGGTGAAGTTCTGAGTCGAACCTGTACTTCTCTCAAAAGGCTGGGCTAGTAGAAGCTCGCTCTAGGAGCATAGCAGTATGAATTAAGCTATTGTGATGAGAGGGGTTGTAATTTTTTTTTTAATGAGAACTGAGCTTTGCCTTCTTTGTTGCGAAGTGGTTAGGGGTGGCGAATCTTATCGGGGTTCTGCTTGTCAGATATGGAGCTCATGGTTGAGCGCCTAATATCTTGGGTGGGGTGTGACGCCTGCAGCTTAGCAGAACGCCACGTGGGCTCAGCCGCTCGCTAGGCCACTCGCTAACACTCGCCAGGGCAATGAATTTGGCTACAGTCTATCTACAATGTTGTACTTTCTTTCTTGTGAATCGTCATGTCACAGGCAGTACAGAAATGGTCTTTATTTTCGCCTGTGACAATGCATTATATTTTATATCATCAGTTATAAGTTAAATGTATAAGACTGAATGATACAGCTAGAGAGTGTGAGTGAGTAAGTGCAGGAGGCAGAGGGTAGTGCGCGCAGTGTTACACGTTGTCTCGGTGACGTCATGCCACGGCCGGGCCCTCTGAGTGGCTGGCCACCTTACCGCCCTCCTGCCGCGTCAGGAAGTGGTGCCCCCGCACTCCCTGCTGCCTTTGTGTCTTCCTTGCTCAGAGCTTGCCTGACCAGCATACCCTTCACACCTCCCTTGCCACCTGTCCCCGACTTCTACCTATAGAACACTTTCTCTATCTCTCAACTTCTTACCTCTTATCTTCTAATCTATTTAATATCATAACTCCCCTTTGGTTCTGCACGATTTCATATATCGGCCATCGTATTATATGCTGAAGCTCTCAGATATTTCATGCTTAGTTAGACATTTTGGAGGGGTTAACATTTTGTCTGTAGAGGTTAGACACACTCGCGGTGTCTCCCTACCTATTTCTTGGTTGTCTGCTGGGCTATTTAATGCTAGACTGGGGTAAGGCTACTGGTGTTGTGATTTCTGATGTTTACCAGGTTTTGTTGAACTTGTACAATCGCAACGGATACGTGGGAAGCCTAGGTTGTCTTTCTGACTGTGTACCTTGTGAGTTTAGCACTGTGTTGCGAGTGAGGGCTTTTGCCTCTGCCACCCAACACTGTGCTAACTCGTTTTGCTTTGACTTGAAGAGGGTCGCCAGGAGAGAACCAGATACTAGCGATCTGGATCTCTCAAGAGAGCACCGCGTCATTTAACGTAATTTGGCCGTACAGTCTTAATGACCTCGCTAGGCTACGAGCCGCTTGCTAGCCATTGTTTCCTAGCCTACGACATCCCAGCTAGACTTTATTCGCCTAGCAGACACCCAATTAGGATTATAAGCTCTTATGTTATGTATGCAGCATTTTTATTCACGTTGATTGTAAGCCTTGGTTGTTGTTGAGTTGCACAACCTGAGCAGGCTTTTGCATTGCCTGAGGAAGTACTTCTTTTGTTGTTGGAGATAATACTATTGTGCATTTATTGTTAGTCCCGTGCCAGTTAACACTGTATGTCCCTACACTTGTCATATCTTGTTCCTGCTTTATATAACAGTTCAAGATCCAATTCGATCATCTTAAGCAGCATCAGACTTTCTTCAGAAGATTCCCGTTCGATGCTATAGGACTTTCATTCACTTTCTTTAATATAGGAGTGACAGTTTATTATTGTTTAGAGTAACTTTAATTATACCTTCTTCTTGTTTGCATTAAATCATTCCAGTGATTTAATTAAGCTCTCTATCTTTTTCCTTGTATACTTTATTAACGTAATTGTATGTTGTTATGATCAGGCTGTATCAGACATCATCAGCCTGTAGTAGTAGTGCATTTATACCGAGTTATAGGATACCCCGCTATCGCAGATTTAACTCTGGAGGGTATAGGTGTTTTTGTGCGCCGGCATTATAAGTTCGAGGATTTTATCTAGTGTTACCATTGTGCCTGTGTGCCTTTCTAGTCCAATGATTAAGAGCCCTTGTTTTATACGAGTCCCGGTCGTAACACCTGATAGCACGAACAGTACCATCCCCTCGCCCCCGTTCTAACCACTCCTCTCCCCAACCTGTACGCAGAGTCTCGCCAATACAGGTTTCCGGATTTACATCAGTGAGGAACGGTGCACGGCCAACGCAGAAAAGGTCTCGTCTACCAGTCACAATGTCAAACAGATTTGAGATCTTGGTAGAGATGGAAGACGAACCAGAAGAGACCAGGCTCGTTGGGGATTCCATCCTACGAGGACAGGTCGAAGAGTTCTGCGACAGAGTCCCAAATCGACGAAAAAGATTTTGCATCCCAGGAGCTGGACTGGACGACATTGTGGAAGCCTTCGAAGATACCACAAAGGATGCAAACGAAAATACCCATTTTGTCATGCATGCTGGTTGAAATGACGTCATACGCACCAGATCCGAAGAGTTGATGGAGAAATATCGCAAGATGATCCAGCACTACAAAAACAAGTCAAGGAATATCATCATCTCAGGCATTCTCCCCAAGATCGACGCACCTGACAAATTCTACGACAAGGCCTTCAGCTCAAATAGCCGACTAAAATATTTGTGTCTGAAGGAAGAAGTTGAATTCATGAACCTCTGGTATAATTTCTATAACCAGCCTACTCTGTTCCGCAAGGATGGCACTCATCTAAACCCTGTGGGTTCAGCACGCATGGGTCGTCTCCTAGACGAAGCAGTCCGCAGCCATGGATCAAAAAATGCCATCCGAGAAGAAGCAGCAGTGACATAAACGTCAAGCAAAAAACAGAGGCAACCGAGGACCACCAACGATAAGGACCGAAGACAGCGAGGACCGAGGACAGCCATGAACATAAATGTAGGTCCGATAAGAACCAAAAATATTATTAAAGAGCGTTCCGTGAGTTCTAAAATAACAAATTTAAAGGTTTTCTATGCAAACGCTCGTAGCATACGCAATACATTTTCAGGTTTAGAGGAGATAGTGTTTACAGAAAATTATGATGTGATTGGCATAACAGAACCTTGGCTCAATGCAGAAGATAGACATTTTAGCAGAATATTCACTTCCCGGTTATGTAATGTTTGAGAAAAGCCGTATAAATAGAAATGGAGGGGGCGTTTTACTTTATATCAAAGAAAGTCTTAACCCTACCCTCTTGTCAAAACATCAAATTGTGAACGTCGACACATCTTTTGTGCTAATAAAGAATAATAAAGGTACAAAAATAATACTTGCATTAATATACAGACCTCCAGCTCAATCAGTGCAAACTGACCAAGAAATTTACGAACAAATTGCAGATGTAAGTAACTCACAAGATACCGTAATTTTTGGCGACTTTAATTTACCTGTGACCAAGTGGGGCGATACTCTTACTTCACACTCCGGACATGACTTGCATACGAACTTGCAAGAGAGTTCGCTTTATCAATTTGTTCGAACGCCGACCCTTGGTAATAACGTTCTTGACATTGTACTTGCAGCAAAAGAAGAATTAATAGAGAATTTGAATGTTGGTGATGAATTCAGTAACAGCGACCATCGTACGATAACTTTCACTTTAAAGTTTACTAGTAACGAACCAAATAGTAGCATCGAAAAAGTCCCTAATTTCAAGAAAGCAAACTTTCATAAACTTAGAGCTATGTTTAAAGAAACTGACTGGAGCTTTTTAATTAACAATAACGACATAAATACATCTTGGAAGTCATTCGAAACCACTTACCTAAAAGCAGTACCATCGAAAATACGGCGTCCAGGCCATAATAATAAGCCCAAATGGTGAAATAAAGATATTTCAAAGTGTCTGCTTACTAAAGAATTTGCTAATGATAGATTAAAATCCTCACAAAATGACGAAGAAAGGGTGAAATTTGTAGAGCTACGACGCAAAGCCAAACAGTTAATTAAGCAAAGTAAAAAGACCCTAGAGTTACATATTGCGAATCAAAATAAAACAAACCCGAAAGAATTCTATAGTTATATCAGAAAGAAAAAAGCAGTTACTTCAACTGTTGGACCGTTAGTCTATGAAAATGGAGAATACACCAAAGACGAAGTACAAATGAGTAATGCCCTCAATACCTTCTTTGCATCAGTTTTTATAACAGAAGACCTCAGTGATATCCCTACACCATCGCCGATTCAGATTGATAATTCAGATGTTCTAAGCAATATCACCGTTACAGAGAGAGAAGTATTGAACTGTTTAGATAAACTCAAGGTAAATATAACGCCTGGACCTGATACAATCTCGCCTAGAGTTCTAAAGGAAGCTAAGGATGAGCTCTCCAAACCACTGACATTACTATTCAATAAATCCTTGCAGTCTGGAACTATGCCTGATCAGTGGAAGCTAGCAAACGTAACACCGATATTCAAAAAAGGCAGCAAATCCCTACCCAGTTACTATTGTCCAATTAGCTTAACCTCAGTTGTTTGTAAAATGCTAGAAACGGTCATAAGAGACAGACTCGTAAATCACTTAGAGGAAAATAACATACTTAAAGATACTCAACTGTGCTTCCGTGCTGACTCCCTGCCTAGGCAAACTCTTTCGTCTCTGTCTATCCTCTAACGTCTTCCCTTCATGCTGGAAGTTTGCTCACATTCAACCTGTCCCAAAGAAGGGTGACAGCTCTCAACCCTCCAACTATCGTCCAATTGCTCTTATCTCTTGTCTTTCTAAAGTTTTTGAAACTATTCTTGCTTCCAAATTTCTTAAGCATTTCTCTTCTCATAATCTGCTCTCAGATCGCCAGTATGGCTTCCTTAAGGGTCGCTCTACTGGTGATCTTCTTTCATATCTTACTAACTCTTGGTCATCCTCCTTTCGGGACTTCGGTGAGACTTTTTCTATTGAACTAGACATATCGAAAGCCTTCGATAGAGTCTGGCATAAATCTTTAATTTCTAAACTACCCTCCTTCGGTTTCTATCCCTCCATCTGTGCCTTTGTCTCTAATTTCCTTTCCGGCCGTTCCATAGCCGCGGTTGTGGACGGCCATTGTTACTTCCTCACCTTATAAACTCCGGTGTTCCTCAGGGCTCTGTCCTATCTCCTATTCTCTTTCTAATTTTTATAAATGATCTCCTTAACTGTACCTTAATTCCCATCCATTCATACGCAGACGACTCAACCTTACACTACTCCATTAGTTTTTCAGAACGCCCCAGCCAGCAATCCCTCAACGACAAACGTAATGAAGCCATAGAACTCTTAAATTCTGATCTAAATACTATTTCCAATTGGGGCAGAGAAAACCTTGTTAACTTTAATGCTTCCAAAACCCAATTTCTCCATCTATCTACCCGTCAGGATCTCCCAGCGGACTATCCCTTATTCTTCAACAATACAAAAATCAACCCTTCATCTTCTCTCAATATTCTTGGTGTCTCTTTTCTTCTGCTCACATTTGGAAGGGCCATATTACCAGTCTTGCTAAGGCACCTCCCAGAAGCTGGGTGTGCTCAACCACCTTAGGGGGTTCTTTTCCCCTGCACAGCTTCTTGCTCTGTACAGGGGCATAGTGCGCCCTTGTATTGAGTATTGTTCACATGTGTGGGGAGGTTCCTCTCACACCGCTCTCCTAGACAAAGTTGAAAGGAAGGCCTTTCGTATCATTAACTCCCGTCCACTCACCAACTCTCTGCAATCTCTCTCTCTCCGCCGCAATATTGCCTCTCTCTCGCTATTCTATCGCTACTATAATAATCAGTGTTCCTCAGAGCTATCCCAGTGCATACCACCTCCTTTACGTAGGGCACGTGGTACCCGTCTTGCAACTCAATCCCACCCCTACTCTGTGCAACTCTCCAACCCCAGAGTGAAACGTTACTCTCAAACTTTCTTCTACTCAACAGCTGAGCTCTAGAACTCTCTCCCAGAACCAGTCTTTCCCTCTTCCTATGACTTAAATTGCTTCAAACTCCGTGTGTCCAGGCATTTTGGCTCGAACGTCCCTTGATTTTGGCCCTGTCACTCTTTCAACTATGGGGGGGGCACTCGCTATAGGCAGTTATGCCTTTTGCCTCCCTCAATCACATAGAAAAAAAAAAATATATATACATATATATATATATATATATATATATAAACAGTACCGGGTATATATATATATATATATATATATATAAAAAACGTTCCTGTTTAACAAACCTCTTGGACTTCTTCCACGATATCCTCAACCTCTATGATGAGAGTAAAGCTGTAGATATTATATACCTTGATTTTCAAAAGGCCTTTAACAAAGTTCCCCACAAACGTTTACTGCTAAAACTAAAAGCGCATGGAATACAAGACGGTGTGTTGAAATGGATAGAAAATTGGCTCAGCGACAGAAAGAAAAGAGTAGTCATAAACGGTAAGGCATCTAAATGGACCAATGTAAGTAGCGGGGTACCCCCGGGATCGGTACTAGGACCAATTATCTTTCTAATTTACATCAACGACATAGATGAGGGTTTCACCTGTACAATCTCAAAATTTGATGACGATACAAAAATTGCAAATAGCGTACTCTCAAAAGAACAAGTTGACGATATGCAACACAATATAGATACATTGTCATGTTGGGCCAAAATTTGGCAAATGAGTTTCAATGCGGATAAATGTAAAGTACTACATATCGGATACCTAAATGAGAAAGCAAACTATTCGATGAATGGCACTCAGCTTAAGAATGTAAACAGAGAAACCGATCTGGGAGTAACAGTATCGAGTAACCTAAAACCGAGTCTACAATGTTCAGAAGATGTTAAGAAGGCAAACAAAATATTTGGCTTTATAGGCAGGTCATTTGATCATAAATACAAAGAAGTTATCCTAACCCTTTACAATTCCTTAGTCCGCCCTCTTCTGGAATACTGCGTTCCATCCTGGTGCCCTTATTACCAAAAAGATATAAACAAGCTAGAATGAGTTCAACGTAGCGTTACCAAAATGATACCTAGCCTAAAGAACAAACCATACGAAGAGCGTCTTAGAGAATTAAATCTATTTCCTTTAACCCAGTGCAGATTAAGAGGTGACTTAATTCAAGTGTTCAAAATCATCAAAGGCATCGACAATATGAACTGTAGTAAGTACTTCACTATTGACCAATCTAATTACACGCGGGGAAACGGTTGCAAAACTATTGGTAAATCTTTTATCTCACACGATTCTAAGAATTTCTTCTTCAATCGAGTTGTCAACTTGTGGAATGGGCTTCCCCGAGACGTTATAGACTGCAGCACCGTTGATTAATTTAACACCTTACGAGCGGCCTATGCGGTTTATTTATATGTACCGCACAGCGGGGTGTTTTTGGCCAAAATAGGGCTGTTTACGTGATCATTTTCATGCCTAAATAAGACCCAGAACGTAAAACAAGTACCTATCCCTGAAAGGGCATAAACAGAGCTTTCGAATGACACCATAACGATGCTTGTATGATGGATAGTTTTCTTGCAATAACCGTGCAACGCGAGTGCAAAAAGCAGGTAATTCGGTAGTTTCGGTACATAATTGAGTATGTAGCGAGTGAGAGAGGGAGGAGGGAGCTGAGATTTGTGTCAGTAGGTTCGCCGCGGTGGTCTGGAGCAGTCATACGCTCGCTAGTCTCCTGCCACCACTTGTCTCTCTCTCTCAGCCACATTACGTGCTGAAATTGCCACTCGACCTATGTCGAGCGCCGCCACATAGTCCAGCTTTATTTAACTCGACTTATGTTGCTCGCCGCTAATTAAGGGTTAAACTCCGACTAGACAAATATCTCGCATCAAACCCGCGACTGACTGCGTTTGTAAATGAATAACTTTATTTTATCCTCCCCTCAGTTACTACCCATCTGTCCCTTACTAACTTCCTAATCCTGCCACGGACATTAGTTCACTTTCCAATGTTCCCTTACCCACTCTAAACCACTGCTTGGACACTTGATCCTCAGTGTTTTGGAGGACAAGCAGCCTAGAAGGATCACTATAACTGTTGTTGCTTGATTTTCTTTGTACACCTTTGTACTCCTTTGTTATTGTGGTACCAAGGTGGGTGTTATTGTGGTGCCAAGGGGAGAGTTAGTGTGGTGCCAAGAGGGGGGGGGGGGGGGGCGGGTATTGTGGTACGGAGGGCGTTATTGTGGTGCCAAGGGTATTGTTAGTGAGGTGCCATGGGAAGTGTTATTGTGGTGCCAAGGGGGTGTTATTGTGGTGCCAAGGGGGGCGTTATTGTGGTGCCAAGGGGGGCGTTATTGTGGTGCCAGGGGAATATTATTGTGGTGCCAAGGTGGGTGTTATTGTGGTGCCAAGGGGGGCGTTATTGTGGTGCCAAGGGGAGCGTTATTGTGGTGCCAAGGGGGGCGTTATTGTGGTGCCAAGGTGGGTGTTATTGTGGTGCCAAGGGAGTGTTATTATGGTGCAAAGGGGAGTGTTATTGTGGTGCCAAGGTGGTGTTATTGTGGTGCCAAATTTTGTTTTTATTGTGGTGCCAAGGGGGGTGTTATTGTGGTACAAGGGGGTGTTATTGTGGTGCCAAGGGAGGTGTTATTGTGGTGCCACGGGGGGAGGGGGGTTATTGTGGTACAAAGTGGTGTTATTGTGGTGCCAAGGGGGGTGTTATTGTGGTGCCATGGGGGCGTTATTGTGGTGCCAAGGGGATGTTATTGTGGTGCCAAGGGGGGCGTTATTGTGGTCCAAGGGGGGTGTTATTGTGGTGCCAAGGGGAGCGTTGTTGTGGTACAAGAAGAGCGTTATTGTGGTGCCAAGGGGGGTGTTATTGTGGCGCCAAGACGGGCGTTATTGTGGTACAAGAGGGGTGTTGTTGTGGTGCCAAGGGGGTGTGTTATTGTGGTGCCAAGGGAGGCGTTATTGTGGTACAATGGGGTAATTATTGTGGTGCCAAGGGGGGTATTATTGTGGTACAGGGGGGGTGCTATTGTGGTATAAGGGGTGTTATTGTGGTGCCAAGGGGGGTGATATTGTGGTGCCAATGGGGGTGTTGTTGTGGTGCCAAGGGGGGCGTTATTGTGGTGCCAAGGGGGCGTTATTGTGGTGCCAAGGGGGGCGTTATTGTGGTGCCAAGGGGAGCGTTATTGTGGTGCCAAGGGGGGCGTTATTGTGGTGCCAAGGGGGGCGTTATTGTGGTGCCAAGGGGGGCGTTATTGTGGTGCCAAGGGGGTGTTATTATGGTGCCAAGGGGGTGTTATTGTGGTGCCAAGAGGGGTGTTATTGTGGTGCCAAGGTGGTGTTATTGTGGTGCCAAGGTGGTGTTATTGTGGTGCCAAGGGGTGTTTTATTGTGGTGCCAAGGGGGGTGTTGTTGTGGTGCCAAGGGAGGTGTTATTGTGGTGCCAAGGGGGGTGTTATTGTGGTGCCAAGGTGGGTGTTATTGTGGTGCCAAGGGGGGTGTTATTGTGGTACAAAAGGGTGTTTTTGTGGTGCCAAGGGGGGTGTTATTGTGGTACAAAGGGGTGTTTTTGTGGTGCCAAGGGGGGTGTTATTGTGCTGCCATGGGGGGCGTTATTGTGGTGCCAAGGTGGGTGTTATTGTGGTGCCAAGGGGGCGTTATTGTGGTACAAGGGGGGTGTTATTGTGGAACAATGGGGTTGCTATTGTGGTACAAGGGAGGTGTTATTGTGGTACAAGGAGGGTGTTATTGTGGTACATGGGGGCGTTATTGTGGTGCCAAGGGGGGCGTTATTGTGGTGCCAAGGGGGTGTTATTGTGGTGCCAAGAGGGGTGTTATTGTGGTGCCAAGGTGGTGGTATTGTGGTGCCAAGGTGGTGTTATTGTGGTGCCAAGGTGGTGTTATTGTGGTGCCAAGGGGTGTTTTATTGTGGTGCCAAGGGGGGTGTTGTTGTGGTGCCAAGGGCGGCGTTATTGTGGTGCCAAGGGGAGTGTTATTGTGGTGCCAAGGTGGGTGTTATTTTGGTACCAAGGGGGGTGTTATTGTGGTGCCAAGGGGTGTGTTATTGTTGTACAAAGGTGTGTTATTGTGGTGCCAAGGGGAGTGTTATTGTGGTACAAAGGGGTGTTTTTGTGGTGCCAAGGTGGGTGTTATTGTGATGCCATGGGGGGCGTTATTGTGGTGCCAAGGGGGGTGTTATTGTGGTGCCAAGGGGGCGTTATTGTGGTACAAGGGGGGTGTTATTGTGGTGCCAAGGGGAGCGTTATTGTGGTACAAGAAGGGCGTTATTGTGGTGCCAAGGGGGGTGTTATTGTGGTGCCAAGGGGAGTGTTATTGTGGTGCCAAGACGGGCGTTATTGTGGTACAAGAGGGGTGTTGTTGTGGTACCAAGGGGGGTGTTATTGTCGTGCCAATGGAGGCGTTATTGTGGTACAAGGGGGTAATTATTGTGGCGCCAAGGGGGGTGTTATTATGGTTCAAGGGGGGTGCTATTGTGGTATAAGGGGGTGTTATTGTGGTGCCAAGGTGGGTGTTATTGTGGTGCCAATTGGGGGGTTATTGTGGTGCCAAGGGGGGCGTTATTGTGGTACAAGAGGGGTGTTATTGTGGTAGAAGGGGGTTGTTATTGTGGTTCAAAGGTTGTGTTATTGTAGTGCCGAGGGAGGTGTTATTGTGGTGCCGAGGGGGGTGTTATTGTGGTGCCGAGGGGGGTGTTATTGTGGTGCCGAGGTGGGTGTTATTGTGGTGCCAAGAGGGGCGTCTTTGTGGTGCCAAGGGGGGTGTTATTGTGGTGCCAAGTGGGGTGTGATTTTGGTGCCAAGGGGGGTGTTACTGTGGAGCCAAGGGAGGTGTTATTGTGGTGCCAAGGGGGTGTTATTGTGGTGCCAAGGGGGGTGTTATTGTGATACAAGGGGGTGTTATTGTGGTGCCAAGGGGGGCGTTATTGTGGTACAAGGGGTGTGTTATTGTGGTGCCAAGGGGGGTGTTATTGTGGTACAAGGGGGGTGTTATTGCGGTACAAGGGGGGTGTTATTGTGGTGCCAAGGGGGTTGTTGTTGTGGTACAAGGGGGGTGTTATTGTGGAACAAGGGGGTTGCTATTGTGGTACAAGGGAGGTGTTATTGTGGTACAAGGAGGGTGTTATTGTGGTACATGGGGGTGTTATTGTGGTGCCAAGGGGGGCGTTATTGTGGTACAAGTGGGGTGTTATTGTGGTGCCAAAGGGGTTGTTATTGTGGTGCAAGGGGGGTTGTGCTCTGGTACAAGGGGGGTGTTATTGTGGTACAAGCGGGGTGTTATTGTGGTGCCAAGGGGGGTGTTATTGTGGTGCCAAGGGGGGTGTTATTGTTGTGCCAAGGGGGGTGTTATTGTGGTGCCAAGGGGGGCGTTATTGTGGTGCCAAGGGAGGTTTTATTGTGGTGCCAAGGGGGGTGTTATTGTGGTGCCAAGGAGGGGGTGTTATTGTGTTGCCAAGGGGGGTGTTATTGTGGTGCCAAGGGGGGTGTTATTGTGGTAGAACTGGGGTGTTATTGTGGTGCCAAGTTGGGTGTTATTGTGGTACAAGGGAGGTGTTTTTGTGGTACACTCTGATACCATAGTTTCTAGCCCACCCCAATCTGGCACGAGGTGAGGCCAGGACCCTTTCTGGACGGTGGCCCACAGTGATAGTTACGGCTGGGGTTTGGGAGAGAGATAAACGCACACACGAACACAGCGTGAAGCATTTGGGACAGGATTCGAAGTCTTCAAATGCTTCACACTATGCTCGCTTGTGTGTTGCCCTCGCTCTCAAACCCCACCCCTCACCATCACTGTGGGCCGCCATCCAGAAAGGGTCCTGGCCTCACCTCGTGCTAGAGTGGGGAGGGCTAGAGACTCTGGTATCCGAGTGTACAAGGGGGTTGTTATTGTGGCGCCAAGGGGGTGTTATTGTGGTGTACAAATTTATCTAGAGGGAGGATCGTGGGGATGTTTTTTTTTTAAGCTTGATGGAGGTCTAGGGAGGAATCTAAAACAAACAAATAATACATATATAAATCGACCAATAAATAACCTTAAAAGGTTTAAGAGCGTGATTAGTCGCCTGGTTGTTTAATCTGTCATCTCTCGTATATGAAATGTTGCCAAAAACTATGTGTTATGTACCATATCCAATTTAGATTATAAATTACAAATCTATTCGTAATTTCCGTTCACCTGATTGAATCACGTTTGGTAAATACATTATATACCTCTCAGTTGTTATTTAACTAACCTTTTAATATATTATATTGCATATTGTAAATTATATAAATTATACCATACGGTTCACTCATACGCATTACGTAACCAAACTATTACTTTAACCTAGTAGGGAACTCAGTCTTGGCTCGTTATAGGCTCAATTAATGGTTCAGGATAATATTGCACACACACACACACACACACACATTACTACAGTGTGTACAAACAACCAATGTTGTTGGTAAACACTCACTTACTGGGCCAGACATTCGGGGATCATATACGCAAATGAAAACAAGCAACCGGAGGCATGTACAAACACGTGTAAGGGGGAGATAGTTGTTTTTTCTCCCTCATGCTTAGTTCTCTTAGCATTGAAATTTTAAGACGTTCGTTCCATTAGTTTGGCGATTTTATGAACTTTCTCCCTCAATATATAGACTTTTCGTGCCATTCAGGTGTCGAGTTTTTCCTGGCGAGCCTGTAATTCTAGGAAGAACCAGCCTTCGTCCGGGACATTTTTCTGTCGAAAAATGTAAAACATTTTCTAGAAACTTGGTAGAAGGGGTGTTTTTTTAAATGTATTGGAGATGTAGCGAGGTTACTCTAAAATAAATATATAAATATACCAAAAAACAACCACTACCCCCTTAATTAAACAAACACATGTAAGTAAACACATGTAAGCAAACACATGTAAGCAAACACATGTAAACAAACACATGTAAGCAAACACTTTTTTGTTTTTTCTATATTCCAACTACTCCCTCTCGGCCAAAGGCTGATAGCCTTTACACTCTACCGCTGAACACGGTGAGGCCCGTGAGGTCTTGTTCCAGTCTAGGGAGTGAGACATGCGAAGCACCTATTCACGGCTCGAACCCAACTCCATCTCTGAAGCTGCTTCGCCTCTGCGCTTCGCAGTCTCACTCCCCAGACTCGGACCCTCACTCTCAGAATGCCACCTATTGAGCAACTCACTAGGCATTGACCCCCTGTAGCATATTTTGAATATGGGAATATTCATACAGTGCTATTTAATCAGCAAACAATGAGGGTATTTTGTTTTGGCATTTCGGTGTGCTGTGGTAATGCACTGAAACTAGGTACAGCACAAATTCCATCCCAATAATATGTTCCCATTGACATATTGGGATTCGAACCCGGGTCCATTGGATTACCAGTCCAGTGGCAAGACCACTCTGTCACACCTCCCCTACATGTAAGCAAACACATGTAAGCCAACACATGTAAGCCAAGCCAACACATGTAAGCCAAGCCAACACATGTAAGCCAACACATGTAAGCCAACACATGTAAGCCAACACATGTAAGCCAACACATGTAAGCCAACACATGTAAGCCAACACATGTAAGCCAACACATGTAAGCCAACACATGTAAGCAAAGCCAACACATGTAGCCAACACATGTAAGCAAACACATGTAAGCCAACACATGTAAGCCAAACATGTAAGCCAACACATGTAAGCCAACACATGTAAGCCAACACATGTAAGCCAACACATGTAAGCCAACACATGTAAGCCAACACATGTAAGCCAACACATGTAAGCCAACACATGTAAGCCAACACATGTAAGCCAACACATGTAAGCCAACACATGTAAGCCAACACATGTAAGCCAACACATGTAAGCCAACACATGTAAGCCAACACATGTAAACAAATGCATGTAAGTAAACATGTGTAAACACACACACACACACACACACACACACACACACACAAACACACACACACACACACACACACACACACACACACACACACACACACACACTATACCGAGGATTAACCTCCCATTGTAGTAGGCTGTACCTGACCATACGGACCATATACGGACTTGAATTGCTGCACCCTCTTTACCCTTCAACTCTTCACCCTGACCATACCAAAACAGTTTCTGTATGTATGTATGTTTGTGTGCATACGTGAGCGTTTGTGTATACGGACATGTGCACACTTACTGCATGTTCTTATGTTCCTATATATGTATGTATATGTATGGGCGCACGTACGTGTATATACGTATGTTCTGTATATGAGTAAGTAAATAAATGTGTATATGTACTGTATATCACTTACTCTCATGGTTATTTTATGATAATTTGTATTCTGCACATGCATCATTATTGTATTTATTTATTTTGTTTGTAAACTGAGCTTACCATCCTCATATCTGTACATCTCATGTTCATCCACTAAATTGTAAAATGTGTATTTTCAGCTCATGAGGCTGCCATTCTTTAATAAACCGTTTATTATTATTATTATTATTATTATTACATGTAAGCAAACTCATGTAAGCAAACACATGTAAGCAAACAAATGTAAGCAAACACATGTAAGCAAACACCTGTAAGCAAACACCTGTAAGCAAACAGACTTAAGCAAACACATGTAAGTAAACACATGTAAGCAAACACATGTAAGCAAACACATGTAAGTAAACACATAAGCAAACACATGTAAGCAAACACATGTAAGCAAACACATGTAAACAAACACATGTAAGCAAACACATGTAAGCAAACACATGTAAGCAAACACATGTAAGCAAACACATGTAAACAAATACATGTAAACAAACACATGTAAACAAAAACATGTATTCAAACACATGTAAACAAACAAATGTAAACAAACAATGTAAACAAACAATGTAAACAAATGTAAACAAACAATGTAAACAAACAATGTAAACAAACACATGTAAGCAAACATGTTGGGTTACTAACATTATGAACAATATTTGAACACATAAATAATGCTTTGGGTAGGCATGTAGTAATGTACGTTTGAGAACACACACATTCACGATAACGAGCTTATGTATTAGCCAACATTTTCATTGACACACAACTAATATTCAAACTGAGGAATACTACCTTAACGAAAATAGTCGTCCAATATAATACTAAATAATTATTTCCCCCATACTGTATACTGTATACAGTATATATGCCCCTAGCTGTGCATATGGTTAAACCTAGAAAGACGTGGATCCAATCCCAAAAAAAAGAACAACAACAGAGGCAGCCCTTGACAGGGTCACCTGAATATGCCGCCATTTAGGACCTGAGACTGTAACCACACTCTCTGTGGACGAAGAGGTCTTTATCTTTGTATGTATGTGTATGTGTATTGTATACTGTATATAAGCTGTCATGAGCAGGCCTGCAGGCATTAAAGCACATAAGTGCCCGCCAAAGCACATGCAGTATAACCTCACTAGAAACACACACGCAAGCACAGTCAAAATATACACTGATGCACACACTTCATGGGCGCATTTATTTGCTTATTTGTTTTTCTTTTCATTATTACTATTATTATTATTTATTGTTTTAGTTTCCTCCCTAGACCTCCATCAAGCTTAAGGAAAACATCCCCAATACCCCCTTCAACTTCGGCCGGGTTCCTTTTAAATTATAACGTTCGCTATCGCTGTCTGGAAAAAAAATTACCCCTAAATGGCACGAAAGGTCATTATTTTGACAATAAATGGGACGAAAGGTTTTAATATCGACAAACTAATGGGGTTAAACATGGGGGAGAATAGGACCAGACAAAAACAAAAAAAACACCCTCCACCCCCCTTGCTGCCCACTTACACACACCGAAACCCAGGTATCTGAGACAACTTACAGCAGCCCCTTCTCTGTATCCTCCTACTTTCTCTATCCTAGTTTCAAAGCCAAAGGCGGATGTTGTGCATACTTGCACAGCAAACTCACTTGCTCTCGTGTTCCCGATTTCGACTCCTCTGAATTCTCAACTTTATGGCTCAAACTATCCTGTCATTCTCATACTAAATATTTCTGTGCTGTCTATCTTTCCCCCTAATTCTACCGACTTTCCCAAATTCTTTGACTATTTAAACTCTAAAGTGATGAACATTATATCTATCTCTCCCTTCTCTGAAATCTCCATCTTAGGAGATTTCAATGTTCACCACCGCCAATGGCTCTCCTCTCACACAATTGACCAACCTAATGAACAAGCCTACGTTTGTTCTATCATAGAGCAGCTGGTCCAGCAACCCACCCGTATCCCGGATCTCTTCTCGGACTTATTTCTTACTTCTAACCATTCTTCTTATACTGTTAATCTTTTCTCTCCTTTGAGCTCCTCTGACCATAAACTTATCTCCGTCACCTTTCCTATCTCTTCAGTACGGCCATCGGCGCTTGTGGCACATTGGCGCTGCCAACTGGGAGGCGCTCAGGCAGTACTTCTTTGATTTCCCATGGAATGACATCTGCTTCTGTGGCCGAGGACCCTCGGAGAGTGCTGAATGCATTACCGAGGTAATCCTCTCGGGCATGGAAGCGTACATTCTATTTTCTTTCTCTCAGTCTAATGCAAAAAAATCTTGGTTTACTCACGTTTGTTCTACTGCTGTCCACAACAAGAAGGAAGCATTCAAATGGTACCGACACCTTAAAACTCAAGACTCTCATTCTTCCTATGTTTCTGCCCAGAATCAAGCCAAATCTGTTCTTCGACTTCCCAAGCACCCTTTCATCAATAATAAAGGCACTGAACTATCCAACTCTAGCTCTTCCCAAGCTTTCTGGCAACTAGCAAAAACCTCTCCAACACTTTTCTTCCTCGTCTTTCCCTCCACTTTTCCACTCTGATGGCACAACCATCACTTCTTACTCTGACAAAGCTGAACTCTTTGCTCAAACTTTTGCTAGAAACTATACCTTGGATGATTCCGGTGCTATTCCTCCCTCTACACCCCCCTCTCTCCTATCTATCTATCTATCTATTGCCTGACGCCGCGATCCCCGAAGGGGTGGCCACGAACGAACCGCCCCCATTCACCTCTGTCCCCGGTCAGTCCCCTGTGGTACCCTCTCCCGCACTTCTTCATCCATAGTCCCATCTTTACTCAACACACTGCCCAGATACTTAAGAGTTGACGATCTCCATAGCCTGACCGTTCAGCTTCATTAAGCAAACACATGTAAGTAAACACATGTAAGCAAACACATGTAAGCAAACACATGTAAGCAAACACATGTAAACAAACACATGTAAGCAAACACATGTAAGCAAACACATGTAAGCAAACACATGTAAGCAAACATTCTATTTTCTTTCTCTCAGTCTAATGCAAAAAAATCTTGGTTTACTCACGTTTGTTCTACTGCTGTCCACAACAAGAAGGAAGCATTCAAATGGTACCGACACCTTAAAACTCAAGACTCTCATTCTTCCTATGTTTCTGCCCAGAATCAAGCCAAATCTGTTCTTCGACTTCCCAAGCACCCTTTCATCAATAATAAAGGCACTGAACTATCCAACTCTAGCTCTTCCCAAGCTTTCTGGCAACTAGCAAAAAACCTCTCCAACAACTTTTCTTCCTCGTCTTTCCCTCCACTTTTCCACTCTGATGGCACAACCATCACTTCTTACTCTGACAAAGCTGAACTCTTTGCTCAAACTTTTGCTAGAAACTATACCTTGGATGATTCCGGTGCTATTCCTCCCTCTACACCCCCCTCTCTCCTATCTATCTATCTATCTATTGCCTGACGCCGCGATCCCCGAAGGGGTGGCCACGAACGAACCGCCCCCATGCACCTCTGTCCCCGGTCAGTCCCCTGTGGTACCCTCTCCCGCACTTCTTCATCCATAGTCCCATCTTTACTCAACACACTGCCCAGATACTTAAGAGTTGACGATCTCCATAGCCTGACCGTTCAGCTTCACCTCACACTCTGTGACTTCACCCCTTTCAAAGACCATAACCTTGCTCTTCCCCGCATTTACCTTCAAATTCTATTTTTCGCACACTGTTCCAAACTCATTTACCAGACCCTGCAACTCCCATTCATTATCATTCATCAGAACTGTATCATCCGCAAACCGCAGTATAGGTAGCTTCCACTCAATTCCCTCCCTTTTCAGCGATACACCAACATCCACTGCTCTTGATAGTATTTCTTTCATGACTCCATCCATATATACAGAAAACAACCACGGGGACATCACACACCCCTGTTTCAAACCAACATTCAGGTCAAAGAAATCGCTCTGCTCACTCTCCACATGTACCAGACCTTAGCGCGGGGGGTCGGAGAACCATATAATACCCCAGCATATCGACTCCCTGGACATGGTAATATCGGGGTGCTTTATCAGTGAAGATCTCCACCATTGTCACCACAGCTTGGCCACGGTAATTCTGCATAACTAGCTACCATGTATCCTTCCTAAGGTTGATATAATCGTCTAAATGTAGCTGAAATAAAATAAATAAAGACGTCACTGGTGCAGAAAGGGTTAAATAATGTCATTAATATTCTATAAAAAAGAACTTCATTTTCAAGTGTGATTTCAGTTTTGTTTTTAAGTTTGTTTATACTTAAGTAATTTAACCCTTTCACGCACATATGACGCAGAGGTTCACAGATTAGCAATAAGAAATAGAGTTCTCTCACTTTTATAATTACCTCTCCAAAATTAGTTTTTTTGCCCACAGCTAACTCAGACAACTGCAGAGGTTGAAGTAACTAAACTAAAGGTTTCTAAATATCCCTGATGGTAACAAAGGCTTTAAAGTATCCCTAATAGGCTCTAAATCGTGTCATATGTCGGAGAGGATTAACATTAACCTTGGTTGAACCATTCGTCCTAAGTAGCAACGATTTTTTTCGATTAAAATACTTTCCTTTTTATTATAGGTTTGTTTAACCCCTTCAGCACCATGACGTCTGTTTTCCTTTGATTTTGGCTAACAGTAGATGATTGTATGTAGTTTAAAAATGACCTATGTTATTATAAGCGTTTATTGGGATCGTATTTACCTATGAATCGTTGAGGTAGATTAATAAACTAAAGAAAATCGTCTAATAGTAACCACAATATGATAATGGTGGTGAAGGTGTTGATGGCATTGTTTTATGCAAGAGGTATTGCTTAACTATTGTACAAACCTGCATAACAATTGCAGTAATATATGACCTGCACTCTTCGATTCCCTAACCAGATCTACCGGTACTTTTTTCATCAAGAGTTCCTAGTCAGTAACTGGAAAATTGTTCAACTCTATTATATATTTGTTTACATTTTGCCACACCTTGCGCAACAATGTCATTCCTTCGTGATTCAGACTTCTCTCCGTCGATACACTAGGTTAGTGATATAGTTGGTCGTTGTTGGCTGCTAAATATCTACTTGCAAGTAATTCAATATTCCCTAATTTTATAGTTCTATTCTGATTATGCGCCCGTATTTCCTCCTTTGATGAATTTACCAGCGTTAGATACTCTTTACAACAGACTATTGCCCCATGTGGGTCGTCAAAATTGTCCACATACTCCTGGTTTCAAATTACTATTAGGTGAACACAGGCATAGTGTGTGAAGAGACTCCTCAAATGTATCTACACCTGCCCGGGTTTGTGTGTTTCACAATGTTTATGCTCAACTGATCAATTTCATATGATTTGATGAGCAAATATGTACGTACGTAAATACGTAAGCAAACAACTTCATAAATATTTAAGTAAATAATTACGTGAATACATTAATACCTACGCTAATAAATAAACACACAGTCATGTAAGTAACTATGTAGATATATACAATAATTTACACATTCAGTTTCGGTCACTAATGCTGATACATATACTTTCGAAGTTGTCTTGGGTAGAATTGAAACTTATTTATTCCTTATGTGGTTATTATTGGAGGAAATTAACTGTAGAACTGATGAACCACACAATAGTATATTTACCTGGTTGTTGGGACGTAGGCGACGGGATAGGGTTAATGTGGAGTGGAACTAGGCAACAAGGATGGCGGTAGAGTCGAGTGAAAACAAGGGATGATTAAAGAAGTAGTTTATTGGATAGTTAAGGACAGAAGGGGGCCTCTAGACTTAGATTATAATGAGGAGGATATTAATAGATGATCGGTGAATTGATGGGAATCTACATTGAGGTTAGTTCTATCGTGTTAATGGAATGAGATGAGAACAAGAGAAATAGTACTCTCAGCGGTGGTGGTCGGAGAGCGAGTGTCGGCTCCCTGTCAAATATGCGGGTGCCTTGCTTATTCGCGCATGCGCTGATAGGTCGTGAGATATTTATCCTACCTTTTATTGATTACCTAAGTTTATAGGAATTATATATTACTACTTAATATCTATTACAGAACATAATTCAATATTCTTGCCATTTATACTAAATCATATTATGATTCTTATTCCTACAAACTTATTACCATCGATTACACTTAAATTTAAGACTGTCCCAGTGTCCATGTTTATGGAAAACAAGTATGGACACCTTACTTGATTGTTGTATATTGTATATTAACATGCTGGGAGGCGTCAAATGGTTTCAGAAGTATTATATTAACGCTGAGAGGGACTTGACTTAATGAGATAGAGATAGATAGATATTTTATTAATAAACAATACAGACTCAATACATTACAGCTGCACACTTCCTGTAAGTGTAAGAAGTGTTGTGTGTTAAGGGGGTGTAGTTTTTGTTTTGGTGGAAACCCTTTTCCCTCATGTTTAGCCCATTAGTATTGATATTTTACGATGTACGTTAAATTACTTTGTCGATTTTATAACATGTTGTGCCATTTAGAGGTTGATTTTTTCCTGGCGAGCGACAGCGACTCTGTAATATTAGGAGGGAGGTCGGGACATTTTCTACCGAAAAATGTACACATTTATCTTGATAGGGGGGTTTCTTTAAGCTTGATGAAGGTTAGCGAGGACACTTAAATATATATTCCAAAAACAAACCACTGCCCGCTTAATTGATAGAGGTTATCATGATAACATAAGGGTGTTTATTGAAGACTATCAGATTGGGTGTTTGTTACCAGCGGTCTACCCGAGTGATCAGTACTAGGACCAGTGATTTGTTTATTATATATTTATATGGCATTAATGATACATATAATAAAACTGCATTATTTACTGGAAACTAAAAACATTAGGTACAATAGGAACTGAATAGAGTAGTAGAGCCGCGATTAATACTACTAATATACTGCACCTCAACATTAATACTACTAATATACTGCACCTCAACATTAATACTACTAATATACTGCACCTCAACATTAATACTACTAATATACTGCACCTCAACATTAATACTACTAATATACTGCACCTCAACATTAATACTACTAATATACTGCACCTCAACATTAATACTACTAATATACTGCACCTCAACATTAATACTACTAATATACTGCACCTCAACATTAATACTACTAATATACTGCACCTCAACATTAATACTACTAATATACTGCACCTCAACATTAATACTACTAATATACTGCACCTCAACATTAATACTACTAATATACTGCACCTCAACATTAATACTACTAATATACTGCACCTCAACATTAATACTACTAATATACTGCACCTCAACATTAATACTACTAATATACTGCACCTCAACATTAATACTAATAATATACTGCACCTCAACATTTGATCTGTTCGATACTCAACAAGGCAGATTGGTTGAACTATAAAAGGTGTTCCTGTTATACTGTGAATATTAATATTGAGAACACCATAATAAAGGTATTGCGCAGGATTAAATACTTTTATAAATCTTATCCCCCTGTGGTAATTAACTCTCACGTTCTTGATGAGATTTTGAGCCTATTAGGGATACTTTAAAGCCTTTGTTGCCATCAGGGATATTTAGAAACCTTTAGTTTAGTTACTTCAACCTCTGCAGTTGTCTTTGAGTTAGCTGTGGGCAGAAAACTAATTTTGGAGAGGTAATTATAACAGTGAGAGAACTATTTATTATTGCTAATCTGGCAACATCTGCGTCATAAAAACGTGAAAGGGTTAAGGGGGCCTAAATACTTAGTGGAATAAAAAAAAACACGTATCGTACTGCGTGTCATGTCGTACAATCAAGCAAAAAATAAATGTTTACACTAACGCTCTAAGCGCACTGGAAGTGTGTAGCAATCTTGTTATACCACAGTACAGACATGTGTTTCAACCGGTTCATTCCGTTCACACAAATAATTATATATTCAGCTCACTAGTGTAAAGGTTGTTCTTTCCGCGAGTGCACAAGACGACCGACGGTGGGTGACTACAACAGTCCGGACGGACGGATATCCTATTTGGGGTGATTGATGTTATGGCTGAAACTAAGTATGCACTGAGATAGCTCTGAAGAACACTGACTTTTGTAATAGTGGTAGAAGAGTGAAAGAAAATGAATAGATTCAACTGAGCAATGAAATGTCATACTATGTAATTCAATAGCATTCGTTTCGTAATTCTATAGCGTATTATATTGGCTAACATATATGTATTGTGAGTGTACACTGAGCATGATCGAAGCTGGAACAGCAAGTAGAGTGCCCGATTGCTAGTCAGCGAATATATCCACTAATGCATAAAATACATGATAAATAAAAAGTCATTGAATCACATTCCCCGAAGTCTGGGGCTACTGGAGAAGCGAAAGAAACCTACGTATTAAATATATATTTGCATAGCTGAACACATAGAAAGTCTACTCCCTGCATCACACACACACACACACACACACACATTCAATAAGATGTTAACTTTATTGCATTGTATGATTGTATTGCTAACTTCAGAAGGGACTTTAGAAATCAATTAAACTTTGTTTTTCATTATCTCACTGAAAGTAGCACCACCTGCACTATAATAATAACCACACACTCTTCCTCATCCTCTCTCTCTCTCTCACACACACACACACACACACACACACACACACAAGAAGGTACGGGTGAGGGTAGTGTGTGTCCACCATGTCACACACAGTCCCACTTACCTGTCACCCGTGTATCACCTGTCCTACCCCCCCCCCCCCCCCCCCTACCCCTCCCCATCACTCTCCCTCCCCTTCCCATGTTAGGCCAACGACTTGCACAAAACCACACACGGATTTTTACTTTCTCGAAATTGTGGTGTTGGTCGTGTTGTTTTATGTTCACATATTGTCTTCCTTCTATCCATGTTTACTTCTACTGTTCTAGATTATAATGTTGGCTTTATTGTCACAATGTAGTTTTGTATTTTGTTTTTATTTTATCTTTTTCGATCATAAACGTCATATAAAAAAGGCCAAAGGATTTTATCCTGCAATGTATTTACATGGCCTGGGGTGATGATGATACCTACTGCTTTACATGGCCTGGGGTGATGATGATACCTACTGCTTTACATGGCCTGGGGTGATGATGATACCTACTGCTTTCTTTCTTATTTCGGAGTTGAATTTCCCTAGTTCATAAATACTATAATTACCCACAATTATATTATACAGTGTAGCTTGCCTTAAATACAAATGTGTTATGTGTACTCCTTCGAATTGTTTAGTTGCTTTAGGTTCTTTAAGTAAAATTTAATAAAGTACATTTTAAGTACCTAAATCTTATGCATGTCCATGATGAGATGAACAGTAAATGTTAGTAATTAATTATACATGTATAGAAGGGGCGATATCTTCCAAGGTGGCAGATCAGCGTACGGTACTAGATATATGTTTGCTGATATTATGTCAAAACATCGTATTTTAGCAAATAACGATTTTATGATTGTATTAAAAAGTAGTTATTATTATTGTGTGTGTTGCCCAATATAATCTGGATGTGATGAATAGAAAGTGTTAGAGTAACCGAATACATTGGGTATTGTTAAATGCAATGAACTGGAATTCCCTCTGCCCAGTGTTTGTTTTGATAGGCATATATTGCACGGTCTGTCCATTTAATTAACTGTTCGAACTAATTGTGTTACATCCCAGACCTACCTTATGTTAAACACCGTTTGTGCACAAGCAGATTATGTCAATTCTACCAATAAAGCGCTTCTCCTAAGTAAAGGGTGTAGCTGCCCATTCTGTCTCCTTGGGGTTTACATAAACACAATCTTCCACTCCTTTATTTCTAGCCGTTTCCTCCAATAACAATCCCTTAATAAATGGAAGGCGGTGGGTGTTTACCTTCATTAAGCTGTTGGTCTTTGTGTGACTCCTCCCGTTGACTGTAATATTACTGGTCGGGAAGGAAGAACGTAAAGGCGGTATCACACGAGCTCTTTTACAGTAAATTTTTACGGGCAATTGTACTCTGGCAGCTTCAATATTAAAGTTCTGTAAGAATTAAAGTACCCAACATGATCTACTTTCGATCTAGTTTCCGATTCCAATGCGAAAGAGCCTCAAAATAATAAGAGAAACATTGCCTTAACAACAGCGTGGGGATTATACGTATGGCCTGTGAGCCCTTATTTGCATATATTACAGATGATCCGGACCCCCTGGCCCGGCCAACACTGGTAGACCGGCACCGTGTTTGGTAGACCGGACGTGTGTGAGGCCTATGGCCAGCTATTTACAACCTCGTACCTACTAATCTTGATCTGCATATCATATTATCTTTCCATCTACCGCCCCCCAGTCTTATCTAAGGACCTATGCCTACCAAAAGGACCACCACCGAAGTGTTCCTTGCGGCTGTGTCCATCTGCCATATACTGGGGTCCCCAGTTCCATAATTTACTAAAGCGTCGGAGAGAGACCAGACCAACACAGCTGGTCTACAAGGCGAGGGTGTGGGGGAACTTTAACCCTCTCAGTATGATAATGCTTGCATTAATATGTTAGCGCTTATCAAACCATTGTATAAGCTTAACCTCTTCGGCACCATGATGCATTTTTACCTTTGATTCTGGCTAAGGTTAGATGATTTTATGCAGTTTAATAAGGAGGAGCTTTTATTGAGATCGTAGTTACCCCTTTGAATCCTTGAGGTAGATTATAAATAAGCTAAATCAAATGATTTAACGGTAACCAGAAAATAATGAAAATGACGAGAGAGAGGGAGAGTGTGTGTTACGACCGGCACTACGAAATAAACAAGGGCACTTAAGAATGGACTAGATGATAGGCTATATCTGCAACAATGGTACGCTAATTCCAAACCCTCGAACAATTACGCCGGTGAACAAAACACTTAAAACCTTCCAGAGTTAATCTACTGGATAACGGGGTATCAATTAACTGGGTTTTAGTGCACTTCTACAAAGGCTTGCCGATGACGGCAAAGCCTACTCACAACAGTACTTCTTTACGTTAATAAAATGCTCTTAAGTAATAACAATGCTTGAATAAACTATAACAAGATTTAATAAAGGAGTATATGCTTACGTTAACTTTAGTGGGAGTCTGTACTCACCACTAAACTCTACAATGCTCTATGAAAACACTGGAAGTCTAGTCCTACAGCAATCAGATAAAGAATTTTCTGAAAAAGTCTGATGCTCTAAGATGCTCGTTAATATAGAACAGAAATAATGCAGGGGCAGGACACCAAAGCGTGTATCTTAAATACACCAAAAAGTAGGATACATATATGAAACAAGGGAGTGCAACAACTCTGTGACAGCACTAATAATCGCCACTCAAAACAGTACTTCCTTAGCCAACGTAACAGCCAAACTGGGTTGTGCACTATGCATCAACCTAGGCTAAAATAAGGCGTGAATAATTCCTAAAGCATACACAATTAAAGTTAATAAACACAATGCTATCTTTCTCACTAATAAAGTCTAGCATTGGCATAAAAGGTACTAGGAAACTAGGCAGAGCGCAAGCATGCTCGTAGCCTACTGTCTCCCCTTGAACAGATTTCCCTTATGTTACGTTAAGTGACTTGGAGGCTCTCTTGGTAAGTCCAGATCCCAAGTATCTGGTCTTACCCTGGCGCTCCACAAAGGTCAACAAAATGAGGTAGCAAGCATACAGGTAAGTGTAGGCAAAAGCCCTTCACCTGTATACTGCTACACTCGCAAAGGAAAATATGCACAAGGGTTACAGGCTACCTAGCTTCGTCGATGTTGTACAGGCTCTGACTTGCCACATACCTAACTCAGACAACGACCAAAGATACCTTCCACAGTCTAGCATTAAATAATAGGAAAGAACAGCTCAATAATTAGAAGCACCCCAATACTATGATACCATTTGACCATGACTCTAATAATCCCTAAAGCTAGTGCAAACATATATTGAGAACTGGTGCTGGTAATACGACTGGCCGACTATGGAAGTCATATGCAGAACCAGAAGGGATAAGTAATTGAATAAAGATGAGAAGTATGAAAAAGAAGAAGTTCAGAGAGAGAAATAGTAGTATAGGGGGTTATATGGGGGGACAGATTGCAAAGGACATGTAGGACCAAGCACGCTATGCCAAGCTCTGCAAGAGAAACGCGGGCAGGAGCCCCCCCAGCACTGACAAAGGCAGCAGCACCCAATCACAGCCGACTACGTCATGAGAAGGAGGCGTCATATGACGCGCCAGGCCCACCAGCCAATCACGAGCGTGGGAAACTCCTCCGAGCGAGGGAGGCGCACGTACATACAGACGCACATAATACCACCACGCTGCTCGCTCTCTTTCTCCCTACATCTTCACACAACACATCTTATATTCTATCAATGATATACAATACTTCCAAGTGTCACATACAAGAATAAAGACCACCACTGATCTGTCTGTGACAACATGAACTCTATGAAAGAAAGAACATCGTTCTACGATTATTGTAGCCCATTTCACTGCCCTGGCGAGCGCTAGCGAGTTACGAGTGCATTCTGGCAAGCTGGCCAGCGTAACAAGTGTGTGTGTACGAAATGGAATAAGGAAGAAGAAGAGGTAAGGTGATAGGGGTGAAGGAAAGGGGAAGTGAGAGACATATGCGAGACACGGAAGGGGAGAGGGAATTGGTGGGACGTGAGAGCAAGAAACGGAATAAGAGAGGAAGCGAGAACCTGCCTAGAGAAATCTGAACAGTGGTGGTGTTAAGGCGGAAACAGTCGCCTTTTCTAGACCTGCTTCACCCTCATGTTTAGCATAATAGTTTTGTCATTTTAACACCTTACGAGCGGCCTATGCGGTTTATTTATATGTACCGCACAGCGGGGTGTTTTTAGCCAAAATAGGGCTGTTTACGTGATCATTTTCATGCCTAAATAAGACCCAGAACGTAAAACAAGTACCTATCCCTGAAAGGGCATAAACAGAGCTTTCGAATGACACCATAACGATCCTTGTATGATGGATAGTTTTCTTGCAATAACCGTGCAACGCGAGTGCAAAAAGCAGGTAATTCGGTACTTTCAGTACATAATTGAGTATGTAGCGAGAGAGAGAGGGAGGAGGGAGCTGAGATTTGTGTCAGTAGGTTCGCCGCGGTGGTCTGGAGCAGTCATACGCTCGCTAGTCTCCTGCCACCACTTGTCTCTCTCTCTCAGCCACATTACGTGCTGAAATTGCCACTCGACCTATGTCGAGCGCCGCCACATAGTCCAGCTTTATTTAACTCGACTTATGTTGCTCGCCGCTAAATAAGGGTTAAGACGTTCGTTCCGTTAGTTTATCGATTCTAAGACCTTTCACCATATTTCTTTGTCAGTATTAAGACTTTTCGTGTCATTTAAGTGTCGATTTTTTCTTGGCGAGTGGGAGCGAACCTGTAGTTTTAGGAGGGACCGTCCTTTGGCCGGGACACTTTTCTACCGAAACATGTACAAATTGATAATGAAATGGGGTCTAGGCGGTTCTATTTTAAGCTTGATAGAGGTTTAGCGAGGAAAGTAAAAACTATATAAATAAATAAATACATAGACCATAAAACAAGCACTACCCCCTTAACAGAACCCGGAGACAGACGAGGATGTGAACACTAACTGGACTTGTTGTTTGATGGAGCAATACACAACAAAGACACTCCAACAGCTTCCTATCTCTCCAACAACCCTTCCTCCCTCTCCAACACCTCTTCCTCTCTCTCCAACACTCCTTCCTCTCTCTGCAACACCCCTTCCTCCCTCTCCAACACCCCTTCCTCCCTCTCCAACACCCCTTCCTCCCTCTCCAACACCCCTTCCTCCCTCTCCAACACCCCTTCCTCCCTCTCCCATACCCTCTTCCTCCCTCTCCCATACCCCCTTCCTCCCTCTCCAACACCCCTTCCTCTCTCTCCAACACCCCTTCCTCTGGGCCAAACCACACCTCCAGACATACGATAAACAGTAAGAAGAAATTATGTATAGTCTGTACTATTAGATTCAACGTAAGGAGTACACTTTCACAATGCAATAGTTGTAATGAAATTGTACATAATCGATGTACTTACGTTAATAGTAGAAACGAAGTGGAATGTGTTAAATGTGGGACATCAGCTGTACGAAATCAGACAAACATTTGTGATATATGTGAATCACTCATAACACGACGACAGAGGATCCAAAACTGTGTTAAGTGTAAAAATGTAGCTCACATGAAGTGCATTTCTAAGAAGACCGACAGTAAAGAACATGACTTTTTATGCAATAAGTGTGGCTTGCATTTATTACCGAATGTTAATGTAAATGAATCAAATGACAACTCAGAATCCAGCCAGGACACATTCAAAGATGAATATAGAGTGTTCACCAACAAAGGGATCCATTTTATCCACATCAACGCCATATCAATGTATCATAAATTGTCAAAAATAAACTTGTTAGCTAATAAGGCCAAAGCTTCAATAATTGCAATTACAGAAACCTGGCTGGACTCGAGTATAGACGATGGTGAAATAACCATTCAAGGTTTCAATATGGTTCGTAATGATCGTAATAGACAAGGGGGAGGAGTATGTCTGTATGTAAAAAAACAACCTCACACACACAACTAGGAACGACCTCCATGTAGAAAACCACGAAACTCTTTGGATTGACTTACACCTGCCTAGGACAAAACCCATCACAATTGGAGTGTGCTATAGGCCACCAGACGACACCCAATTCTTAAACAAATTTGAACGAACTTTGTCATTACTAGACCCCCGGAATGAATCTATTATACTAGGGGATTTTAACTTGTGTTACAAACAACGAAATAATAGGTTGTAAGAGAATATAGGCACATACTGACAATGCACAATCACAAACAGCTCATCACAACCCCCACACGTATCTCTGATAACACTGCTACAATTATTAGACCATGTAAATTGTAACAGAGATGACAAAATATCACAATCAGGGGTTATACAGACGGGGATAAGTGATCACTTCGTCACATAGTGTACACGTAACACTAAAAAAAACTACCCTAGAGAATCACAAGGTCATTAGAACAAGGTCACTCAGAAACTACAACAAAGATTTTTTTTTTTTACATATTGTGGAATACATTTTGGTCTCCAGTGTTTGGAAATACAAACGTTAATGACGCATGGGTTGGCTTCAGAACCATCATCACAAACATCCTAGACGAAATAGCTCCACTGAAAAATATACAAATTAAAGCAAGATCAGACCCATGGATCAACAATGACATACTACACCATCTAGAACATAGAGACAAGCTGTTAAAAAGGCTAGTGAACCATAGACAAGATCAAGGTCTGAAACATGAGTTCCACAGGAATAGGAATATTCTAAGTAGGACAATTAAATCGGCGAAATCTAATTATTTCCATAGTAAGGCAGAGGAATATCAGAATAACCCCAAAAAACTATGGAGGCTCTTAAAATCAACGGGCTACAGCAACAAGGCAAGGGATTCATCTAACACTAATATTGCTCTCAAAATTAATGATCAGGTTTGCCATGATAAACGACAAATTTCAACCTACTTCAACTCCTTCACCTCCGTAGCAAACACACTTGCACAGAACCTACCGCAACCTCTCAATAAATACACCACAACAACTGCCACCTTTCAAAATGTCTACAGGGATAAAGGCATACAACCGAACACTTTTAGATTGCAAAATGTTACACCAAAATACACATTTGAGGAGCTCTCTAACCTAAATATACATAAAAGTACAGGACCAGACAAAATTCCTGACAAATTTCTACGAGATGGAGCCATTGGTATCGCAGGTCCCCTAACTCGCATCATCAACATCCGACCATAAACTTATCTCCGTCACCTGTCCTATCTCTTCAGTATGGCCATCCGATCCTCCCAGCCGGCGGCGCTTGTGGCACTTTGGCGCTGCCGACTGGGAGGCCCTCCGGCAGTACGTCTTTGATTTCCCATGGAATGACTTCTGATTCTGTGGCAGAGGACCCTTGGAGAGTGCTGAACGCATTACCGAGGTAATCCTCTCGGGCATGGAAGCGTACATTCCATTTTCTTTCTCTCAGTCTAATGCAAAAAAATCTTGGTTTACTCACGCTTGTTCTACTGCTGTCCACAACAAGGAGGAAGCATTCAAACGGTACCGACGCCTTAAAACTCAAGAATCTCATTCTTCCTATGTTTCTGCCCGGAATCAAGCCAAATCTGTTCTTCGACTTGCCAAGCACTCTTTCATCAATAATACATGCACTGAACTATCCAACTCTAGCTCTTCAAGCTTTCCCAAGCTTTCTGGCATCTAGCCAAAAAACCTCTCAAACAACTTTACTTCCTCGTCTTTCCCTCCCCTTTTCCAGTCTGATGGCACAACCATCACTTCTTCCTCTGACAAAGCTGAACTCTTTGCTCAAACTTTTGCCAGAAACTCTACCTTGGATGATTCCGGTGCTATTCCTCTCTCCACCCCCCTCTCTCCTACTTATGCCTAATTTCCTAATCTCTTCTAAAGATGTACTTTCTACCCTCTCTGGGCTTAATACTAAGAAAGCATACGGTCCGGACGGTGTTCCTCCTGTTGTTCTTAAAAACTGTGCTTCCGCGCTGACCCCCTGCCTAGGCAAACTCTTTCGTCTCTGTCTCTCCTCTAATGTCTTTCCTTCTTGCTGGTAGTTTGCTCTCATTCAACCTGTCCCAAAGAAGGGTGACCGCTCTCAACCCTCTAACTATCGTCCAATTGTTCTCATCTCTTGTATCTCTAAGGTTTTTGAAACTATTCTTGCTTCCAAATTTATTAAGCATTTTTCTTCTCATAATCTGCTCTCAGATCGCCAGTATGGCTTCCTTAAGGGTCGCTCCACTGGTGATCTTCTTTCATATCTTACTAACTCTTGGTCATCCAATTTTCGGGACTTCGGCGAGACATTTTCTGTTGCACTAGACATATCGAAGGCCTTAGATAGAGTCTGGCACAAATCTTTAATTTCCCAACTGCCCTCCTTCGGTTTCTGTCCCTCCATCTGTGCCTTTGTCTCTAATTTCCTTTCCGGCCATTCCATAGCTGCGGTTGTGGACGGCCATCGCTCATTTCCTCATCCTATCAACTCCGGTGTTCCTCAGGGTTCTGTCCTATCTCCTATTCTCTTTCTAATTTTCATAAATGATCTTCTCAACTGTACATCCAGTCCCATCCATTCATATGCAGACGACTCTACCTTACACAACTCAATTAGTTTTCCAGAACGCCCCAGTCAGCAGTCCCTCAAAAGTAAACATAATGAAGCAATAAAATACTTATCTTCAGATCTAGCTACTATTTCCAATTGGGGTAGAGAAAAGCTTTTTACATTTAATGCTGCCAAAACTCAATTTATCCATCTTACTACCCTTCAGGAACCTCCAGAGGACTCTCCCTTATTCTTCAACACTACAAAAATCAACCCTTCATCTTCTCTCAATTTTCTCGGTGTATCTTTTTCTTCTGCTCTCACTTGGAAAGACCATATTTCCAGTCTCGCTAAGGCAGCCTCCCAGAAGCTGGGTGTGCTCAACCACCTCAATTGTTTTTTACCACTGCGCAGCTTCTTGCTCTGTACAGGGGCACAGTGCGTCCTTGTATTGAGTATTGTTCACATGTGTGGGGAGGATCCTCTCACACTGCACTCTTAGATAAAGTAGAAAGGAAAGCCTTTCGTATCATTAACTCCCGTCCACTCACCAGCTCTTTGCAATCTCTCTCTCTTCGCCGCAATTTTGCATCTCTCTCGCTATTCTATCGCTACTACAGTAATCGGTGTTCCTCGGAGCTTTCCCAGTGTATACCACCTCCTCTACGTAGGGTATGTAGTACCCGCCTTGCAACATAATCCCACCCCTACTCTGTGCAACTCTCCAACCCAAGAGTGAAATGCTATTCTCAGACTTTCTTCTATTCAACAGTTGAGCTCTGGAACTCTCTCCCAGAATAAGTCTTTCCCTCTTCCTATGACTTAAATTGCTTCAAACTCTGTGTGTCCAGGCATTTTAGCTCGAACGTCCCTTGATTTCGGCCCTGTCACTCTTTGAAATCTGGGAGAGGCACTCGCTGCAGGCAGTTATGCCTTTTGTCTCCCTCATTCACATAGAAGAAAATAAAAATTAACACCAACACTGTACCAGCTGAACTGAAGGAAGCTATTGTAACCCCTCTATTCAAGAAAGGAAATACATTAGATGTTGGCAACTACAGACCAGTTAGCATATTATGTATTGTATCAAAAATCATTGAAAGAGCTGCATACTCCCAAATTGAACACTACCTCAAAGAAAATTATCTATTCTATAAGTTTCAATCAGGGTTCAGAGGCATGTACTCGACAGACTCCGGTCTCATTCACTTAACAGATCACATTCGTAAAGAAATGTCTAAAGGTAACTACACCGGTATGGTTCTTCTTGATCTACAAAAAGCGTTTGATACAGTAGACCATGATATCCTATGTAATAAAATACAAGCAATGGGCATTGGGTCGGTGAACTGGTTTAAATCTTATCTTAGTGGTAGAACACAAAGAGTCAACATTGATGATAATCTATCAGATCCTATGCCAATTAACTGTGGGGTCCCACAGGGAAGCATCCTTGGTCCCTTACTCTTTCCCTGTTATGTGAACGACGTGGAACTGAGCGTCTCATTTAAATTATTACTGTATGCTGACGACAGTGTGCTTCTGGTTTCAGGAAAAGACCCAATAATTATTGCCGCCTCACTTTCCAAAGAACTAGAATCGTGTCGTGATTGGCTAGCGGACAATAAACTATCTCTTCACCTGGGCAAGACAGAAGCCATCTTATGTGGAACAAGACGCAAATTGAAAGACATTGAGGGCTTCTCGGTCAACTGTAATGATATTCCTATAGCAACAGTGTCACAAGGGGAGGTGTGGTGGAGTGGTCATGCAACGGGATTGGTAATCCAATGGACCCGGGTTCAAATCCCGATATGTCAATGGGAAGATATTATTGGGATTGAATTTGTGCTGTACCTAGTATCAGTGCATTACCACAAAGCCCACCGAAATGCCAAAAAAATACCCTCATTGTTCCCTGATTAAATAACACTGTATGAATATTCCCATATTCAAAATATGTTACAGGGGGACAATGCCTAGTGAGTTCACTGCTCAATAGGTGGCGTTCTGAGAGTGAGGGTCTGAGTCTGGAGGGTGAGACGGTGAAGCACTTGAGCGAAGCAACCGGCCGCTTCAGAGATGGAGCTGCTTCGAGCCATGATGGATGCTTCACATTTCTCACTCCCCAGACTGGAACATGACCTCACGGGCTTCACCGTGTTGAGCGGTGGAATGTACAGGCTCTCAGCCTATGCCCGAGAGGGAGTAGTTGGAATATAGAAAAAAAAGTGAAATATCTCTGACTAAAACTGGACTCGACTCTGTCAGGTGAAACAATCTTGGAATCGATCCTGAGTAAATGTAGAGCGCGTATAAAATACCTATATAGACAGGTAGGATTCTTACCAGCGGCGACTAAAAAGACCCTATGCCAAGCGCTTGTTCAATGTCATTTTGACTATTCTGTGTCATCCTGGTATTTTGCATCATCTAAATCAGCAAAGCACAAACTTCAGGTCACTCAAAATAAAATGGTTGGGTTCATGCTGAACCTAGGACCCAGATCGCATGTTGGCCAGGAACAACGTCAGTCACTTGGTATGCTCAATGTCTCTGACAGGGCAAATCAAATCAGACTCATTTATGCCTTCAAGATATTTTATGATAGGGCTCCTGAGTATTTAAAGATTTATGTTGTTAAAGCAAATGAAAGTAATGGACAAAATACACGGAATAGGATGTATAATTTTACAGTTCCGAGAATCCAAGGACAGGGTAAACTAATATTCTTCTTTACTGCCATCAAAGACTGGAACAACCTACCCCAGTCAGTCCGTGAAAAGAGAACATTGTATTCCTTCAGACGTAGCTTGAAGGAGCACCTGAACCGAACAGCTGCGAGAAGGGAGCACCAAGCTTATGTCTACTACTAAATATGACATACAAGATAGGCAACTCAAACGGAAATGATTACTGAAATATTTTGACCAGTCCAACTATAGAATGTAAGGTATCTTAAGGAGCGGTTTCTAGTTTGTTTCCTACTCCTCCAGCAATCTTAAAATTTCACCCCCTTGACCCCCTTTCAAGATAAATATGTACATTTTTCGGTAGAAAAATGTCCCGACCGAAGGCCGATTACTCTTAAAATACAGGCTAGCTATCGCTCGCAGGATAAAATCAACACCTAAATGGCACAAAGGGTCTTAAAATTGACAGAATGGGGCGGAAATTCTTAAAAATCACCAAACTGATGGGGCAAACTTCTTAAAATCTCAAAAGCAATAGGGCTAGACATGAGGGAGAAAGGAGTCAAGAAAAGAGTCCCTCAAGTGGAAATCTCCCCTTAATATAACCCCAGAGAAATACTTTCTCTAAAGTATCTACTAATCATATTAATTTAAATTTGTTATTCTCCCCCTTTTCCCCAGCTAACTTAATCCCACAAGGACCCCAATGGAAATACACCTAACGGCCTTATTGGGTTATCCTAGCTGGAATTATGCAAAGCTGGTACAGGTCATATTTGTAACATATTATGTGGTACCAACATTGTAAAATGCTAACTGAATAAATATTATTATTATTATTAAGAAGTTCAGCCTAATAGTTTGGCGATCTTAAGACGTTTCGCACCATTTCTTTGACAATATTAAGACCTTGCTTGCCATTTAAGTGTCGATATTTTCCTGACGAGCAATAGCGAGCCTGTATTATATGAGGAAACGGCCTTCGGCCAGGACATTTTTCTACTGAAAAATTAACAAATTTATCTAGAAGGGATATCTTGGGGATATTTTTTATAAGTTTGATGGAGGTCTAGCAAGGAAACTAAAATAATAATACACCATCTGGTGCACAGCTGACATTACGCTGTGAAGGTAGCTGTAGCGAGTATCTACACACCCGCCCTCATCTACATAAAGAAGAAACAAAAACAGAATTTGGATATAATCGAAACAGCATGGACGCCAACACCAGTGTAATATAACTTGAACAGTATATATGATATGTATTTAGGAAACAGCATGGACGCCAACACCAGTGTAATATAACTTGAACAGTATATATGATATGTATTTAGGAAACAGCATGGACGCCAACACCAGTGTAATATAACTTGAACAGTATATATGATATGTATTTAGGAAACAGCATGAACGCCAACACCAGTGTAATATAACTTGAACAGTATATATGATATGTATTTAGGAAACAGCATGGACGCCAACACCAGTGTAATATAACTTGAACAGTATATATGATATGTATTTAGGAAACAGCATGGACGCCAACACCAGTGTAATATAACTTGAACAGTATATATGATATGTATTTAGGAAACAAAACCGATAGTATACAATATTGCCTTCATTGTATATTATGATTTTCTCGATAGAACTATTTTCCCTTATGTTGGGATTGGGTGAGGATACATCATTCTGCTGTTGTCATCGCCTTTTACTAAGTAGCAGAGACAAACACAACATTAAGTTCAGATTGCCTAGTCAAAAATCCAAGGTCTGTGCGGTGTGTAGTCCGCATCTCTGTAACTCATCAGTTGAAACACATTTTAATGGAAAACTAAAAAATTACAAATACTTCTTAGCACGAATCTACCAATAATATCAGCAGTTACCCGTTTTGAATCTGCTGACCCGGATTTAACTCAGGTTGGACAGCTGGCATCAAGATCACTTTTCTGTAATGGTTAATTAAGTACTAAGTTAAGCTTAAGGTAACCCGTGGAAACCTGGATAATCTGCAATAATCTCATAAGTACCAGGCTGGGTACCTGCCAGTTTCAGGCTCTAAACGGTAAATACACCGGATATTTACGCAACTGCAAAGCGCAGTATAGCGAGCGCCATCTCAATGAACTCATTCTAGCTAAATAACTTTCGACTGCTTGGTGAATGCTATGTATATAACACACAAACACCACTATTGTAAAGACATTCAGTCAGACCAATGACAGGGTTATATTATTTACATATAATGAAGTTTTGATTGATAAAAGAGCTAAATAGTCGCAGCTTATAAATAGCATTAACAAATGAATATACATTTAATTTTATAGGCTAAACCCTATGATCTGTGATCTTTAAAATACCCCCGAGACCCCCCTTCGAGATAAATGTGAAGATTTTTCGGTAGAAAAAGGGTCGGTGCCTCTTAAATTACAGGCTCGCTATCGCTCGACAGGAAATAATGGACACCTAAATAGCACGAAAGGTCTTAAAATTGACAACGAAATGGGGAGAAAGGTGTTAAAATCGCCAAACTAATGGGCCGAACGTCTTATAATCTCAAAACTAGTGGGGCTTGTTACGACCGGCACTACGAAATAAACAAGGGCACTTAAGAATGGACTAGATGATAGGCTATATCTGCAACAACGGTACGCTAATTCCAAACCCTCGAACTATTAGGCCGGTGAACAAAACACTTAAAACCCTCCAGAGTTAATCTACTGGATAACGGGGTATCAATTAACTGGGTTTTAGTGCACTTCTACAAAGGCTTGCCGATGATGGCAAAGCCTACTCACAACAGGAGTACTTTACGTTAATAAAATGCTCTTAAGTAATAACAATGCTTGAATAAACTATAAAAAGATTTAATAAAGGAGTATATGCTTACGTTAACTTTAGTGTGAGTCTGTACTCACCACTAAACTCTACATTGCTCTATGAAAACACTGGAAGTCTAGTCCTACAGCAATCGGATAAAGAATCTTCTGAAAACGTCTGATGCTCTAAGATGCTCGTTAATATAGAACAGAAATAATGCAGGGGCAGGACATCAAAGCGTGTATCTTAAATACATCAAAAAGTAGGATACATAATATGAAACAAGGGAGTGCAACAACTCTGTGACAGCACTAATAATCGCCACTCAAAACAGTAATTTCTTAGCCAACGTAACAGCCAAACTGGGTTGTGCACTATGCATCAACCTAGGCTAAAATAAGGCGTGAAAAATTCCTAAAGCATACACAATTAAAGTTAATAAACACAATGCTGTCTTTCTCACTAATAAAGTCTAGCAGTGGCATAAAAGGTACTAGGAAACTAGGCAGAGCGCAAGCATTCTCGTAGCCTACTGTCTCCCCTTGAACAGATTTCCCTTATGTTACGTTAATTGACTTGGAGGCTCTCTTGGTAAGTCCTGATATAAGTATCTGGTCTTACCCTGGCGCTCCACAAAGGTCAACAAAATGAGGTAGCAAGCATACAGGTAAGTGTAGGCAAAAGCCCTTCACCTGTATACTGCTACACTCGCAAAGGAAAATATGCACAAGGGTTACAGGCTACCTAGCTTCGTCGATGTTGTACAGGCTCTGACTTGCCACATACATAACTCAGACAACGACCAAGGATACCCTCCACTGTCTAGCATTAAATAATAGGAAAGAACAGCTCAATAATTAGAAGCACCCCAACACTAGGCTACTAATCTACTAATCCCTAAAGCTAGTGCAAAACATAAATGTGAGAGCTGGTGTTGGTAATAAGACTGGCCGACTATGGAAGTCGTATGCAGAACCAGAAGGGATAAGTAATTGAATAAAGAGAGGAAGTATGGGAAAAGAAGAAGTTCAGAGAGAGAAACAGTAGTATAGGGGGTTATATTGGGGACAGATTGCAAAGGACATGTAGGACCAAGCATGCTATGCCAAGCTCTGCAGGAGAAACGCGGGCAGGAGCCCCCCAGCACTAACAAAGGCAGCAGCACCCAATCACAGACGACTACGTCATGAGGAGCAGGCATCATATGACGCGTCAGGCCCGCCGGCCAATTACGAGCGTGGGAAACTCCTCCGAGCGAGGGAGGCACACGTACATACACACGCACATATTACCACCACGCTGCTCGCTCTCTTTCTCCCTACAACTTCACACAATGCATCTTATATTCTATCAATGATATAACATACTTCCAAGTGTCACAGACAAGAATAAAGACCACCACTGATCTGTCTGTGACAACATGAACTCTATGAAAGAAAGAACATCGTTCTACGATTATTGTAGCCCACTTCACTGCCCTGGCGAGCGAGTTACGAGTGCATTCTGGCAAGCTGGCCAGCATAACAGGCTAAATAATAGGGAGAAGGGGGTCCAGAAAAACGGTCTGCCTCCCCTTAAGGTAAAATCTCCCCTTAAGGTAAAATCTCCCCTTAAAGGAACGGCAAAAATCTGACAATGTAAGCCATAAGGATATCATCACTGTGCTGAGGAATGGTAAATTAATGCTTTATCACACTATCATTTTATCAAGCATCTGCTATCACCATTACAATCTTACAGCTCAGAATATGTCAGATAATATTGTAGACCGAAAATTCCTTGAGAAACACTTGTAGCTCCAACTGAAGCTAAAAGAACACACACACACACACACACACACACACACACACACACACACACACACACACACACACACACACACACACACACACACACACACACACACACACACACACACACACACACACACACACACACACACACACACACACACACACACACACACACACACACACACACACACACACACACACACACACACACACACACACACACACACATTATACACCAGTCTATCACTCTAAGGCACCTTTTCTTTCCCCGCCTCTTCTCCTCCCACATTAAGCCACCTGCACACTCATGTCTCAGACCATCTCTGTCTATAAATCAACAACTCCACCCATTTACCTTTCCTAAACAGCTTTTTTTAAATCAGGACTGACAACTTTACATAGTAATGTTAAAATATATATGTAATGTGTTGACAACTTTATTACACTTCTTATTTTACTTCTACCAGATGACTTTATTTGGCTTAAGAGAGACCTATCAATTTACCATCTAAAGTCCCTGCATCTACCCGAGCTGTGTTGGCGATGAGGTAATTGTGCATGAACATGGTCAAGCGGGACCACCCAAGGCCGGATTATCCCCCCCAAATTATACCAGTGTGGCAGTTATGGCTGCCGCAGACATACCGGCGAATATACCTGAAGTCAACCTGCGGGTCACGGCACCCTGCCCGGTGGCATGCTAAGGTGCAACACATACAGTATATAATAAATTCCAATAGACGAGGGAACAAGATATACAGCGGCATACCAGCAGTTTCGCACGGGTACCGCAGGTAAACCCGCAGGCACGTCCGCCATGCACTGCAGATGTACCTGTGCTGCATGTTGACACTGCACCTGCGAGGTGATTGGCGGTCACCTACCAGTGACTGAGGTGAAACCAGGGGCCAGTCTGCAGTACAGTGTAGGTACAACCGGCAAAGGACGCAGAGATTCACCTGCTGGGGGAGCGTATACAGTATATAAAGGGGCTGGTCAGAGATGCCCCTCACAATCCAACCAATATCACAACCACACATGCCTCTTCTACTGGTGTGGTTGCCCTGGGTACCTGGTCTTGGCCAGGCCCCTCAAATTATTGTGGCGGTGCTTCATAGTGGCGAGTTTCGAGGTAGATGTGCGCAGGTGAGAAGCGAAATGGAGATTGAGGCAGTGTGGGCCTATGGAGGGTAGTTATGGGGCCCGCCGAGAAGCAGAGGTTGGGGACGCGCGCAATGTATCGCTCGCTGATTGGGCCATCGGGTAAAGAGCCGGACGACGTTGCCAAACCGCTGTAGCTGCCACCACCATGTTGATGATCAATAACATACCCATTATAGTACATATTATTTATACAGTATATACACACAAAGGGAGGGCTTGTCCTGTCCAAAGTGAGGTTTGGCATCCTCTACCCAACCTTAGCCATTTCTGTCTTGTCTCTTTTCTTCTACTAATGTTCCTACTTCGGGGGTGGGAGGTCTAGGAATGGAAGGCCATGTACGCAGCCGGATCCCTTACCCTCTGCGCATGTGCGAAAATGTAAGCCACCTTGGCCCTGCTACCCTGCCCAACCGCGTTTAAAAATAGCCTTCAAACCGTCTCTGCCAAGTCGCTCCATAGCACAGTCGGTATAGCTCTCGCCCCTGAGTCTGATAATCCAGTGTTCGATCCCACTCGGATGTCGTTTATTTTATATTTTTATTTTGTTATTTGTGTTATGTTATATTATATTATATTAGGGTTAGGTTAGGTTAGGTTAGGTTAATCTAACCTAATATAACATTTGTACATTTTGGCCAGTGGGCGGGGCCAAGGCATGGGATCCGGCAGTGGGCGGGGCCAAGGCATGGGATCCGGCTGCGTGCATGGCCTCCTCTAGGAATCCTCATCCCCTTTTAAAATTCACCTACTAGACGAGACAGTATAAGGGGCGAGGAAACGCGAAAGTGGTCCCGGACCCGAAGAATTGGAACTTTAAATGTTGTTTGTGTTCAGGCTCTGTCTCCAGTCAGCAACCCCCAGTTATGGGGTATATATGGAGTCAGTTGTCCGTTGTTTGCTACAGGGTCTGTACTCCAGTCAGCCCCAATGGTGTAATTTCCGGTTTACAGTGATTGTTTACCAGACCGTCAGAGCACACACATAGGGGTCATAAGTATATAGGGTGATCAAGCCAATGTGAACATAATGGTACACGGATTAAGTTAAATATCAAACAGTACTATACCCTGTTCCAAATAAATTGTCCAAAACTCTTTAACATTAATATCTATAACTCACAAGAAACTAAAGTAATCGGGCTAATACTTCTACCATTTGGGAAGGGTCGGCCAGGGAATAGCCTTTTTTGACTTACAGAGGTTAGGGTTTATGTTTTTGGAACAGGGTATAGTAGTTATATTGATAAATATATTTAATGTCAAGAGTGAATTAAAGTTAAGGTAATAACATTGGTCCATCTTAAGCTGCATAAAATCTTATAATTTTAGCGAGAATCAAAGGTAAAAAGGCGTCATGGTGGTAAAGGGGTTAATCTAATACTGTACACATTTTGTGGATAATTGTCCAATCCCATCAAACAGATGAAAGTTTGAAATAGGTGACCAGACCAGACCAGATGGTGGGAATAAAATAGGAAAGAAGAGTAATTGGACAGAGGAAGAACAAGCTGAGAAGTGAGAAGTACAGTAGAAGACTGAAAGTTCTCGGGCACAACCAAGTTGCTTCATTTTAATAACATTTGATGATCAAAACTAATAAAGTAAACGACTGCTACAGTAAACGTGATAAAATAGGTTAGGCCTAAAAGTGTTGTTAGGATGATTAGAAACTATCAATTGTTATGTTGATATTATGATAATGGAAAACACATGTTTACCCCTTGAGGATCTAAGGACTATTTATTTCATATTTTTTGGCTGTTATGAGACGATTATATTCAGATGAGGAACGGTATTTGGAAGTCAGGGGTTGATTTGAGACGATCTTTACCTTTTTAACTCTCACATATCCTTCCTAAGCTGTATACAATCGTTTTATTATAGTCAGAATAAACTGTCAAAATGCACCATGATTCTCAGAGGGTTAAGCCGTTCAAGTTACTTTCAATCAACTGAGCCTACAGAGGGACGTTCTCGTTCACTAACTTCTGCAAGAGTTGTAGAAGAAGTAATAGGACAGCAGCAATCGATGGAGTTATACCCCTTCAGTGCCAGGGACGTCCTTTTCAGTATATTCTAGTAACTACTAGACAATTTAATTTAGCTTAGGCAGGACCTCTAGCAAAAATAAGACTTCAAACTATCTCAACCAACCATTTAACTACCATATATCCTTCCTAAGCTTCACAATATCGTCTAAAAATAGCTAGAATAAAATATAAAGCGTCGCTGGTACCGGTACTCAAAGGGTTCTTCAGCACCATGACACCTTTTTACTATTAATGCTGGCTAATATCAGACGTTTTAATGCAGTTTAAGAAGGACCTATGTTGTTTAGATGGTTTATTGAGCAAAGTTACCTCTTTGAGTCTAGAAGTAAATCATAAATTGAAGAAAATCGTCCAATGGTAACCAAAATATGATGAAAATTACGCAATGGTGGTGAAGGGTTAAGGTAGTATGGTGATTTTATCCTTTAGGTAATGGATTGTCTATAATGAGTATATATCTAACCTGATATCATATCAAACCTAGTAATATAACGAAATGTGAAAATTGGTGTGCCAAGTGTAAAGACTATCATATGCACACGATAGTAATGCACACAACTATACCTCTGGGTTGCTTTTGTTACGACCGGCACTACGAAATAAACAAGGGCACTTAAGAATGGACTTTATGATAGGCTATATCTGCAACAACGGTACGTTAATTCCAAACCCTCGAACTATTACGCCGGTGAACAAAAACACTTAAACCCTCCAGAGTTAATCTACTGGATAACGGGGTATCAATTAACTGGGTTTTAGTGCACTTCTACAAAGGCTTGCCGATGACGGCAAAGCCTACTCACAACAGTACTTCTTTACGTTAATAAAATGCTCTTAAGTAATAACAATGCTTGAATAAACTATAACAAGATTTAATAAAGGAGTATATGCTTACGTTAACTTTAGTGTGAGTCTGTACTCGCCACTAAACTCTACAATGCTCTATGAAAACACTGGAAGTCTAGTCCTACAGCAATCAGATAAAGAATCTTCTGAAAACGTCTGATGCTCTAAGATGCTCGTTAATATAGAACAGAAATAATGCAGGGGCAGGACACCAAAGCGTGTATCTTAAATACACCAAAAAGTAGGATACATATATATGAAACAAGGGAGTGCAACAACTCTGTGACAGCACTAATAATCGCCACTCAAAACAGTACTTCCTTAGCCAACGTAACAGCCAAACTGGGTTGTGCACTATGCATCAACCTAGGCTAAAATAAGGCGAGAATAATTCCTAAAGCATACACAATAAAAGTTAATAAACACAATGCCGTCTTTCTCACTAATAAAGTCTAGCAGTGGCATAAAAGGTACTAGGAAACTAGGCAGAGCGCAAACATGCTCGTAGCCTACTGTCTCCCCTTGAACAGATTTCCCTTATGTTACGTTAAGTGACTTGGAGGCTCTCTTGGTAAGTCCAGATTTCAAGTATCTGGTCTTACCCTGGCGCTCCACAAAGGTCAACAAAATGAGGTAGCAAGCATACAGGTAAGTGTAGGCAAAAGCCCTTCACCTGTATACTGCTACACTCGCAAAGGAAAATATGCACAAGGGTTACAGGTTACCTAGCTTCGTCGATGTTGTACAGGCTCTGACTTGCCACATACATAACTCGGACAACGACCAAAGATACCTTCCACTGTCTAGCATTAAATAGTAGGAAAGAACAGCTCAATAATTAGAAGCACCCCAACACTAGGCTACCATATGACTATGACTCTACTAATCCCTAAAGCTAGTGCAAAACATAAATGTGATAGCTGGTGCTGGTAATACGACTGGCCGACTATGGAAGTCGTATGCAGAACCAGAAGGGATAAGTAATTGGATAAAGAGAGGAAGTATTGGAAAAGAAGAAGTTCAGAGAGAGAAACAGTAGTATAGGGAGTTATATTGGGGACAGATTGCAAAGGACATGTAGGACCAAGCACGCTATGCCAAGCTCTGCAGGAGAAATGCGGGCAGGAGCCCCCCAGCAGTAACAAAGGCAGCAGCACCCAATCACAGACGACTACGTCATGAGGAGCAGGTGTCATGACGCGCCAGGCCCGCCGGCCAATCACGAGCGTGGGAAACTCCTCCGAGCGAGGGAGGCGCACGTACATACAGACACACATAATACCACCACGCTGCTCGCTCTCCTTCTCCTTACAACTTCACACAACATATCTTTTATTCTATCAATGATAAAAAATACTTCCAAGTGTCACAGACAAGAATAAAGATCACCACTGATCTGTCTGTGACAACATGAACACTATGAAAGAAAGAACATCGTTCTACGATTATTATAGCCCGTTTCACTGCCCTGGCGAGCGCTAGCGAGTTACGAGTGCATTCTGGCGAGCTGGCCAGCGTAACACTTTTATCTTTCAAGTTTTGTTTAACTATTCGCATTGTTAGCACTTCTTAATTATTTGTTAAGCTATATAACTAATTTACGATCATATACCTCAACGTTCTTTGCAAAATTCAATCACTCAGAACTTTGTTATATCTAAGACACAATTCCCAAGGAAGAAAAAATACCCTCCCTAATAGGGAAAACCAAGTACTGTAGATGAATCAGATGGGAAAGAGGGGCTTGGTATGGAAAGTCCAGCAGATATACTCAAGATAAAGAGAGACAACACATGCACCCAGACGGAAAGGAATGCCGGGCGATAACCAAACAGTAGGTATGACAAACAGGCACGTGACGCAGGTAGGGTGACAGGTAAGGCAGTCAGGCATTTACTAGACAGGTATGGAGGAGTGGGAAGACCTGGCTATCTAGGAGGAGATCAGGAGGTAGGTAGATAGGGCCAGCTACCACACAAGGAAAGAAAACATTGTATTTGTAATTTTACCACATAAACAACAAATCGTACAACAGGAGGAGGAAGTGTATTGTAGATATAATTTGATCATGACAACAACACAAAATACCGTATTCGCACTGTATGGTGAGGTACTGCAGAATAAGGAAGAGTATTGTAGTTGTAATTTTACCAACAAATCTTACCAATAATTGCACTGAATGATGAGGCACTATAGAAGAAAAACATTGTATTTGTAATCCTATCATGGACATAACAAATCGTACCCGTAATCGCACTGTATTGTGAGGTACTACAGAAGGAAATAGAAGTATTGTAGTTGTAATTTTACCAGGGAAAGAGCAAATCGTACCCGTCATCTAACACCAGTCAAAGCGTTGACAATCATGGTATCCAAATAAGGGTTAGTGGATACTCACCCCGGAGAGAAAGGTATGGCGGAACAGAGATAGATGGAGACATCAAAATTGGATCGCCTGACTAGGAAGAGGATATATCCAAGTTATAAAAGGAGAAAGGTTACATAATTAAATGCATGGACGCACACACACATTCTATATTTTGTTTTATGTGTATGAATGAGACAGAAGGCACGTTGCCTGTATTGTTAATATTAAAGGTGGTGGTGCATGGGTTGAGATAAACATGGAATAATAATCGCCAACCTACACATAATTATCTTGCAAAATGCAATGGCACTGAAATAATTATTTACAATGGTATAAATGATTTTGTAGATGTCTACACCAGACCTGTGACGTCATAGTGACGTCACACCAGTATCCTCATCGTGGACTGGATGGTGGACTTACACTCCTATGAAGTCACAGGTCCGGTTTCGACAATTCACAAAAACCTTTATACCATTGTTAATAATTATTTCGGTGCCATTGCATTTTGCAAGATAATTATGTGTAGGCTGGCGATTATTATTCCATGTTTATCTCAACCCATGCACCCCCACCTTTAAGACTTTGTGTCATTTAGGTGTCAAATTTTTCCTGGCGATCGTTAGCAAGCCTGTAATTAAGAAGGGACCAGCCTACGACCGGAACATTTTTCAACCGAAAAAGGCACAAATATATCTAGAAAGGGGACCTTGGGGATGGTTTTCACAGTTTGATAGAAGTCTAGGAAGGAAAAAAATAATAAAAAAAAAAAAAAAAAATCTATAAATGAAATTATTGACCAAAAAAATAACCCCTTCTCCCTTAAGATGGTGAGCGCTCACACACCCAGAAGCATGCAATGAATATTATGCATGTCAATATATTAGCCACGTAAACTGCCCTTTCTAGAAACAGCAACAGAACTGCCTAATAAAGAAGAGGCTATTTGAATGGTTAACCCTTTCAGTACCAAATTGTCCTTTTAACTTTAGTCTGGCTACTGTTAGACGAGTGTATTCAGTTTTGAAAGGGCCTAAAAGCTATCTCACTTAACCCATGTTACTACCACAGATGATCCTTAAAATGCACAAAATCGTTTAAATACAGCTACAATAAAATTAAAAAGACGTCACCGGTACAGAAGGGGTAAACTTGACGAGTGCACACACACACACACACACACACACACACACACACACACACACACACACACACACACACACACACACACACACACACACACACACACACACACACACACACACACACACACACACATGCATGCAATGAATAATATACATGTCAAAATATTAGCCACGTAAACTGTCCTTTTTATAAACGGTAACACCACTGTCTAATAAGGAAGAGACTGATACAATGGTTAACCCTTTACAGATCCATGACGCTTTTCATTTGTTGTCTGGCTATTATTAGCAGATTTTTGTTCGGATTAGGAGGGATGTATGGAAGTCAGAGGGTTGATTGGGATAGTCTTTAACCTTTTCATTCCCACATATCCTTCCTAAGCTGTATACAATTGTCGGTAAGATTTTACGGTGTGACAGTTACAAGCCCCATCGATGTTTGTGTAGCCTATAGGTATGTTATATAATAGTCTTCAGTCCTATATATGTCCTTCCCTTCGCAAATGTATTATAAGGGAGATATAGGGTAAAACACAGAGTCTTGTCTGCATAATGACAAGTCCTGTTTTACTGGATTTCTGCTTTATAGATTTTTTTTCCCCTCCTACCTTACGCTTCCCATCACCCCAGCTCACTGCAACCTATTCCGTCCATATCAAAATAACGTCAAGGTTAGTTTCTAATAACTTATTACTTTTAAGTTAGGTTAGGTTAGGTTTCTTAGTTAGGTTCATGACAAGGGATCAGCTGGTAGGTATGGGATAAACTAGGGACACATACTAGCTGGTAGGTAAGGGTTATTCTTGTATCCAACTTTCTACGTTAGGTTACTGTGTTTTTTTACTTCAAAAAATCGCTAAACCCGAGCCAAGTTTTGGCAAATGTTGGCTCGGGTTTTCAAATTTTGGGGTTTAATGGGTTTCAAAAAACATGAAAACTCGAGCCAACTTTCAAAATTCAATTACTGTTTTTTTTTTACTTTAAAAAATTCCAAAAGCCGAGCCAACTTTTTTTCCCAATTTTGGGGTTTTTGTACTCTGAAAAATACCTAAATCCGAGCCAACTTTTGCCAAAACTTGGCTCGGATTTTCACATTTTAACGTTTTCTTACTTTTCTATATTTTATTTTCAGAGTTCTTCCCATATTACCCCTATTTTTCCCCTTTTACCCCGCAATTTCCCTGATCTTCATAGCCCTCCCCACTAGTGGGGCCCGTGTTTTTAGATTCTTGGATAATGGGTAAATACTCATTTGCGACAGTCCTTGGTATAAAACAACACTGTATATCAAAGAAAAAAAGAAAAAACAAAAAAACACATGCTAAAACTCGTGACTGTCACACCGTATCAATTTACCCAATTGTCTACTGATAGCCTGAATAAACTGTCAAAACGCGTCATGATCATCAAAGGGTTAAAAGCACCACCTAATAAACACGACATTGCATGGAGTCCATAAAGTTAGCCGACTACAATCAATAAATAATTTAGTATTAATTAAAATCGTAGATCCTAAATATGGATTTTGCCTGCCACAGTAAGCTTAGGAGAGTAATTTAGTTAACCCTCTGAAGAATAAGACGCATTTTGACAGTATATTCTGGCTATCATCAGACGATATTACAGTTTACGAAGGATCTGTGGGAATTCTATGGGTAAAGACTATCTAATTTAGCCAAACCTTCTGCCTTCCATATACTCTTCCTAGGTAAAAATCCCCAATAAGAGCCAGAAAACAGAAGAAAAATATGTATCGGATCTTTAAAGGGTTAATTACATAAACATATAAGTAATGGATATAAAGGACCGGTAGAGATATTGGGGTAATGGACAAAATAGTATTTGTTTGACCTCTAATGCAGTATTATACATTGAATTAGAGCGAAAAGTAGAACATAGCTGATTATTTAAGGGAAAATACAGGACACAGGGAGTAAAGAAGTCAATTAAACTCCAAGAAAATATTGAATACAAAAACGAAAAATAGAACTGTTCAAAACAATATAAAACTAAGCAAGTAATACACATTTAGAAGACAAACAATATTGGTAACATGAACAGACACCAAGCAGAAGTCAAGGAGGCGATAACAGGAAAGCCAAGAGTTAAGGAAAACAACATTAAGGGGGTAAGGGTATATTTATTGGTAGATTTATTTATGTATTTAACATTATTTAGTTTCCTCCATAGACCTCCATCAAGCAAATAAAAACATCCCAAAATCCCCCTTCTAGATAAATATGTACATTTAACAAAAAAAAATCCCAGCAGAAGGCCCATTTCTCTAAATATACAGGCTCGCTAACGCTCGCTGGAAAAGAATCGACACCTAAATAACATGCAACGTCTTAATATGGACAAAGAAATTGGGCGAAAAGTCTTAAATTCGCCAAACTAATGGGCCGAACATTTAAACATCTGAAGACTAATGGGATTAAACAAGAGGTAAAACAAAGCCAATAATATAAATAACAATAAGCCATAATATAATAAGACAACTCCCAAACAATATAACAATAAGACAATAATATAAATAAGACAACTCCAAACATATAACAATAAGCCAATAATATAAATAGACAACTCCCAAACAATATAACATTAAGCCAATAATATAAATAAGCCAATAATATAAAATTAAGCCAATAATATAAATAAGACAACTCCCAAACAATATAACAATAAGCCAATAATATAAATAAGACAACTCCCAAACAATATAACATTAAGCCAATAATATAAATAAGACAACTCCCAAACAATATAACAATAAGCCAATAATATAAATAAGACAACTCCCAAACAATATAACATTAAGCCAATAATATAAATAAGACAACTCCCAAACAATATAACAATAAGCCAATAATATAAAATAAGACAACTCCCAAACAATATTGGCGACAAGAACAGATACCAGGCAGAAGTGAAGGAGGCGATAACAGGAAACTCCAGAGTCCAGGAATACAACAATAAGGGAAGAAGGGTTTATATATTGATATTTATTTATTTAAGTATTATTATTTAGTTTCCTCCCTATACCTCCATCAAGCTGATACACATCCCCAAGATCCCCGTTCTAGAAAATATGTACATTGTTTGGTAGAAAAATGGCCGGTTCCTCCTAATATAATCATAGGCTCGCTATCGCTCACTAGAATAGAATTGACACCTAAATGGCACGAAAGGTTTTATTATTGACAAATAAATGGGGTGAAAATTCTTAAACAGGAAAAACTAAATTAAAATCTATAGAAATAACACTAAAAACAGTAGTTAGAACAATCACATACAGATCTAAATATGCTCATACAAACGAACTCTTTAAACAACTCGCACTTCTTAATCTAGATGATATTAATACTTACTGTAGCGATGTGTTTGTATTTAAATCTACAAAATCATAGTAATGTGGGTTTATTTAGTTACCGCATCATTTAAAGATATAACTTACGGAATACAAATTCCTTAGAAATCCCTCATATGTCTTCAAAACAATCCCAGCTATCTATTAACTACCACGGTATAAATATATAGAGATCAAGTAGGAGAGGAGAGCAGAGAGAGGGGTAGCAGAGAGTAGATGGGAACAAGCCAGCAGACAGAATATAAGAAACATAACTTACAAAACACAAGGGTAGATAAATATGCAGAGAGAAAGTAGGAGAGGAGAGCAGAGAGAGAGGCAGCAGACAGTAGATGGGAACAAGCCAGCAGACAGAATATAAGAAACATATGCCACAATGGTAGATAACTATATAGAGAAAACAGAAGTAAAGCAGAGAGAGGGTGGAGGAGGGGAGACCGTAGAGACACACAGACAGACGTCGACGGGGTAAATTAGATATGTATCCCCGCGACTGTTATTGATGGAAGGCTGGAGTTCACCAGGGGGGGGGGGGGGGGACTCAGCCACCCAGTGAGAGAGAGAGAGAGAGTGAACTAGTTCAGTACGGTACTCAAGGTCGCTTTTCAAGTTTATATCATCGCTATTAGTAAAGCACTTTTCCAGATTACGAAGGATCAGCGAGTCATAAAGTTACCGTAATAGAGATAGACTTTACCCGTTGATTCCCTTGCGGCCTTCCAAAACTGAATACCATCGTTCAATGTTAGTCACAATAAATTGAAAATGAGCCTTCGAATGCTGAAAGGGGTAAACTAGAATGTGAGATATATATATAGAGCATACTGGGTATCATAATTATTTAGTTCACTGAATATGTGAGAGAGAGAATATGCATGTGTGTGTGTGTGTGTCTGTCTTTGTGTCATGTGTCTTTGTGTTAGTGTGTTGGTCCGAGCTTTATATAAAATAAATATATTTCAGGTGTATTCATTCTAAATAATTATTACCCATATTACTGTGTGTGTGTGTGTGTAATACTCCCGGTATTACTCGGTGTATAATATAATTATTTTGGTATAATTATTTGGTGACCCTGGTCTCTGGGTCTTCTCCTGGATGACCTATTTGTGTGTGAATTTGTATTTTGTGTTTGTGTGTACATTGTTTTCTGTCGTGATGTCCCTATTCGGGCTCTGTCTTGAGTCCCCCCCCCCCCAAAAAAAAAAAAAAAAAAAAACACAGGAACAGTGGGGATTGGGCCTGAGTATAAACATACATACATACATACATATATTCAAATATTTTAAAATGGACCTTCGAAATATTCAAAACCGCTAGATATGACCTACATTACCTGGTGCTGATAACCAGTGTTCGTATATATAATGTATTTATTTATTTGACTTTACTTTTATTTATTTCTACATTTATCTATATGTATGTAGGCCTATATATATTTTTTGCTGTTGGCATCGGAATACACAAGCGTAAATTGTAAATTCCCTTACTGTACAGTATATAATAATGGGATGTTTATATACCCTACTGTCGCCTATTAACCCTTTTAATATCCAATTACGGATTTGTCTGTTCTCTGACTATTATTGGAAGGTTTTATTCAGATTAGGAAGGGTACGGTATGTGGACGTCGGAAAGTTAATAGAGATAATCTTTACCCTATAATTGCCACAGGACCTTCATAAACTGTAGAGTCGTCTACTGATAGCCATAATACACTGTCAAAATGCGTCATAGTTTTCAGAGGGTTAAAACTTCTGGATGTTTAATACACCGATTAATATGGATGAACGTGAGGCGGAGATGTCAGTCTTCATTCATCCTCCAGAAAACATGCCCTATATAATAAAGTAATTCCTCACTTAAAGTTGTAGTGACGTTCCTTAACCTCACCTTCACCCCCATTACGTGACTTGTATAATGTTCTGGTTACCATTAGATGATTTCCCTTAGTTTATAATCTATCTCTACAACTCAAATGGATAAGTACAATCTTTATAAACCCTATTAGTAGCACAAGTCCTCCTTCAACTGCATAAAATCATCTAATATTAGCCAGAATTAAAGGTAAAAAGTGGTTGTGGTGCTGAAGGGATTAACACCTATGGGTGGCGGCGTTTACGCTGTGGGACCACCTCCCGGAGCTGCCGACCCTCCCGGTCTGGGACAAGATCACCGACCAGTAGAGGAGCCGCGCGGTTGCCGACCGTGGGGAGTAGTTTCCGGGAGCCAAACCGTCACAACCATCCTCTGCCCCCTCCCTGGGGGCAAGAGTCCTTGGAGCGGCTTCGGTCGCGCCGAGCAATACCACACCTCTCACATCACACACACACATTACACTGTTTTTCCTACACCGAGAAATGACTCTCCGGCTGTCATTTCTCGAAGACTCCTTCTAGCCGGCGACATTGAGAGCAACCCAGGACCCACCTACACATACACATGTTCAACTTGCTCAAAACCCATCACTTCGAGTCGCCAAACTAAGGGTTCAGTTCTCTGCAATTCATGCTGGAACTGGACCCATTTCATCTGCACAACACTTGCCTCCGAGAAACGCTACACAAACACCTGGACCTGTTCTTAATACCCCCCCCCCCTTCCCAGTCAAATACCTCTCTTAAAAACCCGTCCACCTCTCCTCCCTAACCCACCTATCCATCCCATACCATCCACTCCCTCCCCTAAAACCCGTCCACCTCTTCTCCCCAACCCACCTAACCTTCCCAGACCATCCACATCTGCAACTCCACACACCACACCCCAACCTAACCCATTCCTACCCTCATCTCCTGCATACCAATCCCCACCCCCACCACCACCTCAATCGTCCCCTCCCTCACCCCCACCCCATCCTCGTGCAGCAGCACCCAACATACACCGCACACACATTAACATTCTCCAACTAAACATTGATGGCATTAACACAAAGAAACACAAACTCTCACGCTTAATCAAACAACACAACATACACATTGCCATCATACAAGAAACAAAACTCCGCACAACACAAAAAACACTCAACATTTCAAGAGTTCACCACCATTCGACAAGACCGGGCCGTCGGCGGTGGCGGTGGCCTCATCACCCTGGTACACAAAGACATAACATATATAGTCACCAGTGCACATAACAAATCCCTCCTCCCCCCAAATGATAACACAACAGAAATACAATCCATTAAAATACGCACTGGCAACACATCCAACATAACCATAATTAACACATGCATCCCTCCCCAAACATCCCCCACAGTACCCAACGAATACAGACCACAACTACAACATATCACAAACACCCAACACATCATCCTGGGTGGCGACTTCAACGCCAAGACATCGGCCTGGTTTGTCGACAACCCCGACACAGACAGAGGGCTGGTCCTACAACACCAATCAGATAACCTATACATCCTCAACGACATCCATCAACATACCCATACTCCCCACCAAGCCCTCTACGACCCATCATCTCCAGATATTAATTTTTGCTCCCCAGAACTCGCCCCCACAACATCATGGAAGGTGGTTAAACCCTTAGTCTCCGACCGCCTCCCGATCATTATCACAACCAAAACCAGACTCACCCTAGCTAGCCACAGACACTCTTACACTAGCTATAAAAGAGCCAACTGGGAAGCTTTCACAAATGAGACAGAACAACACTTTGAAACCCTAAATAGCGCACCAATCACTAACATCAACAATGGTGTCCACACATTCAACACAACTATCCAAAACACTGACAAGAAACACATTCCAAGAGGTTACAGAAAAAGACAACCCAACTTCTCACCAGATATTCAAAATCTCATCAGACAATGCGACACACTGAAACACTCCCCAGCACCCCACACACAAGACATCACACAACAAATCCAAGCACTCAACACCCAGATCAACAACAAAATACAAGAATAACAAACACTAAACTGGAATAACTTCCTACAAACACTTGATCACAAAACAAACCCCAAAAAACTCTACAAAACACTAAACAGCATCACACTTTCCAACAGCAACACAACACAATCACATGCTGCAATCACAACAACAGACTCTACTCCTTCATGAAAACAACAAGCAAACACTCACATTAGTCACTTCTCTCATATCAGCCACCTAAAACCATAAAGACGACCGACGTGTCATCCGACGTAAGAGACAAATCCCCACAGACCCTGACTATGCACCCTTCACTAACTACCAGACAAAGCACATCATCAACAATTTCAAACACTCACCCGCCTGTGGCCTAGACAACATAAGCAACATACACCTCAGACACCTGGGACCACAAGTCATACAAGCACTCACTAACATATGAAACTACAGTTATTCACACAACACAATACCAGACATCTGGAAGCATGGTATCATCATCACTTTCCCCAAACCCAACAAATACCCCACGCTACCCTCCTCACACCGCCCTATCACACTCCTCTGCTCCCCCTCCAAAGTCATAGAACGCCTTGTACTACAACTAATTACACACGCCTTACCCCTAGCTCCAACACAACATGGCTTCAGGCCATTGTACTCCACAAACACTCTTCTTACAGACCTAACACAAAGAGCTTTTGACAGCATCAACTCAGCTAGACCACATAGATCACTACTTGCCACACTCGACATTAGTAAAGCCTTCGATGCCATCCCCCGCCACAACCTAACAAACAAAATTTACAACACAAACATGCACAACAACACAAAAAGGTGGCTGGCCAATTTCCTAGCAGGCAGATGTGCACACGTAGCTTTTGCCGGTCAGTCATCTAGCATCAGAAATTTCCCAAACGGAGTCCCGCAAGGATCCGTCCTGTCGCCCGCACTCTTTAATCTGTACATGCATGATATAAATACACCCAATACACCCAAAATAAACATAGCCTCCTACGCAGATGACATAACACTCACATGCACACAAGAAGATCCAGGCACAGCAACAGATCTCCTTCAACCCTATCTCAACACATTACATGACTGGTGCACTACAGACTTAATTTAGCCCCAGCCAAATCCACTGCAACCCTCCTCACAAGCTGGACAGATCACGCATACTCCCCGCAACTCACCATAAACAACATACCCCTAACACACACACAATCACCCAAAATCCTAGGAGTAACATATGATACTCAAATTACTTTCAAACAGCATACCCCAAACATTAAAAAGAAACTGGCACCCAGACTTAACGCCCTCAGGTCACTTGCCCACACAAAATTTGAACACAACAAAGAAACCACCACCACAGTTTACAAACAATACATAAAATCAGTGATGGAATACGCAAGCCTGGCCTGGGCTTCTAACCTAGCTGAAACACATCATAGGACCTTACAGACTATTCAAAATAAAGCCCTAAAAACAATCACAGGCTGCACAGCTAGGCCTACTCACCTACAGATCACCTACATCAAGAAACCAAACACCTCAAAGTTAAAGACCATCTGGACATGAGAGGCACTCAATTCCTGGCAGCCGCCTCCAGGAACCAACACCACCCACTACACTACATGGCAACACATCCACAGACACCAAGAAATATTAAAACAACACCCAGCACACGCTATCACACACAAATACTATCTTCTCTCCCTCCCTGCCCACCCCAAATCAGCTTCCAGAAGCACATCCATACTCATATCTCTCGCCGTTCCATCTACTCACTCATAAACGACACGCAGCTGCAGGCACGACCTCCCAAAATCCATCCTTTTGCATCCTCCCTTCCTTGTGAGGACAGAGTCTACCTGGTCAGGTTGAGATACAGACACCATCCAGCCCTTCTGAGCTATCAGAAAAGACTGGAGGACTCCGTCGTCGACTCCTGCCCAGGTTGTAACACAGCACCCCATACTATAAAACACATCATAGAAGACTGCATTTCACACAACCACTTATGCCAACAACACAATCTACACTCCTTGAGAGCTCTGTGGGAAAGCCCGACTGTGTCCATGGCCTTCCTTAAGGACTCGGGGCTGTTCGGCCAGGCAGCTTAGGGAACAACAACAACACCACCACCTATGGGTATTAAATGCAACGCTTAAACTGGATGGACGTGTAGCCGAGAGGTGGAGATGACGATCTTTATTCATCCTCCAGAAAACAGGCTGTGGTATACTATCAATGGAAGTTAAATATCTCTAAGCTATAATGATTCAAATAAAATCAATCTACATTAAAATTACTCCATATCTAAATTTAATTCAATCTGAAACAAGCTAATTTATATCCAAAGGTCTCGCATAATATATTATATATAAGGTAAGGTTATAGGGGTTAATATTATCCAGGAATCCAATAGTTCCACGTGGCAACGAGACAAAGGAGAACCTTTACCCAATATGGCGGACAATGGGGAAGCAAGACATCGGCCCTGAGGCTCGAGTCAAGTGAAAGAAATAATTAAATTATTACATGGGAATGGACATGGATACTATGCTTATCTGTCAGTCAGTCATGGCACCGATGAGAGCGTCGTGATGGTGTAGATGTATGTATTGCTGTCAGTGTATTGTGATTTGAGGCACAAAAGCTCAATCAACTGAAGGCAGAAATTAGATGTTAACTGGTCGGTGTTCGTGAAGGCTCTGAGCTTCGTCCAGCCCATCACCTTGCTGCCTTGGCATATGCCAGGCGCCCAAATTATCGTACCGTATCTATGTTGCTCAGTACGATAAATTAAATCAATATATACGATAAATTCATATATACTACATAAGACCATGTCAATATTGTTTAATAGCATATTAGGCCTTTTATAATCTTAACTTACTTACAATCTTATAATATACGATCTACTCGTCCTACACCGTGCAGCGGGAACGACCGTGACGTCAGAGAGGCGTACGGTATCACAAAAGAGTCATACCCTATCGTATTTACAAGATACACTCCCCCCACAAAAAAATACCTGAACCCCACCTTAAACTTAAAGTTGCCCAGAGGCTATCTTCTGACGCCACATGTCGACGGTGCCAGCAGCAGCGGGTCTGGGACGCGTCCCGGTCCGAGATTGATCACCATCAGTAAGACCCGAGTCGTTACTTTGAGAATCCTCGGACCCAGCATTAACAGGTGGAGTCTCCGATTGTAAAGTGGAATAGAGCTCCAAAGCGTACAAACGTGCGATAGAACGAACAGAAGTTCCAGTGGCTGTCTTCAATAGCACCACCCGCTCTACAGAGTCTTCCCCCTTGTATACCTCCAACACGCGGCCCTATCTTCTTTAATTAAAACGACTTCACCAACAGTAGGTGCCGTCGGTCTACCAGAGGGAGTAACACTCCTTTCCCTCAATGCTAGCAGATATTCATTAATCCACCTTTTTCTATAATCTTCGATTACCCTCGATATATACTGGTATCTCTTAGACACCGCTGCCTCAGAGTACAACGAGGGATCCTCTAACTCTACTATGGATTGGAAATCAGATGGAAACGCAGTCAATGGTTTACCATATAGCAAGTGAGCTGGCATTAATGGTAGTGGCTCTTGCAGGTCGGTGTACACATATGTGAGCGGACGATCATTCACGACTGCCTCTATCTCTGTGAGACTGTCGTCAACTCACTCTTCTTTAATAGAGCACGTCCTACTACCGCTCTGAGTCCTGACTTTACTATGACGACACACCGTTCCCACATTCCACCAAACCAAGGTGCCTTAACTGGAATGAACCTCCATTCGCACTTCCTCTCTCCCAAAAAAGTGATGATTGTAGGATCACTGCTCATATCCATTAGATATTTTGATGCCTGGACATAAGTAGGAGCATTATCGCTAAGAATGAGTTGAGGGAATGAACGACGGGCACAAAACCGTTTAAACGCCAGCATAAATTCTTCGCTAGACATATTATCACATAGTTCTAGGTGTACCACTCGAGACATTGCACAGGTAAACAATAATATATAAACCTTCTCATGCTCTCTCGTCTTCAATGCACCTGTGTAATCTAACCCTACAGCTTGGAAAGGCTCTATGTGCTTTACACGGCATTCAGGTAGAGGTGGAGCTAGTCCAGTTGCATATGGTTTACCCTTTAATCTCTGGCATATTACACACTTTCTTACTACGCGTCGAGCAACTTGTCGAACTCTGGGTATCCACCATGTGAGACGCAAATTTGATATAATATGACACACCCCGTAGTGTTTTACTTCCTTATGTGCACGTATGATCAATAGATCAGTAACGTGATGTCTTGTTGGTATAAGTATAGGACGGTTTGTGCCGTCCGTTACACCCGACCACTTCAGGCGACCCTCACACCTGATGAGGTCATTATCTAGGTGCAACCTTAGTTGACTCACTAAATTAGGCATTAATGTCTTATTTGAGCTTTGCAAAGAATCTAATTCATTGGAAAAGGTTTCTGCTTGGACCCACTTGATCAAAGTTACTTCAGCTGCTTTATATTCACGAGCATCAATGTTGTGACCCCTATTGCAGAGTTTGCCCGTTACTTTAAGCTTGATATTGGATATATATCTCAACACCCCAGCTACAACTCTGACTAATTTATTATAGTCACCGAATCTTGCCCATTCTAATGTTGGACCCGGTGGCTCATTTGGTTGGGCTGTAACTGCCACTGTTTCCAGTGGCAGAAGTCCCTCACCAACAGCATGCCAAATCGTCCTTTCTTTTTCATGGAGCAGCCACTTTGGACCATGCCACCACAATTCGGACTTCACTAACCGTTATACCCCTAGTTATGAGATCACTAGGGTTGTCTTTTGTATTTACATAATGATAAGCAACGTCAGGCAAAAGGGCTCTAATCTCATCTACCCTATTCCACACATAAACTGGCAGAGACTTCTTGCTATGTATCCAGTTGAGTGCGACCCGACTATCGCACCAAACGTGAACGATTTCTATATTTAACTCGCTCTCGTATGCTGCGCGTACATGTTGAACCAGACGTGCTAATAGCAGCATGGCAGTCAATTCCATTTTAGGGATAGTTACCTTTTTGACCGGGGCTACTTTAGCCCGGGCTGTAACTAAATGCGCCCCAAATGAAGTAACGGCATATATGGCTACCCCGTATGCCGTGGCACTAGCATCGCAAAACGTATGTAATGTAACGTCGCCATATGCTGCCACCTTACGAGGTAAAGGTTTAGTACATAGGATGTCATACTCTTTCAACAACAATGTCCCTTGGTCATCCAAATCCTCAGGCAAACTGTCATCCCATCCTATTTTGCGTCTCCAAACTTCCTGCATCAGAATCCTAGCTCTTATGGTAACGGGTAATGCTAGACCCAAAGGATAAAAAAATTGCGCAACTTTGTTCAACAGACTTCTTTTTGAGTGCGCTCCCGTCTGCTGAGCAAAAGACCTTGTTTGAAAATGTATTATGTCTTGTTTAGGTTGCCAGATCATCCCCAAATTTCTGGTCTTTTCCTGGTTATGAGATGCCATACCGTCCACCTGTATCAAACTCTGAAGATCTTCTTTATTAGTAACCCACTCACGGAGAAATAAATGTGCTTCTGTAAACAATCTACATGCTTGCCAGTAGGTATGTAACAAATCATCCTGACTATCGCTAGAACCCTGCAAATTGTCTATATACAACCCATGAGATAGTTTACTCGTGTCCTCAAGAGTATCTGATAGATGTTTTTTGATTGTGGCATTTAACAAAAACTGTGAACATGTAGCACCAAAGAGTACGACCCGAAAACGGTAGATTGCGAATGGACTTTCAGAGTCGCTAATGTCTTCGAACCAAAGAAAGCGGGTAACATCTCTTTCTTCCTCTTTTAGTTTGACCATCAAGAATGCTTTCTCGATGTCACAAGTAAATGCATACTGGCCCAGCCTTTCACTCTTAATATCGAGACCGTGTCGACCAGGACATTTGACTGTGTAGTATGCACCTTTCCGCTCATGCAATAGCCAAATTTAGTGGGGATTAAAATTACACCACACATCTTTTTAAATCCAGGTTATACTAAATCATAATAATGATCCACACCAAGTAGAACATGCACCTCATTCTGATCTCCCATGGGATCTTAGTAGGGTGGCTTAACTGAATTTTAGTGCACATCCGGATAAAAGCATGAAATTTGGTATGAAGCTTCCCCCTAACATACTAAATTAATTCAGAAGGGTAGCCATCTTGAAATATGTCTGTGACACAAAACATGGCCGCCATCTTGAATTTAGAGTTAGCGACAGGAAAAAATTGTCTATGTGACATTTTTTCTTAATATGTATGTGTGACACATGAAATCATGGGTTTGGGAGGTCAGGAAATTCATTTTTTATGGTTAGAAAACAGTCAAGTTAATTATTTTCGAGATATACAGCCATTTTGAATTATTAATCGGCAAAAATAAAAAAATTCAATATACGTAAAATGTGCATGTTTTTATATGATGCAAATTTTGAGTTACTCTGCAAAATATTCTATGTGGTGTCATACTACTAAACTAGCTCCTTTTACATTCAATTATGGGCACAATAGTCGTTGCATCCTATTATAATCACTTATATCTTATACAAACTACATAGGGTAGTCTTATTTATTAATCATAATTATAATACATGTAAATACATTGCTAACTCACCTTTTCTGTCTCTTTTTTTTTCAGCTTTCAGGTAAGATACCAATAAAGCAATATGGATTGGAAACTGCATTATTTGCCAGATAAAGAGTTCAGAAACATTGAAGTGTCCCATGAGGAGTAAGTCTGGCACAAGTGATGAGAAAAAAGAAGCGTACAGGTCATTTCTGAAAAATGTGGCAGCGTTCAAAGAAATTGATGCAATTTCAAAGAAACTTAAATTTGATGATGGCGATGAAACAGCAGACAGGTTTGCTGATCATTATGCATCTTGGCATAGATCGTGTCACCTGAAGTTTAATAACTCAAAGCTAGAAAGTGCACAACAATCCGCGGCAAAGAGGAGAAGACAACCTTACCTACATGAATCTCCTCAGAAAAAATCGAGGGGAGAACGCAGATCATTGGACCAGCAAATGTGTATATTCTGTGAAAAGGGAAGAGATGAAGGTGAAGTACATAATTTCTGCACATTTGATGCTGATGAGAATGTACGCACCATTGCTACAGAATTGAAAGACACTAACCTTCTCTCTACACTTGCTGGAGGAGACTTGATTGCAATAGAAGCAAAATATCATTTGAAGTGCTTAGTTGGACTGAGAAACAGATATCGTTCATTCAAAAGGAAATCTAGAAAGATTTTGCTGAATACAGAGGAGAAAATGATAGAATCAATTGTCTTTGTACAACTGCAAAACTACTTGCAAAGTTCAGTTAATGGTGGAACTTTAATGTTTACACTCAAAGACTTATATGCCATGTATGTAGACCGACTCCAGAATCTTGGTGTCAGAAATTATGTGCACAGGAGTAGGTTCAAACATATCATCCTCAAACATTTTCCTGAGGCACAGGAGCAGCAAGAAGGGAAAAATTTAGTCATTGTTTTCAAAGAAGGCATGAGTAACATGTTGAGAGAAGCACTGAAACAGCGGGATTTCTCTGAAGATGCCAATATTCTGGCAAAGGCTGCAAACATTATCAGGAAAGATATTTCGACCACGAGGGATTCAGATTTACAGGCTGTTTCACACCAAACTGCCAGGAAGATTCTGTACCAGCTAGTCTCAAATCACTTGTTTCAATGATCTTGAATGGTACAGGTCTGGATGACCAGGACAAACATGTATCCCAACCCTGTCTTACCATAGCACAGACCATGATTTCAATACAAAGAGAAGAGCTTCAGATCATGATGTTCAAACAAGGCACACCCTGTTACGTGAGCCTCCTCTTCCTATCTATCTTGGGTTGAATATTCATGCAGAAACACGGAGTATGAAACTTATTCAGATGCTGTATAAAATGGGCATTACAATTTCATATGACAGAATTATGACATTAGAGGACTGGTTGGCCATATCTGTGTGCGAGCGTTTCAAAGAAGATGGTGTAGTTTCTCCTGCTTGCCTTCGAAAAGGACTCTTCACTGTGGGTGCATTAGATAATCTAGATCATAATCCTAGCTCGACCACTTCCACCTCGTCCTTCCATGGAACAGGCATTAGTTTGTTTCAATTTCCTACAAAAGAACATGATGGAGAGTACAGAGCACCAGTAGCAATACCACCATCTGGTGCAAGTGAACACACTACCTGACAACTATGCTTCTGTGCCAGCTGTAGCATTGAAGGCCAGTGCTACTTGTGTACCCTCATGCGAGATGCTACCGGTAGTAAATTGTCTTGACACAGCCAAAATCCAAGAAGATAGCTGGGTAAAGCAAGCCTTGGATCTCTTGCAGAAGAAAGAGCTTTCCAAAGACGACTCTCTAGCGTGGGCAGCCTATCATGCAAGTGCACAACCCATTGTTAAAGATCCTCCAGCTTTGTGTGCTCTCTGTCCCCTCTTCTATGAAAAATCCAGCACTCCAGCAATGGTAAAGCATGGTATGGATGTCCAGAAGTTGGCAACTGACTTTCTCAACCCTGGCCAGGTTCCTGTTACCACTTTTGATCAGCCTCTGTTTGCACTAGCAAAATATGTGCAAGGGAACTGGCCTGACACACATGGGGAAAAAGTTCATGTTGTAATGCTAGGGGGCCTCCATACTGAGATGGCCCTCTGGAGTACCCTAGGAGATCTTCTGCAGGACTCTGGTTGGACTACAGCAATAGCAGAAGCTGATGTGGCATCATCTGGCATTGCAAATTCACTTCTGAAAGCATCTCACTTGTCTAGAACCAGGTGTGTTTCCATAAAGTAGTTAGAGCTTTAGTATTTATAATTTTCTGCATATACATTCTTCGATATATACTGTAATTTGTTAAATAATCTATAACAATTATGACAGTTATCACAGCTTTGAAATGGTGATTGTTTACTTATGAACTCATAAATGTAATGCATGTTGTTTTATCATTTCAGACATGCTCATCAAGTGACTCTATTGACACTAGAGTTGCTCCTGCAAGATGCTTTCCTGCATTCAGATGGTCCCCACGATGAAGCACAAAAGCATGTATGGATAGACAACATGAAACAGAAAAGTCCGACATTCATGTATTGGGATCTAGTTCGTCGATATGAAACCCTAATTCTGATCTTTGTCCGAGCTCACAGAGAGAAGAACTTCTCACTTTACTTGTCCACAATAGAAGAACTTGTACCCTTGTTCTTTGCCCTTGACCACGTCAATTATGCGAGATGGAGGTCTATTCACATCAGAGACATGAAGTCTTTACCCACTTCAATCAAGGAGGAATTTGAGCAGCGGCAACACTGGGTTGTACCAAAAACAAACAACAAGTTCTCTGCAATACCAGTCGACCAAGCCCACGAGCAGGAGAATAAAATTGTAAAGATATCAGGAGGTGCAGTGGGACTTACAGAGAATCCTGTTGCATTCAGGTGTGTAAAATTTAGGCTTACATGTAGAACAACATTAAAATATTGAACACAGTCATGCCTCAATTATGACCATGATCTAACCAAATCCAGCAAACCTGAAGACTGCTAAAACAAAGGGGATAAAAAAAATGCAACAACTACCCTCTGCCATATTTTATATAAAATAATCGTAAGTTAATGTTTTCTTTCTAACAGGAGGTGGATGCTGTCAGGGCCAGAGCTTGCTAGGTTAATGAAACAATTTGAGAGCCAATATGTGCCAGATGAGGACCCAGAGAACCCGCACAACTTTCAAAATCACGAGCAGGGATTGAGTGCCCAGAAAACCTTTCAAAGACAAGTCAGTGCACTCTCCGACACCTTCAGAAGAATGGGAAATCCATTCTTGGATGATTTCCCTGATCTTGTCACACTTGATAGCAGGAAGTGTGTGCACAACCGTGTGGTAGATTCTATGAGAAACGTGGAGGATATTGGGAAAAGAAAGTATGAAGATTTTGTTACCAAAGTCATTGTAGAACGCACACAGTCAATCCACACTTCAATCAAGAGAAATTTACTTCCACTCTCCAAGAATCCCAAACTAAAGACCATCTCAAAGCAAGGCCAAAAGATTAAAGCTCTTGAAAACAATGTGGCATTATTTGGCCAGTTATACATTTCATTGCAAACCAGAGAGGGTGACCTTCAAGAATTCTTTGGACATGAGGTGCAGTCCTTTCCACCTTCCCTCTCAGACTTTGGTAAGCTCCATTGTCAGGAACAAAGAGTGATTTACTTAAATGCCTGGAACAGCCTGTTCTGCCAGAGCCACCCACCAGTTATGACTGCAGAGTCCTTGATGGAGCAGCGATTGTCCACTGCTTGCAACTGCAAACGAGATTGTTCCCAATGCAAGTGTGGAAAAGCAAACTTAGACTGCACACCACTGTGTAAATGTAGTTGCAAAAAGTAAAAACAGTCTATAATATTAAAATATGCCATGAGTGTTGGTGTGAAATAGAATCTCATGGTATTTTATACCATCATATGTAGGCCTACATGTGATATGAAGACGTTTATCAACAATGTTCACATATTTTTCTTCTTCTTACTTGTCTGTTTTTATTTGTATTATTAAATAATTTTTTCAAATGAGGTTCTGAGGCTTTTTTTCAGTCAATGACCTCTTATAACTGTTTAATGGTGCCAAATGTCGCACTGTATAACATATACACTTCTTAACGTGTTTCCATATGCATGATTAGCGGCCATGTTGGATTTTTATTTCTACAAGGCAAACTACACTAAATACAAGAGGGTTACCCTTCTAAAATAAAAAAGTAACCTCTTAGCAACACCTGTGCCAAATTTCACGCTTTTATACACTTTTGCACTAAACACCCAAAATTGGTCGCTAAGCCACCCTACTATCTGACAAGTTAACCCCTTTGCTACGTAATGCGTGTTCCACCTTCTTCACACCTACAGATACATATTCTGGTAGGGTATCTACTACGATACATGTTATAAACTACCTGTTTTTACGGTAGAAATATGAAATCTCCGCTATCTCGTAGACTTGTTTGTCAGTAACCCCTGTGAAGCCCTGCAATCGAAGAGTCTCAGCCCCTACGATTAGGTGCTTAAGTCCCATTAATACGGACCTTTATATAAAGGACCGTAGAGACCCTTGATCAAGAAGTACCCGACAAACCTTGTTACTGTCATTACCTTCCATGGAAATCTGCATTGTGGGCAACATAGTAGTGTCTTTCGTGCTACCTAGTGTCAAAGTTGTAGTACCCTCTGGTTTGAAGTCTTTGACTTTGTCTGCTGTAGGACACAACTTGTCAAAGTGATGTCCTTTTCAGTGGCGACAGGGCCCTAAGTATGTAGCAGTACATTGTCCCTGCTTACCATGTTCCGTACTTAGACAACCTACACATAGTTTCAACTTCTTTGCCTGTGCTAGTTTTGTCTCATTTGTTGGGTATTCTACACAGAAACTCCATTTATGTTTGTTATTACATAGCTTACATAAAATCTGAGCAAGTTTCTTATATGTACCCTCTTTCTTTCCTTTAGTCCCCACCGTCATGCTTACAGTTCCCCTCATCTCCACATTCCCACTCCCTCCAGACACATACATTATCTCATTGTTCAACTGTAGATTACTAATTTCTTTACTGAACTGAGTTTTGAACTCCCCCAGATCAAACTATCTAACCTTGTCAAGTATTGCCGTAGGAAACTATATCATTAGCTCCGCCAGGACGAGAGGCTTTTCTGTTTTTGAAATCGCATAGTTTAAGCCAAAATACAAGATAACAAAACAAAATATCCGTGCAGTGTGGAATTATTTGACAGTTTTAAACCCTTGGCGTTTCCTAAACTTAGTAAATTCTACTGGTGATAGCCAGAATAAATTAAAAGTATGCGTCATCGTAGACGTAGAGAGTAAAAAACAGTGAATATCTTCTCCATAGAGGAACAAAGATATCTTACATAATTTGCTGGCTGGAAGGAAGAAAGTGATTGTAAGAATTGTTCTCTAAATTAACAGTCACTCGGTGGATGGGATGTGTAATAATAAGTCTTCCACTCCATCACTGTAATGACCTTCCTCACTCATGGCACCTACACTACTCTTCCACTTCCACCTCTCCAACTCCACCACTCCATCCCGTCGACTGTTCCTACTCTCTCGGCGGCCGTGTAATAAGTTTTCCACTCAATCACTCTAATGACCCCCTAATAAAGCCCTTCCTCACTCATGGCACCTTCACTACTATTTCACCACTCCACTTCTACCTTCTACACTACACCTCCAACAATCCACCACCACCACTCCAGCCCGTCGACGGTTCCTGCTCCCTCAGCGGCCGTGTAATACGTCCTTCACTTCATCACTTTAATAACCCCCTAATAAAGCCCTTCCTCACTCATGGCACCTTCAGTACGGGCGGCTCGATAATGCTCGTACTTCGCCTCATCGTTCATCTCACTCCAGGAATGATTTTGCGCAACGTAACCCTACTTTCGATGACTAAGTATAGCTTGAGTGTATTAACGTTATTAATCAAAGCAGCTTACCACACATTATGAACGTAAGCATATTATTATCGGATTCCACGGAAGATACTAGTTTGTAAAAGTACTAAGACGTGTCAGAGGTAAAGTCACGACCAAAATTGATGTCGTAATATCATATCAATTTGTTTTCTCTTTAGCCTTTGATGTGTCTTTGAGAACTATGTATATTGTAAAATAAAAGAGGGGAATTACGGCACGAATTTGGAAGGTCACTATACTCAGGCCGAATGCAAGTAAACTAACCAACATGTTATAGTTTGTTCCATTAAAATCTCTGCTGAGCGCATCGGCTTTCAACACCCGTTTTCCTGTTTACGCCTCGATTTCGGTGTTTTTTGCCGGCCATCACGAGGCTCAGCGGCAACCGTGTGTCATCTGGGCGAGCGGGCGTGTCAGACCAGCTGCATAATACGATAATTCATCATTCACCTTTTGTGGCGCCAGCAGCTGTTTATCATCATCAAGCCTCCTCCCCCTCCCGCTGTCAACCAAACGTCAGTCAAGCTTGGAGGCTGGTGGTGGTGGAGTCAGCCACAACAAATACCATAATTGTAATCCATGTACCGCTGGTAAACCCAACCCCAACACAGCTTATGTGCAGAGCCATTGTTAGACACAAACCTACTACAAGAGAACAGATATATTAGGTGTACCGGTATTCGTTTTTTTATTTTCTATAAATGAAGGAGACAAAAGGCAAAGCTGCCTGTAACAATTGCCCCCCCCCCCCCCCCTATCCCCAAAGTTGAAAGACTGAAGGAGAGCCATATTCATGGTACGTTAAATGACTCGTGTGTACAATATTAGTATCTCTTTCATTAAACATATACAGTATAATAACATGCAAGGAAACTAGCGAAGTGAAAGTGATGCATCAGGATTATGTACCGGTGCTACAAAACAAACAAGTGATATATTGATATATACCAGAGGCTGGAATGTGTGAAAGATAAGTACTGGATCAGATCGAGTGAGGAAAGGTAAGAGAGGATAGTGAGGTTAAAGAACTTAACCCCTTCCGTACCATGCTGTAATTTGTATATTATTCGGGCAACCATTAGGGGCTTTTATTGACCTTATAATCTACCTCTTGGACTAAAAGAGGTAAATACGATCTCAATAAAACTTCCGAATAACAAAAGTCCTTCTTAAGCTGCACAACATCGTCTAAATATATAGCTAGAATACAATTAAACAAACGTCGCCGGTACAGAAGGAGTAAAACAAAACTGTGATAGTAACTAAAATAGGGGAAAGTAAATTATATGCCGAGTCGCCAGCAAGCCAAAGTAAATACAGACAACTAGCTTATTAAAGTACTGGGAATGCTACGATTACCAGCGTAGTCGCAGGAAGACAGACTGATTATGAAGTGTTCTGCTCACAAATATTTTTATGAAATTTACCTATCAGGGATACTAGCAATCCGGTTACTACCACAATATTTTAATCTCTAAATGTATTTTTCTCTAATATATTACTAAAAGCTAATGACTGTTAACTTAATCAGGTCAGTGGGACACGGTATGGTTATCATAAAGAGTTTGAATAACACAGATTCCGAGCAGAGTTAAATGGACAGCGATTGAACTGTAAAATATCCTGTAAAGTGAAGATGACAGAGCAGATGAAGCCTGGAGAGGGAAAGGGCGATAAGAAGTTCTTGGCTCTGCGGGAGGTGTTGGATAGGAGTGTGTGGCTGGCCAAGGAGTGATGGCCGTGTAGGTGGAGTGATGGAGGAGCAGAGAGGAGGGAAGCGGATACCACCTGAGGAGTCATTCAGGTGTACCAGACCAGATATACACGTTAAGGGCTGGAATTCAATTGAAGACGAATATATATAGTCAAAGCTGCCTAGCAAAGGCAACCCCAATCCCACCTACCACAACCACACACACACTTTTCAGTACGACTTACTGGTAGGTAAATAAGAGAAGTCTCAATATAATATCAGGTTAGGTAGCAGATTGGCTGTTTATAATAGTTAAAAAGACTGAAAATTAAAGTAACAAAGTAACTATATTAGAATCTGTAAACACTTGACAATGCTTAGGAAAGGTCACCTTCATTGAACCTACATGGGAAAGGCAGATACTGAATACAAAAAATGGGTTAGCAAATCAACCTTGTTATTACGGGCGACGTACTGGTTTGTCCAATGTCAAAAATATATTTACTGTGGGCAACAAACCCACACGTTTTGGTAGTACCAGGTGACTTGGCAGAACTGAGCCACTTCGCTTGTTGGCATACGCTTCCACAAGCTTCTAACCTTTATATTAACCTTCTCATATTAATATCAGTTTGCTACTAGTATCGATTGTTAAGGGTCTGTGTCCAAGCAAGGTTTTTTAAAAGCAAAAGTCAAGGAAAACAGGTCCACATCTAGATGCATTATTGACCAGATACGAATGGGAGGTTCATTTCATCTCATTTGTTAGCAAATGGTTTCACTTAATCATGGGGTGCCAATTGCATAATCACATATCTAATCAGTCTACTCTCTGAAACTGAACCAAGACATATTGGGTGCATTGTTCACGTGTGCCAGCTACGTCTATATGGACATGTGGCTTGATTGACTGAAGTTAACCCTGGTAATGCAATGGGGTTGGTGGAGGCTAACCCTGAGTGGAGGAGACTTTAGGGAGCCCCATGAAACTTGTGGCTGAGGAAAATAGAGCATCTGGGTGGATGGGATTCGTTAGCCTTGGTCAGCAACCCATCTAGGGGACACAGCCATACACAATCCGGGTAGACAGGACTCATCAGCCTCGGATGGAAACCTGTCTAAGGGAGCAAGCCCCACACAAACCACCTGCTGCCTTGCAGTCTAAGCCCCTTTTGGGCAAAGGCTAGGTCCACAGCAAACAACTGTGGTTAGGGGATAGCTAGAGCAGGCACCCCACGTAAAACATGCTTCAAACTCGCCTAATAGCGGTTCGCTGACGTGTAGAGACCTACCTTAGGACCAGCTCTGGCCCCCTGGGGGTGCATCCTGGCCAGGAGGACCTAGATTCTCCTAGAGGGTACAGGGCATAGTGTTTTTACAGACTGGCACTTTCTATCTAGCAGTACAGGGGCCCAAACCCGGAGGTAGCGCACCGGGAGGCTGCCCTATCACTAGGCGCATAATACCGGGGCAGCCGTAGTGCCATATGCGAGCATGGATTGCGTACCTGCGGTTGGTTCTTGTGGGGTGCCCCGAAGCCCCAAGGTCAAACCCCTATTAAGACCTTGAGATGGCCTCTGGGTGACAACTGCCCGGGGTTGCCTGGAGCTGGATACCTGGGGATAGTGACCTCCAACGTTAGCAACAATACCAATCATGACAAAAACCTATCAAAGAAAACCTAAGTCTGATGATACAAAATCGCAAAAGGACACTACCGCAGGATCTTCCGCCAAGTTCAGGTTTGGAAGTGTGAATGTCGGCACCATGAAAGGAAGGACGGATGAGATTGCGGAGATGCTAGAGAGATGGCGGGTGGATGGATGTTGTGCCCAGGAAACCTGGCAGAAAGGGGGGAGTGCGAGGTGGATTACGGAAAAAAATTAAAGTTTCAAGTTCATATGGAAGGAAAACGAACATGGTACAGGAGGGGTGGGTTTCATTGTGGTAGAGAGGTGGGTAGATTGTGTGATAGAAGTTAAAAGGTTGAATGAAAGACTGATTTTAGTAAGAATGAAAGTTGGGGCGAGAGTCGTAGATATTATATCAGCATATGGCCCCCAAGTAGGCTTAGGTAGAAATGTACAACAAAAAAACAGCTATGGAATGAATTAATAGGGGTGGCTGTCGGACGCAAGGAAAGGGTGGTAGTAATTATGGGAGACCTGAATGGGCATGTCGAGGCAGGTGCCGACGGATATGAGGGCATGCACGGAAGTCAGGGTTATGGTCGTAGGAACCATTTCGTTCGTGGCCACCCCTTTGGGGATCACGGCGTCTGGCAATAGATAGATAGACACCTAAGATGCAGAAAATATAATAGCAAGTCTCACCACCTATCCGGCTCCTGAATACAAAGTCCATAAGTCCTCCTCAACACTAGCCTCAGAACACCCTTCTCGCCCGGAGCGTCACCAGCAAGACAGCTACCTCTAACCCAAAGAAAGATATTAGACTTGCACAAGCCCTTCTAGCCAGCACTACCACCACCGGGATAGCAGAGAGAAGAGGCACTACCTCTGCCACCTTGATCCAGTCATCAAACACTTGAGGCATAATCATGTTATTGATCTTGAGGTAGGCTCGATGCTTCTAAACAAGCCAGGTTTGAGACTGGAAGCGGTAGGCTCGATAATGTCCACATAAGAATAAGAAAGCAGAAGACTTCCCCAATGCCGACAAGATCCGAGTCTCCAGATATATTACTACCACCAGCAAGACTACTCAAGAGCCAGCCGACAAGAGCAAACTGAAGTCCCCCCTTAAATCCCCCTTCATTCAAAGAATCATTGAGTCCTTCCTTGATCCTTGGAAAAACCCTTGCCGATTGATATATTAGAGTAACTTTTGTCTCTTATTTTCGGGTCACTTTTTACCATCAGTCATTATTCCTCTTAGAAAGAATAAAACTCACTTTCTATCCTTGCATCTCGTATTAAATATAATGTATTATCGTTGGTTCCTCTATGACCAGAATAAATAGTATATATTTGAATACATAGGCATTAATTCCATTACATCACCACCACTAACACCCTATTTGCAATTGAGTTTTTCCGTAGTGTCCCCTATATTAATAGCTATATATATATATATATATATATATATATATATATACATACCTATAATAGAAAACCACAAGCGGGTTTCGGAGAAAACGAGCGCTCCATTCTCATGGAGTCAGGTTCAAGGTCAGACTGATAATTGTCCTTCTTTTCCTATCAGCAAACTTGGTAAAATCACTGTGATACAGCAAGACCTTTTTCATGAGGTTTTATCTTACAGAATATCCACATATGTTCTAGTAATTGGTTAAGAATCAAGAGTCTGGGTAAACTTGGTAACTAGATCGTTCCATAGCCATTGTGTATTTACCTCTGACGATGTTTATATTATTATTGTATCCCTTCCATTGTTACGTAAGCTTATATCTACGGTAACCCTTTCTGTATAAATATAACCATTGTACTGTTTATGGTTGTATACATTATCTTGTTCTCTTATTGGATGTGCGTGTGAATATCTTGTACCTTCCTAACTTGTTTATGTCTAGCATAGCTATAACTTATCTAAATTATCAGGTGCGTGACATCTCTCTCTATCTCTGATTTTTCTATTTTTTTGTTTTTGTCTACTTCTCGATTATTACTCTATCACCCTGTATATAACCGTGTTCAGCATGTATAGCTCAGTGACATATATATTGTACACATACTTTTATGGCCATGGTTTTTTATTTTGCCATTTTTGAGCGATTTTCCCGTATTTAACATTGATACTCACTTTGGCACAAGGGAGCTTTATGGAAAATGGGCTCGTTAGTATGTATGCATTTTTTAGTGAGTTTGCATTTGTGAGTTGTCGTTGAATGTAGGCAAGGTTACGATTTGCTTAATATAGTATGTATTATGTTAATTGTATTATTTAAATGTAACATTTACATTTTTTCAATTAAATTTGTATTTTATAATTAAATTTAAAGCATCACTAGTGATACCTACGATTCCAACAGTACTGATATTTGTTTACTAGTATACTTTAGAAAACCATTTAACTGATGCCTACTGTATATATCACACTAGCAGCAAAGACACCGTAAACATCGATAGTGCACATTCCAACTATCCCTATATATTGATTAATGATCCCAGCAACTAAACAATTCCCATTATCTTTAACGTCACTATTACTCATACCAAATATACAAATATCAATGATGCAAACAGTACCGATATTATTGATATTAACAATCTCATATTTACTGCTAAAATCAATACACAAATTACTAACAGCACCAATGCCGATAATACCGATGCAAACAATACCACTGCTGCTGATGATTACATTACCCTAAGATTACTGTTACTTAGATTGTCAGTTTTTCAAACCTACACTACCAACGCCATCAAAGACATTGTTACGCAGACTCACACCTACGTTATTAGTGTTCCTGATAAATATCATTCTCACAACACTAGTTATATGGAACTTCATATATTCAAAACAAAAAAATCAATACAGAGTCACTCTTTTTTTTTTCCACTTGACGAGGGTGGCAGTTTTTACAGAAATATTTTTGTAATTTACAATTTTCGTCCGCTAGTGTGTACTTGATCTCTTAGGTAGATGATCACACAAGCGTGATATTCCTTTCACAAAGATTTTTGTCGCCACAAGTATGCACACTTAGAATATGTACCAAATTGTATTCAATTACAACAAAATTGTTGCCTAACTTGGTACCATTAGGATATTTTTTTTAATTCCAACACTGATGCAATTTTTAATAAAATAAATAATTAAAATTATTTGAAGACTATTAATGATAACACATACCCTTGTGGCATGGGCGAGACAGTACGAAACTGTTACTTAAATAGGAAGAAATTACGAGCATAACAAAGACAACTTTTTTATGAAATTTACTGCCTTTTTTACAAATTTAAAGACTATGCCAACGTTAATCAATTTGCATACCGGTATGGCACATATCTGCACTTACCTTCGATGCCACTCCTGAGAGTCTCTCTAAGCAAGATCTCAATCCGCGACTTCATCCATCCCAAGCAGTTCCAAACATACATACATAAATACATACAAGTTTAAATACTGTTTTGTCCACAGGGAATGTGGTTAGTCTCACGTCCTAAATGGCGGCTTTCTAGGCGGCCCTGTCAAGGGCTGCCTTTCTTGTCAAGTTCTTTATTTTGAGATTGGACTGTAGTACCTGATCCCATGTCATTATAGGTCTACCCCTATGCGCAGCTCCCCCCACGTTCACAGTCCTCACCCAGTTCTATTCATCCATTCTCTCCACATGTCCAAACCAACCAAGTCGGCTCGTGCGCATCACTTCACTGACACTCTTAATGCTCAGATACCTTCTTAGTTCCTTGCTTGATACCCAGTCCCTGAGATTAACCCCACATATCCATCTCGCCATTCTCTTCTCATTCCGTTCTATTCTATCGATATCCTCTGCTTAAACTGGCCAAGTCTCCGAGGCATAGGTCATCGCACTCCTAACACATGAGGTATACACCTTTCCTTTAAGGTGGGGTGGGAGCCCTCTCATGGTCAGGAGTGGCAGCAGCTCTCTAAACTTTTCCCAGCCAGCCACTTCTAACTCTAGCAATGGCGCCAGCTTCAGCGCCACCTCCGGTGGAAACCGTATTGCCCAGGTAGCAGAACTTATTCACACATTCCAGCATACACTGTCTAAATAAACACTAACAGACAGGTCATTTAACACAAGATCTCCCTAGCACACTGCACATTCAACATCTATGATTCTTGTCAGAGGTCCTCTAGCTCCACTACATCTCTTGTGTACTCAGTGTACTTATCAAACACACACAACAGGACGCATCACAAGCCCCAACTATCAGGGTGTCAAACCAAAGCAGAGGCCATTTGTGTAGCCTTTATTATTGTGCATGTATACCTCTATTTTTTTTTTTTTTTTTTTTTTTTTTTTTTTTTTTTTTAAGAGAATGAACGGAGGAAGGAAAAACACATAAAACAAAAAGGTCCATGTGCCTAAAGGCATCCTCCATTCATAAAATGTTTGTAACAACTGGATTTAAACATTTGTAGATTGTAAGTTTGTGGAAAGCAATTCGAGGGAAGTGAATTCCAAAGAGTAGTAGCTCTGGGGATAAATGAATTCTGATAAGCAGAAGTTCTGCATTGTGGAGGAGAAAGTGTAAATTCATGGGCGCTCTCAGCTGCCCTAGTTCTACGGGGGAAAGATGTGGAGAGGCGGCACAATTGAAGCAAGTTCCTCGGAACAATTGCTGTGAAAATATCTGTAGAATAATGCAAGGGATACAACGTTTCTTCGTATGGATAATGTAGGAAGGTCCTGTGTGATTGCAGGGTTATTGATTAATCTAATAGCTTTATTTTGAATTTTGTCCAACTGCCTCAATGCAACCACTCCACTTCCACCCCACAGAGTAATCAGAACAGAACAGTAATTCATCTGAGAACGCACATGACTTTTATATATTACGGCCAACTGCTCGTCAGTGAAGAATTCTCGAACTCTGTACAGGAGTCCCAGTTCTTTAGAGGCATTCTTAGCAATGCTTCTAACATAATGTGTCCAGCTCAAGTTAGTAGTTAATGTTACACCGAGAATGTCAATACTAGGGGAAGTGGGAATATTTACATCATTAAAAAATATATGGGAGTCAGTGAGATTCTGTCGGTTAGAAAATTGAATGTACTTGGTTTTCTGTGCATTAAAGGAAACTAGATTCTCTTGTCCCCATTCATTAATTCTAGAAAGGTCCTGGTTCAGAGAAATTGCAGTGTTTATTTTTGAATTTATAAGATCGGGTTGGGTGAAAGAATTGGTAAATGTGAAGGAACTGTGGAGTGTTGAGTCATCTGCGTAGGAATGTATTGGATTATGAGTGGTAGATATGAGATCATTGATATGAATGAGGAACAGAGTTGGGGCCAAAACTGATCCCTGGGGAACACCAGCATTTATTGAGTGAAATTGAGAATAAAGGCCATCTACCATTACACATATTTTTCTGTTATGAAGATAAGAAGAAATTAGTGGAACTAATGATGCAAGGCCGTAGTGTGACATCTTCGACAATAAGGATTGATGCCAGACTCTATCAAATGCCTTTGATATATCCAGTGCTATTGTATGTGTTTCACCATGTTGGTCTGTAGCTTGGTTGATTTGATGCTAAGAAGGCAAAGAATGTCTGCAGTTGATCGACATCGTCTAAAACCATATTGCCTATCACTGATTAATTTATTATTCTCCAGATGCTTAATTATGTGATTATTTAATATAATTTCAAAAACTTTGCCAAGAGTGGAAGTTATAGCTATTGGTCTGTAGTTTGATGGATCTGAAGAGGCACCTTTTTTAGGAACTGGATGGATGTTTGCTTCTTTCCAGGGTACTGGGAAGCATGAGGTATGAGTACACAGACGGAAAAAATTTGCCAATACAGGAGCGAGCACCAAGGAGCAATTCTTAAGTACTATTGGAGGAATTTCATCTGGACCAGGAGCCTTATCTACTGAGAGATTCTGCAAACTAGTTTTGACATGTCTGGTGTGGATCTTAAGTGAGGGAATTTCAGGCGAATTAAAATTAAGTACAGGGACATCTTGATTTATTTCATCTAAGGTTGAGTTGGTGGAGAAAATATCCGCAAGAAGGTTAGCTTTACCTCGTGGGTCACTTACAAGATTGCCAGTCGGAGATTTTAATGGTGGAATGGATGAAGCAGTAGTGAAGTTGGATTTGAATGAGTTAAGAGTAGACCAAAATATTTTGTTATCATTTGGATTATTTAGAAGTTTATTTGCCTGCTTATTGAGAAAGTTTGATTTAGTTAGGTTTAATACAGTTTTGGCATGATTTCTGATGTTTCTAAAGTAATTAAAGGCTTCATGTGTTTATGATCTTGTGTATGCATTGTAGGCTATTGCTTTTTGTTCAGTTACTCTAGCACAATTATGGTCAAACCATTTAGGTGAATAGATCTTTTACAGTACTTTTGATGAGGAATAAAAGTTTCCATTCCAATTTTTACAAAATCTTGTATGTGGCTCAAGGTGGAGTGTGCATCATTAGAAAAGAAAGAGGTCCAGGGAATATCAATAAAGAAACCTTGAAGACCCTCCCAGTCTGCCCTATCGTAATGCCATTTAGTCACCAAAACAGGTTCAGAGTGGGAAGGTGTGGTAGGTGATAGACAGGTGGCCTGTATCAGACAGTGATCAGAAGATCCAATTATGGTCTATAGTTCACATTACGTCTATGGAAGTGTATATTATTGTCTATGTAATGCTATAATTATGGTTTATAGTTCACATCATGTAGGGAAGAGGTAAGATGGCTAAACCAATGCTATATGGCATGTTAATGTTCCAGTGTTCCTTGTCAGTCATTCAAATCTTCAAACCAAATAGCTCTGGTATGACACCCTGGCCACTATCACACCAATACCACACCTCCACCACGCCCAAAGGTCAACATAAGCCTTGGAAAAGCTGATAGCATTAAAAGAGAATAATCGAGAATGCAGGATAGGACACCAAGAGGATGAATACAGGAAAAGTAGCATATATAGGGAGTACAGAATGCAGGAAATCAGACATCGAGATTGTAGGATAGAGCACTAAGAGAATAGTTATACCTGAAGGAAAGGTAATATACTGTATACTGTATAGGAAGTACATTGTACAGGAAATCAGGCATACGTTTAGGTTGAAATAAATGTAAAAACTGAAATGATGTGAAGGTCAAAATTATAATCAACATTAACTTCTAAAATGGTGACTAGTAAACAGGTACTTGTCCCAATTATATATAATATAATAAACTAGCTAAAAGAGATCATTCAAAGCAAATTATTAGTATTGATTAAGGTGTATATATAAAATTGTAATATAGGGACCACCCACACACAGCGATATAACAAAATAATGTTTGTATTCAAATTATAGCTAGAAGGAAACGTCAAGCTGCCGTGCGGAAAGAAATTGTTTATGCTATGTTAGAGCCAACAGGAATGAACACTGATGCACCTCTCTTGGCCGAGTCCTAGATTATGTATATTGGGAATTTCGCCAAGGCAAAATTCCTTAGACCTCAAAAATCGATTTAGAAAGCACTGGCATTTTCAAATGACAGAACATAAAGAATGAATTTTTGACAACGTACAGTTAACTCGATTAATTCGCAGAGACAAACCCCCAGAGCTTGGAATTTAAAGTCTGGTAACACTGAATATTAGTGGTCTGCCAATCGTACGATTCTTTATCGCCCCCCCCCCCCCCCCACCACCACCACAAACCCCTCACAAACGCAAGTGCTCCACAACACCTCTCTTCCCGTTCCTCCCTTTCCACCACACCTATCCCTCCCATCCCATTCATACCCGTCTCCTCTGATAATTTGCATAATACTTTAAATATACTTTATATAGGACAGTAGATTATTAGCAGCCTACAGTTTACAAAATATATTATTCAGCTGCCTATTGAAGGAGTAGAATATGCCGAAGCATTACAATATTATTATTATGATAATGCAAAGGAATGTAAAGCTATTTGTCAAAGGAGAATTGTAAGTAAAACAAAATACGGCAATCAGACACTAACAACGGATTTTGGAAAGATTTTACAACATGATTCTACTTAGGCTATATTTCATCCATTGCCATTATTCACTAGAAAATAAACATCCTTACATAATACAAATGAGATTTAGGATGTATTCGTTAACTGTTCTCGCTCTCTCTCTTAAAAGGTGTACATATGCATTGTTTTTATTAACACTTTCTCTACCGGTGACGTCTTTTTCATTTGATTTCAACTATATTTAGATAATTTTATGAAGCTTAAGAAGGACTTGTGGTAGGTAAAAGGATTAATTGAGATAGTCTGTAGCCTTTTAATTGGTAAACGTGCTTCCTAAGCTGAATAAAGTCGTCTAATATTTGCCAGAATATAATGAAAAAGGATGTCACGGTTCCATTTTCTTGAGGATTTTTGTAAAATCTGAGCTAAAATGGTTAACCAATTGTGTGAAAATGAGCCTATAAATAATATCACGAGACAATAACTTTAGGGACAGACCATAGGCAAAACTAATAGGATCAATATAGAAAGAGAAAAGAGCTTGGTCGTCTAGGAAAGGTTGATACCGTAGTTGATTGTATGACGTTCAGCTGAATTAGAGTACACTACAAAGAAATACGATTAACAACTTGTGTATACGGGCTTTCCCACATGCCTGATTTTGGTCATCGACACAACCCGACATCCCCTATTCGGCCATTGTGTCGTCATGTCATGTAAAATTCTTGCACGATTGTCTGATGTCCCCGATTGGTTCGTGGAGTTCTGGCGAGTCTTAACTTGGGTCGTGAGAGTCGTGCTGATTTTTGGAAAGTTATAAAATGTTCACGAATGTCGGCGATGGTGTCGCCCGAAAATATTTGTTACGAGCATGCACAACCTCGCCCGACTATTTGCCGATGCACTGCAATTGCACAGAACTTGTCTCAAGATCAATCAGCGAAATGACAAAACAGGTCTTGTATGTGTTACAGACAACATATGCGACCATGGCAGAATGCGAGTATGCTATACTCAACAGTGTTGGCAATATGAAAGAACGGTCGGGGACACAGTCGTACAGTCGACTCAACTCAACATGGTCGCCAACAAGTTATTTTTTTCGTGAAACTGTATTCTTGTTTGCGTTCAGATTAGTGGTAGTGGTAGCGGTGGTGGTGGTGGTTGTTTTGATAGTAATTGTGGGTGTGGGTGTATGGTTGCGGTGGTGGTGATGGTTGTGGCTGTGGTTATGGTGGTGGTGGTAGTGTTATTGTTATTGTTATTGTTATTGTTATTGTTGTTGTTGTTGTTGTTCCCCAAGCTGCCTGGCCGAACAGCCCCAAGGCCCAGAGCAAGGCCAAGGCCATAACCGTGCGCCCCCACAGAACCCTCCCTGCCGACCACAATAAAGCCTGGGCGACCGAAGCCACTCCATGACGGGGAGCTGAGGAGGGTGCGGAAACGCCCGGGAAACCAAAGCCCCACCCAGGGCCCTGTGCCCCTCACCAATTATGAAGAGAAAGTGGAGGGGCACAGGAAAAATGTGACGCTTTGGCTTCCAATCTTGGTAGATTGGGAGGTCAATCCATGGTGGTTGTGGTAGTTATAGTGGTAGTGGTTGTGATGGTAGATGGTAGTGAACATGGTGATGGTCTATGGTCGTGGTGGTGGTTGTGGTAGTCATGGTTGCTTTTTGTATAGGCGGTTCTGGTTGGTAGCTGGTGGGGAGAGTGTGTGGTTGTGGTTGTAGGTGTGTCTGATGGTTATGAAAGTTTAATGGGGATGATGCTGGTGAGGTGTGTGGTGGGGGTGGTAGTTCGGTTGTTGTGGTTGTGGTAGTTTGTTGATGGTGGCGGTTGTGATGTTTGTTGTAGCTGGTGGTTGTGGTGGTGGAAGCTTGTTGGTAATTTTGGTAGTATGGTGGTGGTTGTGTTGGTTGTTCTGGTTGGTGGTGGTTGATTATTGTGGTTCTTGGAGGAGATTGATGGGAGATTATGTGTATGTGCTCCTTATCGGGGCACAGTGCGCCCCTGTATTGAGTATTGTTCGCATGTTTAGGTAGGCTTCACCCATACCGCACTTCTCGAAAGAGTAGAGTCCAAAACATTTTGTCTCATCAACTCACTTCTTCTTACTATTTCCCTACAATATCTTTCTACACGCCGCAATGTTGCATCTCTCTCACTCTTCTATCTCTATTACAACAATCAGTGTTCTCTCAGTGCATTACCCACTCTCTTGCGGCGAGTGCGAGGCACCCGCCATTCAACACAGTCCCACTCCTATTCTGTCCAGCTCTCCAACCCAAGAATTGGCCAATTTTCTCAGTCTTTCTTCTACTCAACAAGTGAACGCTGGAACTCTCTCCCTCAATCAATCTTTCATTCATCCTATTACTTAAACTGCTTTCAACTTGGTGTGAGCAGACATTTGGACCGCAACGTCCCAAGAATTTGGCTCTGTCACACTCTTGGCTTTGAGAAGACACTCGTTACAGGCAACCAGCCTTTGTCTCCTTCTTACACATAGGAAAAAATGTGTGTGCAAATGTGTGTGTTAATAGTGCTACTTGTATTGGATGTGGTAGTGACATCTGTGTGGGTGTGTGTATGTGTGGGTGTGAGTGTGTGTGTTTGGGGGTAGATATAGTAACTGTGTGATTCGTTTCTGTGTGCGTTCGTCATAGTATGTGTGTGTAAGGATGTGCAAGTTTGTGTAGTGGTTGTGTTGGCAGTGGTTGTGTTGGTAGTAGTTGTGCTGGCAATAATTGTGTTGGCAGTGGTTTTGTTGGCAGTGGTTATGGTGGCAGTGGTTGTGGTGGCAGTGGTTGTGGTGGCAGTGGTTGTGGTGGCAGTGGTTGTGTTGGCAGTGGTTGTGTTGGCAGTGGTTGTGTTGGCAGTGGTTGTGTTGGCAGTGGTTGTGTTGGTAGTGGTTGTGCTGGCAGTGGTTGTGCTGGCAGTGGTTGTGCTGGCAGTGGTTGTGCTGGCAGTGGTTGTGCTGGCAGTGGTTGTGCTGGCAGTGGTTGTGCTGGCAGTGGTTGTGTTGGCAGTGGTTGTGTTGGCAGTGGTTGTGTTGGCAGTGGTTGTGTTGGCAGTGGTTGTGTTGGCAGTGGTTGTGTTGGCAGTGGTTGTGTTGGCAGTGGTTGTGTTGGCAGTGGTTGTGTTGGCAGTGGTTGTGCTGACAATGGTTGTGCTGACAATGGTTGTGTTGGCAATGGCTGTGTTTACAGCAGATGTCTTGGTAGCGGATATGGTAGAGCTTGAGGATAATTCTATAAGATGGAGATGATTGTATGTTTTTTTTTCTTTGACTCTATTGTTGTTTCATGTCCGCGATATCGCCCACTTATCGTCAATAGTGTCTGCAATAACTTGCAGAAATATCGTCGAATGGTTGCATGTAGTCATCCTTTGTCAGAGTGGCTGACGTTCAAATTTGATTGGCGTCAGATGTTGTCTGCCTATGTTGCAGACGATATCGACTACCAGTTGCATATGTTGCAGATGATGTCAACGGTATTTCGCCGAATATTGCAAGACATGTTGCTAATTGCTTAGCGACAAGTTGTATGTTGTCTTGAAATAACGGTCACCACTGAACAATCAGGCAAATTATTTACGAAAATCAGTCGAGAGGCATTCCGCGAACGACAATCGGGCAAAGACGGGCATGTAGGAAAACCCCTTATGGCACCTAAGCACGGTAACGAAGAATAGCAGAAGAAGCTTTCAAATATAGGAACTTGGTCTTCTCTATCCTGAGGCATTACCTTTTCGTTCATTAAGAGTTTGTCTTCTCTCACACACTGGTTACCTTTAAGTTTACAGCTGTGTAACAATCATCCCCGTTTTTATGGGAGCAATTTGTCATAATAAGCAAAGCCCGACACCGTCAAATTGTACAAAAAAACCACATCTACCCTGGCCGTATCTATATAAATCTATATAATTAATTGTCAATATATTTGCTTACTGTCTATTTATGCTTCCGGTTCCACATTTACACACACACACACAGACGTGACGTGTATATATATATATATATATATATATATATACAGTATAATATCACAAATACATGTGAGCTAATAAAGGCTTAAAAACTCTCAGCCGGGATCGAACCAACATTCAGAACGAGTGGACAAGCTTTTAATCCACTAGACCAGGGCGTGATAAAGTAATCTTAACCATTTCTTATATATATTAAGGAGAAGGGAAATCCTACTTGGAGAATGTATTGCATTTCAAGCACAAGTCGCATGATCAATATTCAAGGACATTACAAGATTACCCACTTAACTCGGGTTATAGAGCTTTCATTTTTATTCTTGCCCAGCAAAACACAAGATTCATTAACATCAAGTATATCTCACAAATACACGTGACCTAATAAATGTTTAAATACTCTCAGCCGGGATCGAACCACCGACATTCAGAAACGAGTGTCCAACCAGAGTAGCGTGGGTAATCTTATATAAATCACTATGGTATCCTGGTATATGGATCCTGCAACTTGTGCATGAATTTAAATACATTCTTCAAGTAGGATTTCCCTTCTCCTTAATATATAAAGGAACAGGTTAAGATTAATTTATCACGCCGTGGTGTAGTGGATTAAAAGCGTTCTGAATGTCTGTCGGACATTCGATCCCGGCTGGTAGTATATATATATATATATATATATATATATATATATATATATATATATATATATATATATATATATATACAGTATATATATATATATATATATATATATATATATATACTGTATATATATATATATATATATATATATATATATATATATATATATATATATATATATATATATATATATATTTGTCTATTGCACTAGACATATCGAAAGCCTTCGATAGAGTCTGGCACAAATCTTTAATTTCTAAACTACCCTCCTTCGGTTTCTATCCCTCCTTCTGTGCCTTTGTCTCTAATTCCCTTTCACGCCGTTCCATAGCCGCGGTTGTGGACGGCCATTGTTCACTTCCTCACCCTATAAACTCCGGTGCTCCTCAGGGCTCTGTCCTATCTCCTATTCTCTTTCTAATTTTTATAAATGATCTCCTCAACTGTACCTCAATTCCCATCCATTCATACGCAAACTACTCAACCTTACACTACTCCATTAGTTTTTCAGAACGCCCCAGCCAGCAATCCCTCAAAGACAAACGTAATGTAGCCATAGAACTCTTAAATTCTGATCTAAATACTATCTCCAATTGGGGCAGAGAAAACCTTGTTACCTTTAATGCTTCCAAAAACCTAATTTCTCTATCTATCTACCCGTCAGGATCTCCCAGCGGATTATCCCTTATTCTTCAACAATACAAAAATCAGTCCTTCATCTTCTCTCAATATTCTTGGGGTCTCTTTTTCTTCTGCTCTCATTTGGAAGGACCATATTACCAGTCTTGCTAAGGCAGCCTCCCAGAAGCTGGGTGTGCTCAACCGCCCTAGGGGGTTCTTTTCCCTTGCACAGCTTCTTGCTCTGTACAGGGGCATAGTGCATCCTTGTATTGAGTATTTTTCACATGTGTGGGGAGATTCCTCTCACACCGCTCTCTTAGACAAAGTTGAAAGGAAGGCCTTTCGTATCATTAACTCCCGTCCCCTCACCAACTCTCTGCAATCTCTCACTCTCCGCTGCAATGTTGCATCTCTCTTGCTATTCTATGCTACTATAATAATCAGTGTTCCTCAGAGCTTTCCCAGTGTATACCACCTCCTTTAAGTCTTGCAACTCAATCCCACACCTACTCTGTGCAACTCTCCAACCCAAGAGTGAAATGTTACTCTCAAACTTTCTTCTACTCAACAGCTGAGCTCTGGAACTCCCTCCCAGAATCAGTCTTTCCCTCTTCATATGACTTAAATTGCTTCAAACTCAGTGTGTCCAGGCATTTTGGCTCGAACGTCCCTTGATTTTGGCCCTGTCACTCTTTCAACTATGGGGGAGGCACTCGCTATAGGCAGTTCTGCCTTTTGCCTCCCTCAATCACATAGAAGAAAAAAGAAATATATATATATATATATATATATATATATATATATATATATATATATATATATATATATATATATATATATACAGTATATATATATATATATATATAAACAGTATATATATATATATATATATATATATATATATATATATATATATATATATACATTATATGCAACTTTCATTACTAAAATTACATAGTTATATTCCTGTTTCACATCATGAATAATATCGTAGATTTCGTGCGAGCTAATACCACTTCACTACGAGGAACCAGACAGACAGACACACATTTAATGATGGATAGACCGACAGGCACATGGCCTGTATTTATGAAACACCTCTATATGATATATACAAATTTTAACTTTGTTTTCTGTCATAGGCTGGAGTAGCAGCCACATTTACCATTTATATATAGAAAAACGCATTATGATAATAGTTGATTAAGTTAGACTGCTTCCCAACCACTGGCAACAGTGAAGTTTGCTCAATCGGCTACCTATTGACGCACACAATATATCCCATAGAAAATACTAAAAGATAACAAAATTATAAATTGGCAAAGATCTTATTTTTACAGTCATTCTCCATTAACAAATAGAAGTAAATTATTGCTTAATGAAAGTTGATGGAAAACAATACCCAAGATATTTAATTTCATAAAGTTCGGGGAAAAAATATTTACAACGCCAACAATTGGTAGACAGAGAGAGAGAGAGGTCTGTGTTTTGCCAGATTCAAATATGCTGGTATTTGGTAACAAAGATGTTGTAGCTATATTTAATAAATGGACAACACAAATGTTACTTCAAACGTGCCTCACATTTAATAACAGTCGCATAGTTAAACAAAATCGACAATAAACATGACCTCGGAACATTATCTACAGTATTGTATTAAGTGAAATTGACGTTACAATATATTTGATAAGCGTGTTTAACAAAAACAGTGAATGTCTTGGTTTATTGCCAAAACTAATGTATGTTTCACCATAACTGAACCTCTATTTGAAATTAAATACTCAGAACTTGATTGGCCAATGTTCATATAGTATTAATCACCCTGTTCGTATTACTAATCCCAGCCTGTTACCATTTCCGGACTTGCTTTCTACCCCACCATACACACATTTTCTATCCATCTTACTCTTTATCCCTGCCCTCCCCCGCTTCGCCTCCCTTTACTCCTTTACCGTCCCCTCCCTAACTCCGCCACACACGCCAACCCCTCCCCCATACCATCCCTTTCTCTCATATCTCACTCCCCACTAGCTCCGTCACTGCCTCCCCCAGTTTCCCACCCTTCTCACCCCCTACTCTCAATGCTTTTCCCATGATTCTACCTTGCTTGTTATCGTTGGTATTTGTATAAACATATTAATTCACTCACTTTACAATGTTTATTATTATGCACAGATAATAACAAAAGGATACTGCATGCACCTAGAAAGGTAAATTACATCAAACAAGTCGGTACGATAACTGTTGTGGTTCCCAAGTCCTGTAGTTATTGCCAGATCAAATTTATCTCTCTCAATATATACATATCTATCTGTCTCCGCGAATTAATCGAGTACATATATATTTTGATCACTATTTTAGGAGTCTAATTCTACTTCTTTACCAACCAATCATAGTATCCCTCTCTCGCGCCCTATTGTCCAGGGTCGGTTAATTATCCGTAATCTCCATGCCACCATTTCAACTTCTACTTATAAACCAATTTGCACTAAGTTACATCATCAAACACACCCGTTACGGAGAGGGAAGAGGTCGGACGACGAGGAGAGTAAGGGAATGGGAGAGAGATTAGAAGGACACTGGAAAGTAGACTACATTGTCAAGTCTGGGTGTAACTTAATGTGAGAGTTATAACGACAAACCAAAAGCAAGGTTATCAAGGATTAGTCTAATGTAATAGGAATGAAATGAGAAAATGAGCTTAGTGACGAACAAATATTAGGCCTACATGTGCTGTATTTTTATTCAATCTATTCTATTGATTCTCTAAGCTACTTTCACTTAATAATACTCAACATTACGCAAATTGTATAACTCTTCCTAGTGTTACATCAAATTGGGAATATATTTTTTCAACACGATCGCTTTTAACCCTTGGGATCCGGGAGGACTCATATGAGGCAAAACGTATAATGGTTAGGAGTCTGGGAGGCCTCATATGAGGCTTAATCAAAATCAAAGCATTCAAAGTGCGCGGGCTGATTTTTTTTGGTGCGTGGGCGACCGCAGCACCACCAAGCACAAACTACCAGGCAGCATCAGTTGTTATCACACACCCAAGATGGCTGGAGTTAACCCAAAAATAATCGCTGTGTCCGAATCCACGCCCGCCGCCGCGACCTGTAAGCCTACGAAAGGCAAAGCTAAAACGACCAAGAAAACGTTGCTAAGTCCGGTGGTGTTGCCCGTGTGTTACAAGAGTTAAGTGATCATGACCTTAGTGAGATTGAGTGATTTTGAGGAAGAGCATGTGGTTAGTGAAGATGTTGATGAAGTGGAAGATGGCGAAGAATTCCAGGGCTTTCATAGCACTGATGATGACGATAGTGATGATGATATTGATGACAATGTTGGATGCGATGAACATCATCAAGGTGATGAAAGTGTGGGTGAAATGGGAAGTGTCCTACCCGCATCACGTGAACGTGATCCGGCGCGCACGCTTGCGACCCCGGCGTCGGCTGTGGGGACTCCTTCCCCGGCCAAAATAGCCAGTTACTTCTATAGGAGAGCTGTGCTGGATAGTGCAAGGAAGCAGGCACGGGAGGCGGCCGAAAGGGAAAGAGGTGAAGATGCTGATGGTGAGGATGAGAGTGAAGAGTCTAGCGTGGGTAGGCCTATTCCATTGTCTCCCGGGCCCTAGTCGCCCGCGGCTGGTGCCTCATTGACCCCGCATGACCCACAGCCCTCAAAAAGTGGTGTAAGTGGTGTAAGTAGTGCGGAATTGGCCCGGCATGACCCACAGCCCTCAACAAGTGATGTAAGTGGTGCGGAATTGGCCCGGCATGACCCACAGCCCTCAACAAGGGGTGTAAGGGGTGCAAGTGGTGCGGAATTGGCCCCGCATGACCCACAGCCATCAACAAGTGCTGCAAGTGGTGCAAGTGGTCAACGCATCTCCAGAAAGGCCATGTTCATGGCCACAGGGGGGGCAGAAAACAGCACCTCAAGCCCTAAGCTGTCCCTAAAACGCTCTCGTCGTCGCCTGAAAACTTCAGAGCCAACTAGCTCATCTTCACCACCCACTAGCCGCCCACGCCAGCAGTCGCCACCTGATGTACCACCACCAAGTGACGACCAGGATCCCACCTATGACCCAGAAGATACCCACGAATATGGCCGCCCTTCAAGAGTTATGGACGACCACAGTGCAGATTCTGGACAGGATAATTATGACCTGCCAGACGACCCTGTTGTGGACGAAGCTGAGTGGTTAGACGACCCAGCACCCCGCCGTGGCCCTGGACGTCCCTGTGCTCGGAGTGGCCGTGCTCGGGGTGGTCGTGCCCTTAGACGTGGACATGGACGTGGCCATGCCAGGGGCCCTGCTGGTCAGCGTGGGCGTGGCCGTGGCCAGGCCGCCCCTGCTCCTGCTGCTGCCGACGCCCCTGCTGCTGCCACCCCTGCTGCCCGTCCCCGTCCCCATGCCAGGCATGCTGATGTCTGGACGTGGGATGATGGGGCCACCTTTCAGCCACAAGATGCCACCTGCGATGACGCCCAAAATGCTGCAGGGATTGATCCACCTTTCCCTAGGGGACCCAACTCATCACCTGCCTAGCTTTTCAAAGCCTTTTACGACAATGAGGTCATGTCATTTGTTGTCGATGAGACCAATAAGCAGAAGGCCCTCAGTGACCACCTCAGCGGCAAGACCCATAGTTCCCACATGAAGGCCTGGAAGCCTGTCACCATTGCCCAAATGTATGTGTTCATAGCACTGACCATGCTCATGGCACATGTGAAGAAGCATCGGCTGGCAGACTACTGGATCACTGGCGACATAATTGCCACACCTGCTTTTGGAAAACTTATTTCCCGGGACCGCTACTTCGCCATACTTGGTAGCCTGCAATTCGTTACCAACACCAATATACACCAAACAGACCGCCTGTGGAAGATAAGGAGATTCTACGACATGATGAAGGCCAAGTTTTCCACATTCTTGAAGCCTTTTCAAAAGGTTGTGATCGAAGAGTCTCTTGTGCTGTTCCGGGGGAATCTTCACTTCCAGCAGTACATACCCTCCAAGAGACATCGATTCGGTATCAAGCTCTTCGTCCTCTGTGACTGTAAGACGGGTTATGTGCTGGACTTCATTGTCTACCGTGGGAAGGAGGGTGAGGTTCTTGCAGATCAAGAAATAGGGTTCGGTGGAGCAGTGGTGATGGCGATGATGGATCGCTAATTCAACAAGAACCACATACTCTACACGGACAACTACTATACGTCCCCAATCCTCACCAAGTACCTGAACAGGCAGCAAACCCAGACTGTGGGCACAGTACGGGGGACGAGGAAGAACATGCCGGAATTCCCCAAAAAGACCAATAAGAAGGAAATCTTCCTCAAGCAATATGGTCCGATGCTGGCAATCCATTGGCACGACCAAAGGAAGGTCAACACGATCAGCACCATCCACAAGGGCAACCTGGTTGACTCTGGCAAAGTCAACCACAGGACCAGGGAGCCCATCATGAAGCCAGACGCAGTTATGGACTACAACATAAACATGCGTCTGGTTGACAAGTCAGACATGCAGGTCGGCTTCATCGACTGCCTGCGGACCTCCTGCAGGTGGTATAAGAAGTTCTTCCTGCACATTGTTACGATCCAGGTTCTGCAAGACACGGGGCTCTTCATCATTGGACTAGATAAGGCTAAATGCAACAACGGTAACACTAGTTCCAACCCCTGCCTTAACCACTGGAGAACGAAACACCTATACCGCCCTGAGTCGTGCCTGGACAACGAGGTATCCTATGACTCGGTAAAAGGTGCACACTATAGGCTGATGATCACTGAAGCAGCCTATAGTCATACAACATACGATTACTTTATTAAAGTATACAAGGAAAAAGATAGATAGCGTAATTAAATCGCAGCAACGATTTAATAGCAAACTAGAAGAAGGATAATTAACGTTAAGTTAAATAATCAGTAAACGGTCACTCCTTTCTGAAAGAAAGTGAAACAAAGAAAGTCCTAAAGAATCATGCCAGAATCTTCTGCAAAAGTCAGATGAAACTAAGAAGTACGTATCGGATTCTGAACTGTGTATTATTACGGTGGGAACATATATAGTGTAGGGACATACAGTGTTATCTGGCACAGGTGTAATTATAAAACAGTCAGCAGTCTAAACTCTAACCACAAAAAGATGTGCTTTCTCCCACCAAGCATGAGCCTGCTCTGGTTGGGTCTCTCAGCAACAATCACGACTTACTATAAACATAAGGAACAATAATGCTGCACACATATACACAATGAGATTATAAACCCTAATCGGGGGTCTTCCAGGTGGACGAAGTCTAGCAGGGGAGTCGTAGGCTAGGCTACCTGGGCCGAGCCACCTGCTCGGTAGCCTAGTGTCGTTCTCAAGTCTGTGCACCTAGTTACATTAAATGATGGGGTGCTCTCTTGAGAGATCCAGGTCTTGTGTACCTGGTTCTCTCCTGGCGACCCTCCTAAGTCAAAAGCTAACGAGCTAGCACAGTGCTGGGTGGACAAGGCAAACGCCCTCACGCCAACACAGTGCTAGGCTCTAAGGTACACAGACAAGAAAATGACCTCGGCCTCCGCAGGTATCCGGTACAGTTGCATAGGCTCAACGAAGTCTATGCTCATAGGAAACTGCAACCTGATAGCCTCTCCCCAGTCTAGCATCGACTAACCTGCCAGACACCCAAGAAAATAAGGTTGGGGTAACACAATGAGTATGTCAAACCTCCCCAAGCCAAAATGGATAACCCTCTGATCCAAAATGCCTAACTACGTACATATAATATCTCTGAGAGCTCGCTGAATAATGCAGTGACCGATATATGAAATCAACGTCAAGGGGAAGGGCAGTTAATTAATAGTAGGATATACAGAGAGAAGAAGGTAAGCAGTGGTAGAGAAAGTTCGCAATAGGGGGGTGAGGTGGGCTGATAGAGTGCAAGGGGATGTTAGCGGTACAGCACTAAGAGGAGCTCTGCCCGTGGAAGTCACAAGGGAGTGCGTGCGTGTAGGCGCACCCATTCCCGACGCGGTGGGAAAGCGGTGACGGGGCAGGAGGGAGGAGCCCGGCGACGAATCAGGCACCCGAGAGATGACGTAACTAACAAAGTTGCATGATATCAATCCGCCGATTCCACCAAGCTCTGATTTCTCTCTCTCTCTCTCTCTCTCTCACTCACTCACACTCACACTGTTGGACCGTTAGTCGATGAAAATGGAGAATACACCAAAGACGAAGTACAAATGAGTAATGCCCTCAATACCTTCTTTGCATCAGTTTTTACAACAGAAGACCTCAGTGATATCCCTACACCATCGCCGATTCAGATTGATAATTCAGATGTTCTAAGCAATATCACCGTTACAGAGAGAGAAGTATTGAATTGTTTAGATAAACTCAAGGTAAATAAAACGCCTGGACCTGATACAATCTCGCCTAGAGTTCTAAAGGAAGCTAAGGATGAGCTCTCCAAACCACTGACATTACTATTCAATAAATCCTTGCAGTCTGGAACTATGCCTGATCAGTGGAAGATAGCCAACATAACACCGATATTCAAAAAAGGCAGCAAATCCCTACCCTGTAACTATCGTCCAATTATCTTAACCTCAGTTGTATGTAAAATGCTAGAAACGGTCATAAGAGACAGACTCGTAAATCACTTAGAGGAAAATAACATACTTAAAGATACTCAACACGGCTTTCGTAACGTTCCTGTTTAACAAACCTCTTCGACTTCTTCCACGATATCCTCAACCTCTACGATGAGAGTAAAGCTGTAGATATTATATACCTTCATTTTCAAAAGGCCTTTGACAAAGTTCCCCACAAACGTTTACTGCTAAAACTAAACGCGCATGGAATACAAGACGGTGTGTTGAAATGGATAGAAAATTGGCTCAGCGACAGAAAGCAAAGAGTAGTCATAAACGGTAAGGCATCTAAATGGACCAATGTAAGTAGCGGGGTACCCCCAGGGATCGGTACTAGGACCAATTCTCTTTCTAATTTACATCAACGACATAGATGAGGGTCTCACCTGTACAATCTCAAAATTTGCTGACGATACAAAAATTGCAAATAGCGTACTCTCAAAAGATCAAGTTGATGATATGCAACACAATCTAGATAAATTGTCACATTGGGCCCAAATTTGGCAAATGAGTTTCAATGCGGATAAATGTAAAGTACTACATATCGGATACCTAAATGAGAAAGCAAACTATTCGATGAATGGCACTCAGCTTAAGAATGTAAACAGAGAAACCGATCTGGAAGTAACAATATCGAGTAACCTAAAACCGAGTCAACAATGTTCAGAAGTTGTTAAGAAGGCAAACAAAATAATTGGCTTTATAGGCAGATCATTTGAGCATAAATCCAAAGACGTTATCCTAACCCTTTACAATTCCTTTGTCCGCCCTCTTCTGGAATACTGCGTTCAATGCTGGTGCCCTTATTACCAAAAAGACATAAACAAGCTAGAACGAGTTCAACGTAGAGTTACCAAAATGATACCTAGCCTAAAGAACAAACCATACGAAGAGCGTCTTAGAGAATTAAATCTATTTCCTTTAACCCAGCGCAGATTAAGAGGGGACTTAATTCAAGTGTTCAATATCATCAAAGGCATCGACAATATGAACTGTAGTAAGTACTTCACTATCAACCAATCTAATAACACGCGGGGAAACGGTTGCAAAATTATTGGTAAATCTTTTAACTCACACGAATCTAAGAATTTCTTCTTCAATCGAGTTGTCAACTTGTGGAATGGGCTTCCCTGAGACGTTATAGACTGCAGCACCGTTGATTCATTTAAATTCCGCCTAGACAAATATCTCGCATCAAACCCGCGACTGATTGTTTGTAAATGAATAACTTTATTTTATCCTCCCCTCAGTTACTAACCCATATGTCCCCTACTAACTTCCTAGTCCTGCCACGTTAGTGGCAGGGCAGTAGTTCCCTTTCCAATGTTCCCTTACCCACTCTAAACCACTGTTTGGACACTTGATCCTCAGTGTTTTAGAGGACAAGCAGCCTAGAAGGGTCACTAGATCTGTTGTTGCTTGATTTCCTTTGTACTCCTTTGTACTCTCCAACTTCCACGAGTCATCTAATACATTAAATCTATGACAGCTGGAATAAAATACAATGCATTGTCACAGGTGAAAACAAAGAGTATTTCTGGACTACCTGTGACACTATGATGCACTAGGAAGAAACTAGAACTTAATCAATAACCTACAGCCCATGACACTGCCTGGGGAGAGGGGAGAAGAGGATGGGGAGCTAACCTGCAACCCCCTCGTGGTCGCTGGGGAGCTGACGTGCATCACAACATGATGGATGTGTCTGTGCTCAACTCGTACAACCTGTACAAGCTGATGAACCCCACAATGCCCAGGAAGTACACCAACCTTCGGAGATTCCAGAAACAGCTCATTCTGGATCTCATTGGGGAATATGCCGTGCCTGAGGATGCCCCACGAGCTCACCATATGCCAGGAGCTGGCACCATGGACCGCACATACGCTTCCGAACACCACAGGAAGCACAGGATCGTCGCTCTTCCAGTAGCTGCTGGTCGCAAGACCCAGAAACAGTGCCATGTCTGCAGCCACACCACCTGAAGACCCCAGACAACCACCAAAACGTCGTTTCAGTGCCAGGAATGTCAGGTAGCACTGTGCATCACGCCTTGCCACGATGATTTCCACATCCTGGTAAACTTCTAAGTGGCACTGACCCTGAGAACACTAGTGAAATTGACACTAGAACAATAAAACACTATGTGCAAGTGAAAGAGACACTATTCTATAATTATTATAAGCGAAAGTGACACTAAAAACAATATAACAATATGTGCAAGTGAAAGAGACACAACAACTATATATTAGAGTAACTATTTAATAAGTATTTATAAGTGAAACTTCTAAAAAGTGAAATTGACACTAAAAACAATATAACAATATGTCTAAGTGAAAGAAACAACCAAATGTAATAATTACAAGTGTCAAATACGATACCGTACGGTACTGTACGCTTGCGTAGCCTAGCCTAGCCTAGCCTCTAAACCTAGTAAGTGAAAGTGACACAAAATGTATAAGTAATAATTACTAAATAATAACAGTGAGTGACAATAATTCATAAGAAGAAGAGTAATACAAGTGAAAGGGACACAATACTATTACAATAACAGTGAAAGTGACACAATAATATTACAATAACAGTGAAAGCGCCGAAAATATGTTATATAAAGCTTCATATAACTCAAATAATGGTTGAACAAGTAATAAATGACACAATAATATCACATTATCTCCATAAACACATAATATCGTGTACCGTTACAAAATCCACGGGAGCGACGAGTGACTTAGTGCGTGCTAGCCAGGGCCGCGGCAAAGCGCTCGGACACAGGCGAAAGTAAGCGGGAAATTACCTCCATTCCCATCATCATATCTTGGCAACCACTTGTCGTAGCGATGTCAACTCAATGCCATTCTACAGACGAAGGTTGGTTCTACACTATGCAATTTATTGGACTGCTCTAGGTGGTCTCAATCAGTAGATATCGAACTGTGAATTTAGCAATTTTTCAGGAATACCCCCGGACACGACGATCGCCTCATATGAGAGCCCAGGATCCGGAGGGTTTAGAATCATGTTAAGGCCATTTTCATAAACAAATTATATTTGTATTCAATCGACTATGTGGGATATTTGTTCTCTTCCACGCAGCTTTTTGCAATGCACACGGCTTTGGTGAAACCATATATGGAACACTGTTCACAATGTATTATTCATACAACGAGAGAAGTCTGAAAACTGCATGTTTCAGCCAACTTGATCTCTTCACACCAACCAGAATTGTTCAAGGGCCAAACCTGAATACATCTTTACTCAAATACCTGTACTCGTTGAATTCAATTTTAGTTCTTCATATCCATTGCAGGATTACTTCGCAGGAGCTTCAATGTTCTTTGTTGGTTTTGTGAGAGAGAGAGAGAGAGAGAGAGAGAGAGAGAGAGAGAGAGAGAGAGAGAGAGAGAGAGAGAGAGAGAGAGAGAGAGAGAGAGAGAGATTTGACGGAAACTAAATAAGGTAGATATAACATGGAAGTGAAAAGGAAGATAACTATACGGATGACATTTAAATGAATAAACGTGCAGACGGAACCAGAATATAATGATTAAATGATTGAGCTAACATGAATAATTATTATGAAAGACTAGGATTCCTGGACTGAGAGAGCTGATTATGAATAGACAATCTGAGTTATATATATACATGTATACCGGTATACATGTATACGGTATATTATATATATATATATATATATATACATATATATATATAATATATACTGTATATATATATACAGAATATATATATATATATATATATATATTTTTTCCATATATGAGCGAGGGACACAAGAGGCAGAACTGCCTGTAGCGAGTGCCTCCCCCAGAGTTGAAAGAGTGACAGGGCCAAACTCAAGGGACGTTCGAGCCAAAATGCCTGGACAATGAAGTTTGAAGCAATCTAAGTCATAGGCAGAGGGAAAGACTGATTCTGGGAAAGAGTCTCAGAGCTCAACTGTTAAATAAAAGAAAGATTTAGAATAACGTTTCACTTTTGGGTTGGAGAATTGCACAGAGTAGAGGTGGGACTGTGTTGCAAGACGGGTGCTAAGTGCTCTACGGAGAGGGGGTGGCATACACTGAGAAAGCTCTGAGGAACACTGATTATTGAAAAAGTGGTAGAATAGGGAGAGAGATGCAACATTGCGGCGAAGATAGAAAGACTGCAGAGAATTGGTGAGTGGACGTGAGTTAATGAGACGGAAGTATTTGTTTTCTACTTTGTCTAGAAGACCTTTTTGGGAGAGTGCTCCCCACACGTGTGAACAATACTCAATACATGGGTGCACTATGCCGCGCAGGGGTAAAGAACCCCCGGGGGCGGTTGAGCACACCCAGCTTCTAGAAAGCTGTTTTAGCTTGAGTGGTAATATGATCTTTCCAAGAGAAATCAGAGGAAAATGAGACACCGAGAATATTTAGAAAATGAGGGACAATATGTATGTTGTAGAAGAGTAGGTCATAGTTTTCCGGAGGAGGGAGACAAGTAGACAGATGGAGAAATTGAGTTTGGAAAGTAACAAGGTTTTCTCTGCCCCAATTAGAGATAGTAGAGAGATCAGAAGAAAGGTGCTTTATGCCCTGCTTACGTGAGTTTTGGAGTTCCTGCTGTGATTGCTGTTGTGGAAGGATAGTTGAATAGTGTAATATAGAGTCGTCAGCATACGAGGGGATTGGACTGGAGGTGCAGTTGAGAAGGTCGTTATTAAATAATAGGAAGATAATTGGAGATAGGACAGAACCCTGAGGAACACCAGAGTTCATAGGTTGAGTAAGTAAATGGTGGCTGTGCACAACGAACTGCAGCTATGGAACGGCCGGAAAGGAAATTAGAGACAAAGGTACAGATGGAGGGATAAAAACCGAAGGAGGGTAGTTTGGAAATGAGGGATTTGTGCCAGACTCAATCAAAGGCCTTCAATATGTCTAGCACAACAGAAAAAGTCTCACCGAAGTCCTGAATGGCGCCTCCAATTTGCAGCAAGTTAGGAGCATTATTAAGGCTTTTAAAGGGTTAAAATAGAGTGCAAATGGCCGGGAGCGCAGCGGGCCAGACAGCCGACTCCCAGGGCTTACCGCCGCCCATTAACTCATGTTTCCTGTGTTCTCGAGAGGCCGGCAGTGTAGCCAGTAGTGAGCATAGCTGGGAAAAATATGCCACTATACGCTAAACTCCCATGTTACTGGTACCACTGTATGAGAACCACGAGTGCTACGTAGCTCGTTCTGGTCTCATTTTGAAGCTTTTAGTGCCTAGTTTTTTGCTGAATAAATTTATTTTTCATGCAGATACTTGATTTATCATTCAGGAGGGCCTGTAATATGCCCAAATAAGCCCAAAACCCCCCGCTAGACAAGGGTTAAGGAAGTCATACTGGCAGTCTGAGAGTAGGTTATGGAAAGTTAAATGCTTAAGAAATTTTGAGGTAAGAATAGTTTGACAAAATTTAGAGATACAAGAAATGAGAGCAATTGGACGAAAGTTGGAGGGTTGAGAGCGGTCACCCTTCTTTGGGACAGGTTGAATGAGAGCGAACTTCCAGCAAGAAGGGAAGACGATAGAGGATAGACAGATATGGAAGAATTTGCCTAGGCAGGGAGTCAGCATGGAAGCAAAGTTTTTTAGTACAACAGAAGGAACACCGTCCTGTCCATACGCCTTCTTAGTATTAAGCACAGAGAGGGTGGAAAATACATCCTTGGAAGAGATTATGATGTTAGGCATAAGTAGGAGAGAGGGGGTGGATAGGGAGGAATAGCACAAGAATCATCCAAAGTAGAGTGTTTAGCGAAAGTATAAGCGAAAAATTCAGCTTTGTCAGAGGAAAAAGTGATGGTAGTGTTGTCAGAGTGGAAAAGAGGAGGGTAAGACAAAGAAGAAAAGTTGTTAGACAGGTTTTTAGCTAGATGCCAGAAAACTTGGGAAGAGCTAGAGTTGAATAGTTCAGTGCATTTATTATTGATGAAATAAATTATTATATATATATATATATCCCTCCGCCCCTCCCTCTCCGCCCTCCTCTCTCTTACTTATGCCTAATATCCTAATCTCTTCAAAAGATGTACTTTCTACCCTCTCTGGGCTTAACATTAATAAGGCGTACGGTCCGGACGGTGTTCCTCCTGTTGTTCTCAAACACTGACTCCCTGCCTAGGCAAACTCTTTCGTCTCTGTTTATCCTCTAACGTCTTCCCTTCATGCTGGAAGTTTGCTCACATTCAACCTGTCCCAAAGAAGGGTGACCGCTCTCAACCCTCCAACTATCGTCCAATTGCTCTCATTTCTTGTCTTTCTAAAGTTTTTGAAACTATTCTTGCTTCCAAATTTCTTAAGCATTTCTCTTCTCATAATCTGCTCTCAGATCGCCAGTATGGCTTCCTTAAGGGTCGCTCTACTGGTGATCTTCTTTCATATCTTACTAACTCTTGGTCATCCTCCTTTCGGGACTTCGGTGAGACTTTTTCTATTGCACTAGACATATCGAAAGCCTTCGATAGAGTCTGGCATAAATCTTTAATTTCTAAACTACCCTCCTTCGGTTTCTATCCCTCCATCTGTGCCTTTGTCTCTAATTTCCTTTCCGGCCGTTCCATAGCCGCGGTTGTGGACGGCCATTGTTCACTTCCTCACCCTATAAACTCCGGTGTTCCTCAGGGCTCTGTCCTATCTCCTATTCTCTTTCTAATTTTTATAAATGATCTCCTTAACTGTACCTTAATTCCCATCCATTCGTACGTAGACGACTCAACCTTACACTACTCCTTTACTTTTTTCAGAACGCCCCAGCCAGCAATCCCTCAACGACAAACGTAATGAAGCCATACAACTCTTAAATTCTGATCTAAATACTATTTCTAATTGGGGCAGAGAAAACCTTGTTAACTTTAATGCTTCCAAAACCCAATTTCTCCATCTATCTACCGGTCAGGATCTCCCAGCGGACTATCCCTTATTCTTCAACAATACAAAAATCAACCCTTCATCTTCTCTCAATATTCTTGGTGTTTCTTTTTCTTCTGCTCTCATTTGGAAGGACCATATTACCAGTCTTGCTAAGGCAGCCTCCCAGAAGCTGGGTGTGCTCAACCGCCTTAGGGGGTTCTTTTTTCCCCTGCGCAGCTTCTTGCTCTGTACAGGGGCATAGTGCGCCCTTGCATTGAGTATTGTTCCCATGTGTGGGGAGGTTCCTCTCACACCGCTCTCCTAGACAAGGTTGAAAGGAAGGCCTTTCGTATCATTAACTCCCGTCCACTCACCAACTCTCTGCAATCTCTCTCTCTCCGCCGCAATGTTGCATCTCTCTCACTATTCTATCGCTACTATAATAATCAGTGTTCCTCAGAGCTATCCCAGTGCATACCACCTCCTTTACGTAGGGCACGTGGTACCCGTCTTGCAACTCGATCCCACCCCTACTCTGTGCAACTCTCCAACCCAAGAGTGAAACGTTACTCTCAAACTTTCTTCTACTCAACAGCTGAGCTCTGGAACTCTCTCCCAGAATCAGTTTTTCCCGCTGCCTATGACTTAAATTGCTTCAAACTCCGTGTGTCTAGGCATTTTGGCTCAAACGTCCCTTGATATTGGCCCTGTCACTCTTTCAACTATGGGGGAGGCACTCGCTATAGGCAGTTATGCCTTTTGCCTCCCTCAATCACATAGAAAAAAAAAATGTATATGTACTGTATATATACTGTATATATATATATATATATATATATATATATATATATATATATATATAGGGGAGGTGTGGCGGAGTGGTCTTGCCACTGGACTCGTAATCCAATGGACCCGGGTTCGAATCCCAATATGTCAATGGGAAGATATTATTGGGATGGAATTTGTGCTGTACCTAGTATCTGTGCATTACCACAGCACACCGAAATGCCAAAAAAATACCCTCATTGTTCCCTGATTAAATAGCATTGTGTGAATATTCCAATATTCAAAAATATTCTACAGGGGGGCAATGCCTAGTGAGTTAATTGCTCAATAGGTGGCCTTCTGAGAGTGAGGGTCCGAGTGTGGGGTATGAGACTGTGAAGCACAGAGGCGAGGCGGCTTCAGAGATGGAGTTGCTTCGAGCCGTGGAGCTTCGCATGTCTCACTCCCTAAACTGGAGCAAGACCTCACGGGCCTCACCGTGTTCAGAGGTTGAGTATAAAGGCTATCAGCCAATGCCCGAGAGGGAGTAGTTGGAATATAGAAAAAAAACAAAAATTATATATATATATACTGTATATACCAGTATATATATATATATTGTTACGTATCTTGATCCTCAAGTGGTTAACTTGATGAATCTAGATAGCACAGAGATATATATTAAGGTATCAGTCAGCTGAAGGCAAAACAAAAGTAAAATCTAATAAAATAATTTCCTGTTGCTTCCTTTCCTTTTGGATCTTAGGACTTGGTATCCTTTATTGACTGATCCTCTTTAATTATAAAAATACTGAAACTAATTAAAGTCATTTAGTATTTATAAAGGATTATTATTTAACCGAAGCTTAGTAGGCTATGGTTATGAACCGAATAAGTTATAGCTAAAGAAGGACTATTAATTTTATAAAAAGTCTTGAAAGATAAATATTAAAGTAAGAATATTTCTGTCTCTTACCCTTTTTGAAATGAATAGATAGTTTTCTTCTATGTCCTTTTATTTATATTTAATGTAATTATTCTTGGTTCTTGTCTTACGTTAATAGTATTATATTATTATTATCATCAGGAGTAATATCAAAGTCACATAAAAAGTTAGATATATATTTAATAATTAGTTAAATTTATTTCTTAACCACGTAACATTGAGGTTTGATTATGAGTAAATAAAGTTACAGGATCGTTTCATAGATTCGATTCAGGTCTCACTCAAATAATATGAAAAGCAAAAATAATATTTTGAAGCAAAAGAATTTTCTTCAGCTTAGAAAATCACTATAAGTAATATTAACACAGCCATGTTAGTCTAAGGCGATATTACTAATACGAGACAATAGCATCACCGTACTAAGCACCATTAAGCACTGTAAGCTTAATTCAAAGAAAATGAAAGAACTCGTAAGTATTAATATAAAACAATAGTATTACTTTCATCATAACCCAATTACTTAAAGAGTTGCTTTAGTCCACAAGTTAGTCAACTAAAATAGTTAAGTACATAATAATAGCGTTAACGTTAATTCCCAATCAAATAGTTAACCTTAATTAGCGGCAAACATAAGTCGAGTTAAAAAAAGCTGGACTATGTGGCGGCGCTCGACATAGGTCGAGTGGCAATTTCAGCACGTAATGTGGCTGAGAGAGAGAGACAAGTGGTGGCAGGAGACTAGCGAGCGTATGACTGCTCCAGACCACCGCGGCGAACCTACTGACACAAATCTCAGCTCCCTCCTCCCTCTCTCACTCGCTACATACTCAATTATGTACCGAACACCGAATTACTGCTTTTTGCACTCGCGTTGCACGGTTATTGCAAGAAAACTATCCATCATACAAGGATCGTTATGGTGTCATTCGAAAGCTCTGTTTATGCCCTTTCAGGGATAGGTACTTGTTTTACGTTCTGGGTCTTATTTAGGCATGAAAATGATCACGTAAACAGCCCTATTTTGGCTAAAAACACCCCGCTGTGCGGTACATATAATAAACCGCATAGGCCGCTCGTAAGGTGTTAAGTACATAAATAGTAGCGTTAACGTTAATTCGCAATCAAATAGTTAAACACATAATAGTAGCGTTCACGTTAATTCCCAATTAAATAGTTAAACACATTACACATTAAACACATCACGTTAATTCCCAATCACATATCTCACTAACCAACATAACGTAAGTGTTTACACCGAACACACTTAACACATTTATATAATCTGACTGACAGTCACAATCCCATTATAATACTTCACCCCGTCTTCCTCCAGCTGCAAGTTCACCTTCCCCAACTCCAAATGAGACTGATTTGAATGCCCACAACTCGGGTCTTATATACCAAACAATGATGGTGTAGGAACGAATCAGGAGGCGGCGGGTGGTGCCGGCGCAATCATAGCTCCTCGAATCACATAACAGGTGCGAGGTCCATTCACAGCTCCTGGCGTCGATCATACGTCATAGCATCGGTCATCGAGGTGTGAAGGCTAGCATGCTGGTATGGGGCGAGATGGTTTGCCCACTCGCTCGTTCGCTAGTCTGCTTCACCACTTGGGTAGTTTGGCTCCTTGAACTCTAATTCTAACTCTTAAATTAACATACAGGGCTCCGTATGTCACACCTCCCCCCTAGAAAAGAGTTTAAGGAGTATAATACATATTAAACATAATACATAAATAGATTCACCACCAGATTGGCAACAGCAAGATTATAATGAGGATATAATAAGGATATCACCCAAAGTAGGCAACGTCTCCAGGTACCACATCAGAACATAGCCGGAACGTAGCTGAGCGTTAATTCGAACTGCAAGGCATCTCACAGCTGAAGGCTTAAAAGCGCACTACAAAAGCATGATATTTACCTCGCTAACAAGGGAGAGCTAATTGCCAAAATCCTCTCATCAAATTATACTTACTGCTGCATGAGACCAAAATGGTAAATGCAATCTTTGATCCGTGGCAGTGGATAGGTATCGTTCTTTGTGACAGCATTGACTTGCCTATAGACCCTACATAACCTATGGCTCCCGTCTGGCTTTGGCACAAGTATGACCGGACTACTCCACTGGCTTAAGGCCCTTGTGATCAGCTGGTTTGAAAAAATTAAGTCAAGCTCGACCTGCAGTATACTCCTGCGTTGTGGCGAGACACGGTAGGGGGATAGTTTAATGGGAGTTGCATCCCCTACGTCGATGTCGTGCACGGCCAAAGAAGTAAGCCCTGGAGTATCACGGAACACATTGGGAGACAGAGATAAAACAGAGATTAGTTGGTTCGCTTGATCAGAGGGAAGATGACATAGTTTAAATGGTAGTTCCCTCAAAGCCACTGAATTATACTGAAAGTTGGATAGGCTACATGACAAGTCAAAGTCTGCATGGATACCTTCAGGCTCTGGAACAGTCTGTTGCGGTTCAGTAAGAGAACTGAAGACTTTGTCCGCACCAGGCTGCTCACAGGTCCTGACATTCACTGCCACAGTGGGAGAATCTGGAAGAGAGGAATCAGGGGACCTATGGTAGGGCTTCAACATATTTATATGGAATACTTGCGTGGGCTTTCTCCTGTCTGGGGTAGTGACTAGATAATCGGTAATGCTCACCCCTCCGAATGATCTTATATGGGCCCCTGAACTTGGCAGATAAAGGTTGGCCAAAAGGGGAGCAGGACCAAAACCTCACGAGTAGCAAATAAAAGAAAAGGTACCCCCTTATCCCACTCAACTCCGGTCTCTGTACAATACTTACGTAACATTCCTTTAATGTCTGATGATATCGTTCGAGAACCCCTTGACTCTCTGGGTGGTAGGTGCTAGACTTACATGCTCGATACCCAACTCCTTCAGGGACTGCTGGAAAATGTTAGAGGTAAAATTAGTTCCTTGATCACTTTGCACCTCATGGGGGAAACCCATTCTGGTGAAAAATTTGAGCAGTTCCTTGATTACAGTTGGAGCAGAGGTAGTCCTTAAGGGTATAGCCTCTGGGTAGCGAGTTGCCATGTCCATGATAGTTACTAAATAAATGTTACCTTGGGAAGTCTTAGGCAATGGGCCTACAATGTCCACTACCACCCGAGTAAAAGGATTCTCGAAAACGGGCAAGGGCACCAGAGGATGTACAGGCACCTTCTGATTGGGTTTTCCTGTCATCTGGCAAGTGTGACACACTCTACAACACTCCACTACATCTGCACGCATTCCTGGCCAGTAAAAGTGGGATCTGATTCTGTCTAGAGTCTTTCTCACACCTAGGTGTCCTGCCAATGGTATACAATGTGCCATTTCCATGATATCTTTACGACAAGGTTTGGGGACTACTACTTGATGGACGTCCCAAGCCCCGTCATCGATTGGTCTGTGTGGCGGTCTCCATCTTCGCCACAATACTCCTCCTTTGAGGTAGAAACATTCACCACCCTCCTTCTCGCATTCCTCTTCACTCACGGACCTGGCAGCTAACTCCTTGCATTCACAATCATCTCTCTGTAGCTCTACCAGGCCACTAGGACAATTTGGAGGGGTTTCATGGTCATCGTTAGGGTCAAGATGAGCCATAAAGGTGTCAGATAAATCCACCTCAGTCACATCATCAGGCACAGTTGGAGCATCATTCACACTCTCATCATCCCTTTCATCAACTCTTACATTCGGTACATTTCGGTCTGAGGGAACTGCTACTTGAGACATTGAACGTGTGACAGCACACACAGGGAAAACAGTTGGCATCTCCTTTTCGAGCTCACCGGTTAGTGGCTCGTTAACAGGGGAAAGTGACAAAATGGGGTCTGGTCGGACCTTCTCACCTGCTACATCATTCCCCAAAAGGAGAGTTACCCCAGGCACAGGGATATCTTGGGACCTACACAAAGCTATGGTGGCCTCACCCTGTAGTAACTCGCATTCAATTTCGCCTTTTACCAAGTATGCATAAAACTGGCCTCCAGCACCTCTCATTACAACTGGTTTCGCCAGGTGGGCACTCAGTGTAAGGATTCACCATGAGGGTGCTAGTAGAACCTGTGTCTCTCAGAATTTTTACCTCATGCATGCAACCATTTAATCTCACGTTGCCAGATGAAATAAAGGGACGGTAACTGTCCTGCACTGATGGTGAAATTATTATTGGTTTAACCCTTGTGGGTTGCACCACACATGCTACTACACCCCTGTCTAGATGATTTACGTTAGCTGCTAGGTACTCCTTCTGTCGAGAGTCCTGCATTAAAGGAACTTTTGGTGCTAGGTACTCCTTCTGTCGGGAGTCCTGCATTAAAGGAACATTTGGTGCTAGGTACTCCTTCTGTCGGGAGCCCTGCATTAAAGGCACACATGGAATTTGAGATACGGCGGCAACTGTCTGCCCCGATCTCTCGGTTTTTTCCTTGGCCCAGCACTGAAAAGCTAGGTGGCCTCTCATGCCACAAAAAGTACATACTTTAGGGGATACGGGAAAGTTCCCTCTTTGAGCATTACTATTTATTTGGGGCCCACCTCTGTTACCATTGCCCTGAGTCGCATTTTTAGTTGGGGGAACAATTCTATTTTGGCAAGCTGGGGAAGACGTTATAGGCTTGTGACTGGGTCGGTCAGATTTGTGATTGGGATACTTAAAATTAGAACTAGAATTATCGTAGGGCTTCTTTCCACGAAATTTGTTGTTGAGCACGTATGTGTCAGCCATGTCAGCAGCGTCAGCAAGACAATCTACCTTTTTCCCCTTTAAATGATAGGATACAGAAGAACCAATTTTCCATAGGAAATTTTCTAACAGGACCAACTCCTTCAGATCGTTGTAGCTTGTGACTTTCTTACTCTTGACCCAATGATTGAAAGTTTTAGTCATGGTCCTGGCAAATACCTTATGGGTTTCTTCTACTTTCTTCTGGTTTTTACGGAAAGATTGCCTGTAAGCCTCAGGCTGCAATTGATAGGTTTTTAGGATAGCTTCTTTGAGATTGTCATAATCCTGCCTAACTTCTGCTACTTCTGACAAATACGTGGCTCGAGCCTGCCCTGTCAAAACAGTTTGTAACATAAAAGGCCATTGATCTCTTGTCCACTTCATACCTCCAGCAACTTCCTCAAACAAAACAAAGAAATCCTGCACATTATCCTCAGTGAAAGGTGGAATGACACTAGTCATAGTTAATCCCAGAGGGGGAGCAATTACGGGAGCATTTGTATTGACATTTAGTTGAGCCGTTTGATATTGATATTGATAATGTTCGGTCTTTATTCTGGCTTCTTCGATATTTGCTCTGGCTTTTATGCTGGCTTCTTCGGTATTTATTCTGGCTAGTTCTATTTTTAGTCTGGCTAGTTCCAGTACTTGATCACCAGTCAAACCAGGTGGCAATTGTTCATCAAGTTGGCTAGGTTTACTAGGGATCCCACCAACTGCTCCGTCTCCCTCCCCGCCTTCTACAGGGAACAGGTGGGTTTTTATGGTCTGAGCCACCTCTACTTTAGACATGTTTGAAACAGTTAATTTGAGATGTGAGGCAAGCACTTTCAGTTCGGATTTTGACAGACAGTCAATATCAGGGGATGTGGGTTCTGATTCTATGAAAACTCGAGCATCTTCTTCATTAATTAGTTGAGGCATGATTAATATTTGATTTTTAAGTAGTGAAACGTTAATGAAACAGAGTGAAACTGTATGAAACGAATCCTGGCAAGGTCGCCACTCTTCTGTTACGTATCTTGATCCTCAAGTGGTTAACTTGATGAATCTAGATAGCACAGAGATATATATTAAGGTATCAGTCAGCTGAAGGCAAAACAAAAGTAAAATCTAATAAAATAATTTCCTGTTGTTGCTTCCTTTCCTTTTGGATCTTAGGACTTGGTATCCTTTATTGACTGATCCTCTTTAATTATAAAAATACTGAAACTAATTAAAGTCATTTAGTATTTATAAAGGATTATTATTTAACCGAAGCTTAGTAGGCTATGGTTATGAACCGAATAAGTTATAGCTAAAGAAGGACTATTAATTTTATAAAAAGTCTTGAAAGATAAATATTAAAGTAAGAATATTTCTGTCTCTTACCCTTTTTGAAATGAATAGATAGTTTTCTTCTATGTCCTTTTATTTATATTTAATGTAATTATTCTTGGTTCTTGTCTTACGTTAATAGTATTATATTATTATATCATCAGGAGTAATATCAAAGTCACATAAAAAGTTAGATATATATTTAATAATTAGTTAAATTTATTTCTTAACCACGTAACATTGAGGTTTGATTATGAGTAAATGAGATAACAGGATCGTATCATAGATTCGATTCAGGTCTCACTCAAATAATATGAAAAGCAAAATATAATATTTTGAAGCAAAAGAATTTTCTTCAGCTTAGAAAATCACTATAAGTAATATTAACACAGCCATGTTAGTCTAAGGCGATATTACTAATACGAGACAATAGCATCACCGTACTAAGCACCATTAAGCACTGTAAGCTTAATTCAAAGAAAATGAAAGAACTCGTAAGTATTAATATAAAACAATAGTATTACTTTCATCATAACCCAATTACTTAAAGAGTTGCTTTAGTCCACAAGTTAGTCAACTAAAATAGTTAAGTACATAATAATAGCGTTAACGTTAATTCCCAATCAAATAGTTAAGTACATAAATAGTAGCGTTAACGTTAATTCGCAATCAAATAGTTAAACACATAATAGTAGCGTTCACGTTAATTCCCAATTAAATAGTTAAACACATTACACACATTAAAACACATCACGTTAATTCCCAATCACATATCTCACTAACCAACATAACGTAAGTGTTTACACCGAACACACTTAACACACATTTATATAATCTGACTGACAGTCACAATCCCATTATAATACTTCACCCCGTCTTCCTCCAGCTGCAAGTTCACCTTCCCCAACTCCAAATGAGACTGATTTGAATGCCCACAACTCGGGTCTTATATACCAAACAATGATGGTGTAGGAACGAATCAGGAGGCGGCGGGTGGTGCCGGCGCCAATCATAGCTCCTCGAATCACATAACAGGTGCGAGGTCCATTCACAGCTCCTGGCGTCGATCATAAGTCATAGCATCGGTCATCGAGGTGTGAAGGCTAGCATGCTGGTATGGGGCGAGATGGTTTGCCCACTCGCTCGTTCGCTAGTCTGCTTCACCACTTGGGTAGTTTGGCTCCTTGAACTCTAATTCTAACTCTTAAATTAACATACAGGGCTCCGTATGTCACAATATATATACAGAGAGAGAAAGAGAGAGAGAGACAATGAAGTTTGCATACAAGGTCTGAATTATAGATACAAATCTGATAAGGGAAAGAGTAAAGAAATATTTAAAAGTGGTATAGTTTGCATAATAATATCACACTTAATTTAATGGACCGGCGACATTTGTTTTAATATTATTCTAGCTATATGTAGACAATTTTGTGCAGTATAAGAAGGATCGGTAGTACGGTAGTAACTTTTTTTTAAATGAGATAGTTCGAAGCCTGTTCTTTATTGAATACAATAGTCTATAATAGCAAAATATAGTATAAAGGACGGTGCTGGTACAGAATGGGTAACATCTGTAAAACTAATTCTGAAGAGGACATAATAATAATATTGTATGGTTTACTTTGCCTTCAATGGTATTGTAGGTATTATAATAGTGATACAAAGTGTGCAGTTCCAAACACATGAACCTGGTACGAGTGGTCTGAACGACTGACAGGATCTAATTGGGGATGGTTGTTTTTTCTGGACCACCTTATCTCTCATGTTTAGCCGCATTACTTTTGAGATTTTAGTTGGCGATTACAAGACCTCTCGCCCCATTTATTTGTCAATATTAAGAACTTTCGTGCTATTTAGTTTGTGGTGTCTTATTTTTGTTCTTGGCAAGCGATAGCTAGCCTATAATTTAGGGGGGAACCGGCCTTCGGCCAGGACATTTTTCTACCAAAAAATATAAAAATTTATCTTGAAAATGAGTTGGGTATTTTTTTTTTTTAAAGCTTGATGGAGGTCTAGCAAGGAAATTAAATAATATATAAACATACACACAAAAATTACCAGTTAAATTAATACTAAAGGGGGGGGGATGGTTGTTTTTTCTGTACCCCCTTCTCCCACAAGTTCAACCCCATAAGTTATGAGACTATAAGAAGTTTGCTCCATTTCTTTGGCGATTTTAAGATCTTTCGCCCCATATTTTGCCAATATTTATATCTTTCATACAATTTAGGTGTCATTTTTGTTTTCCTGATGAGCGAAAGTGAGCCTGTAATGTAAGAGGAACTGCCCTTTGGCCGGGAAATTTTGCTTTCGAAAATTGCACAAATTTATCTTGTGGGTGTTTTTTTATGATTAATGGAGGCTTATGGAGGAATCTAAATAATACAAAAAAAATACACATTTTCAAACTAGCATGGGAGGAAGGAAGTGCGCCTGATGACTGGAAGACAGGCATAATAGTCCCCCTGTATAAGAAAGGGGAAAGAGGAGTGTTTGGTAACCACTGGGGATATGTCTGCTAAGCGTAGTAGAGAAGGTGTACAGTAGGGCAGTGGTCGAGAGAATAAAGAGATGGGTAGGTTATGGGTAGGGTAGGTTTAGGAATGGAAAAGGATGTGTAGATAAGAGTTTTACCCTGAAATGTGTTGTGGAGAAATATCTGGAGAAACTACAAAAGTTGCATGCTGCCTTTATGGACTTGGAGAAGGCTTACGACAGAGTTGATAGAGAAGGTATGTGGAAAGTACTGAGAATATACAGAGTAGATGGCAAGTTGCTGAAAGCAGTGAAGAGCATGTATGAGGATGCAAAGGCGTCTGTGCCTGTGGAGAATAAACAGAGCGAGTTCTTTGATCCGACTGTTGGGTTTAAGCAAGGGTGTGTGTGATGTCCACATAGTTTTTCAATACATATATGGAGGGAGTCATGAAAGAAATACCAGGAAGAGCAACGGATGTTGGTGTATTGCTGATAAGAAAAGGACACAAGGGGAAGTTACCTGTACTGCTGTTTTCCGATAATACAGTTCTGATGAGCAATAGTGAATGGTAGTTGTAGGGTCCGATAAATATGTTTGGAACAGTGTGTGAAAAATGGAACCTGAAGGTAAATGCAGGGAAGAGCAAGTTTATGTTTTTTGAAAGGGGTGCAGCCACAGAGTGTAAGGTTAGGTTGAACGGTCAGGCTATGGAGAATGTCAGCTCATTTAAGTATTTGGGCAGTGTGTTCATGAGTAAAGATGGGAGTATGGATGAAGAAGTGCGGGAGAGGGTGCAACAGGGGAAGAGGGTTGTAGGAACACTGAAAGCAGTAACAAGAAATAGGGTGGTCAGCATGGAAGTAAAGAAGTCCTTGCATGACAGTGTGGTAATCCCGACATTGACTTATGGGAGCGAAGCATGGAGGTTGGTGAAGAGACTCAAACCAAGAGTGAGAGGGGTGGAAATTAGTTACTTGAGAAGTGCGTGCGGAGTTACATGAAGGGATAGACAGACTAATGAAGAAGTACGAGAGAGGTATGGTGTGAATGTAGATGTGCTGGAAAGTGTGAAAAGGAGCACCATGAGATGGTTTGGCCATGTGGAACATATGGGAAGTGAGAGAATGCCTAAGAGAGTGTACGATAGTGGACAGAGAGGGAGAGGTAGACCGAGTGAGGTGGAAAGATGGAGTTAAGAAGTATATGCGTGAAAGCGGTGCTGGATGGGAGGAGGGATGTCAACTGACTGGGGACAGAGGTGCATGGGGGCGTTTCGTTTGTGACCACCCCTTCGGGTATCACGGCGTCCGGCAATAGATAGATAGATAGATAGATAGATAAATACGCCCATCACCCTTAGAAATAAAAGCCTGCATTGTCACTAAGGATGAGAATAAGTGCAGGAAAACTTTGGTCGTGGGAAATGCATTAATTACGAAAATTCTTGCGCGGTAAAAGACACTCGCAAACTCTTCACTACTTTCCTTTCTTCAGGCCTCTCTCTCCGCCGGCTTTTTCTCAATCTGCCTTTTTCCCTTCCTCTCCATTCCTCTCTTTTGACCTCCTTTCGCTTCTTTCCGACTCACATCTTCACGTCTTCTCTTCACACTAGTATGTTTGTTTTTTTCTCCACGATATTTTCCATTATTTTGTTATATTTATTCGCTGTTTTATGGAGAGGTTTTGGTTTTTGTGGACCTTTATCTCTCTCATCTTTAGCCCCAATAGTTTTGAGCTTATGAAACTTGTGCTCCATTTCTTAGTCCAAAATGTTTGTATACCAAAACAAAAAGTGCAAATTTATCTCTTAGGGGGGTCTTGGGGATGTTTTTTTATATTTATTTAATTTTGTATATAAACTTTTTTTTTTTTTTTTTTTTTAATTCTTAATAGAGGTAGCCTATAGGGACCGAACTTCCCCCCCCCCCCCCCCCCACCCCACCCCCAACACCCTCTCTCTCTTTAGTCTTTGGGTAAAACTATCAAATAATCCTTTGACTTCTAAAATTGCCACTTAAATTGAATACAATCGTTTAATGATAGCCAAATTAAATAAACTGTTCCGCTTAGGAATTGGCAATTTTAGTTAAGTAACTAATATTGGTCTTTAGTAAGTTAATGCCACTCCTTTATAGGGAAGGTGTTTTCATCACTCCGGATGATTGTACTTAATCTATAGAGGGCTCTTCCAGGGCATGGAGTTAACCCTTTGAGGATAATTATGAGTTTTAGTAGTTTCTTCTGCCTACTAGATTATTTTTTACATCCTCGGAAAAACCTCTAGCATTCAAAGGGGTAAAGTCGATCTCAATTTACGTTTTGACCCAAAGAGATCCCTACTTCACTTAAACCTTTCTGTGCCAGCGACGTCTGCTATATTTTATTCTAGCTACCGGTACATCTAGAAGATTTTATGCAGTTTAAAAAGGATCTGTGGCAGTTAAATAGGCTGAGACAGTTCACTGCCTTGTATTTGCTAGAAATCCTTCCTGGCATGAATACAATCGATTAGTAGTAGCGACATCTTTTTAATTTAATTTTTGCTATATTTAGATGATTGTGTGCACTTTAAAAAGGATCTGTGATTTTAAAAACCGTAAAGTAAGATAATTCGAAGCCTGTTTATGGTTGGAGGCTCAATTAAAACTGAATAACATTGTTTAAGTGTAGCTCCAATAAAGTTAAAAGGACGACACCGGTACTGCAAGGGTTAAAACTCCTGTGTTTCTACCCTTCCCCTATTTCTACCTTCCATTCCTTTAATAATCCTATATGTGTGGCTCTCCCATCTCCACTCGTCCTCCTCCCCTCTAATACTCCGGTATATTTATTACTGCAATGATCTCCTTCCCCTCCCTATTCCCTATTCGCCCCTACTCTCACTATCTCGGTCCCCCCCCCCCCCCCCCCCTCTCGCTCTCTATTTGCATTGTTATTCCTCAGGTATTTGTAAACTTATTCAAGTTAAAGTTAAATTCAACACTTTTCAATTTAAATAATCTTCCTTCACAAAAAGTTAACTTTGTCTTTCGTCGAGTTCTAAACATATTCAAAATAATAATGTGCTTTTATAGTTTCATAATTATATTCTAGTTTGTTTTTGTCGAACATATTTGGTACACCGTCATGACTCAAACGTTTGCAAAGGTTTTGTTCTGTTGGTCAATTTTAGCAATCTAAACTGTATTCCAGCAAGTAAATTGTTGCATAAATTTAATCATTTTAAGATCAATTATTGTGACTATTTTAAAATTTGATATCAATAATTTTAATCAAACATTATTAACTTGAAGTTTCTATTATAACCCCTGCTTACTTGTTCTCTGTATGTATTAATATTTGTGTTGTTGTTATTATTATTATTATTATTATAATTAATTGTTCTTGTTAATGGAGTACTCTTTTGTTTAAATCTATTGTGCCTTCTTCATATTTTCAAATATTTGTATTTATTATACTATATCTATTCATTGTCGATAGGATCAATTGCTTGCTTTTGTGATGTCCTTAGTTTATTTGTACAATAAATGTAAGTTTTTAGTAGGGTAGAAATTGTTAGGAGTCACTTGAAGTATGCTATGCTTACAGGTACCTACCCGATAGCACTATCGTTAGTGACTGATGTATGTGTTTTGTACTTTTGTTGATATCTTGTCAAATTGCAAATTTAGCTTAATATAAAATTTGATATAAATTGTAGTTACTTTATTCATACAGAATTTAGTAAAATTTACCAGAACGTCCCGGACTTCCCAAATTGAGTAATTCCTTGAACATGAGGTGCATTGTTATGTGTGTGATCAGTTTACTTGGGAAACAAATTAACTTGCTCATGTAGTTATGTACACCGTATGTGGTGGATTGTGTTCTTTAATTTCAAAATGTTATTTTATCAAGCGTTGTTTCCACATAGCGATTTTGATCAGTTACTTTGCATTTATCTTGTACCGTCCCAGTTTTAGTTTGTTTATTTTGCAAGTTTTAAGTTATAATCTATTGTTAGTGGAGTGTGTGAGTCTTTTTTAATATGTATTTTGAATAACTTTTTATTTGAGACTCGCTGCTATATAATATATCATACTTGAACGGTCTTCATAACTGAATAATATATTATATATGCTTTGCAATACCGATGTAGCTAAAGGTAAACCGAAGTGAACGTAGGCCTAGTATATTTCTGTTTAACCTAATTTGTCAGAATCCAAAATTTGAGTAGGCCTACTAAGACTTCTGCGGGAAAGTAACAAGATTCTCACGAGTAATATATTGTAGTACATGTTTACAGAATATATACTGTATATATAAGTGATATTGTGCGAGCCTATTCAATGCAAACCAAAGAAAGCATTATTGTGTAAGATAACACTGTATTATACTGTACATCTGAGGCGGTATATCGATCTTTTATAACAAATATCGCCAGTCATTACCTTCCTAATCCTTCTTGTCATCATAGTCCCAACCCATAATATATATGTACAACCCCTGCACATTACACAGCTCAGTAACAGTCCTATGCTGGACCCACAGTGTAAAGACAGAAGTATATTGTGCAACAGTTTGAATAACGTGTCTATTTTAATGCGCAATGCAAATGTACTAGGCTAAATGTGTATGTTTTAAGAGATGAATAAATAATATATGAATATAGGGCATCATTACACATCTGCTATAAGAAGAGAACTGCAAGCATATATATATATATATACCTGTAACTATAAAACCATACCTGGTGCCTTTGATGTTATGCTCAGCAGCTCAGGTGTATCAGCCGGGGTAGGTGATTCATCTTTCCTGGTAACTCGAAACTCCAAGTGTCCGCCACCCTCCCTGGAATGGTACACAACAAACATTAACAAAGGGTTATTACAATTACAGGGTGATCCAGTCGGGTTTATAGAGATTTTCAATAAAAACAAAAATCTGGACCCCCTTCTCTCTCATGCTTAGCCTAATTGGTTTTGAGATGTTAAGACATTCACCCCATTTGTTTGGCGTTTTCATGACCTTTCACCCCATTTATGTAATGTTAAGACCTTTCGTGCCATTTAGTTGTCAATTTTTTTCCTGGCGAGCCTGTAATTTAGGAGGAATCGGCCATTGACCGGGAAAAAATTTGCTCGAAAGATGATCTTTAGTGGTATTTATTTTAGATTGCTGGAGGTATAGGTAGCTAGCACACACTAAAAACCTCCCATTAACACAAGGGCCTGGGCCCTCCATTGTTCGTATCTGCTGAGAATAGTAGGCACGTTGAATGGCAGAAAAAAAACAAAGTTTAACCCCTTCCGTACCTGTGACGTCATTTCAATTATATTCTAGCTACATTTAGACGATTTTATGAAGCTCACGATAGATATATGGTAGCTAAAAAGAATTAATTGATATTTAATTAAGATAGTCGGTTGCTTTATAATTGGTAGACATCCTTCCTAAGCTGAAAAAAATAGTCTAATAGTGGCCAGAAATTTATGAAAAGGATGTCACCGGTAGATAAAGGGTTAAACACCAGACCTATGAAGATGAAAGGGCAATCCATATAGTTAGCGTTTAGAAGGGCATTTAATATTCAGAGTAACTTAAATTATATTGGGTCAAAAGTTATTTCTTCGCATTTTAGGGTACAATCCGGAGCAGAAATCCGGATGCGTGAGAGGATATCCCATTCGGTACCAGGGACGTCATTTTCATCATATTCTGGCACCTATTAGACTACTTTATTCAGCTTAGGAAGGACCTCCATAAATAATAAGGCTTCAAACTATCTCAACCAACCCTTTTAACTACCACATATCCTTCCTAAGCTGCATAATACTGTCTAAATATATCTAGAATCAAATATATCATGTCGCTGGTACTCAAAGGGTTAATATTGTACAGTTAACCTCTTCACTACCGGGTCGAACTCTAAAATATATGTTAGCAATTAGTACTCTAATTTATTAAGCTTATGAAGGACATGCAACAATTAAAGGTCTTCCAAGTATCTCAATTCACCTTTTTAACTACCACATATCCTTCCTGAACTGTATAAAATCGCATATATACAGCTGAAATATAAGAAAAAGACATCCCCGGTACTGAAGGGGTTAACCCCTTTAGAACGATGACTTATTATTCACCTTGTTCTGGTTACCATTAGACGATTTTCTTAAACTTTGTTCTGCCTCTAGGAACGAAAGGGGTAAGTCCCAACTCGATTAACCCTCTGAATAACACAAGGCCTTCCTAAACTGCATACAATCATCTAATTTTAGCCAGAATCAAAATTGGACAGCATAATCCATATGGGGTCTCACTAATGACAAGTAAAGTTTTAAGATAACATCAGCAGTTCTGTTACTCACACTCCTAGAGATGAACCCGAGAATCCTGTTTGCCTTATTACGAACGCTTATACACTGTTTTCTAGGCTTCAAATCATTGCTAACAAACACACCTAGATCTTTCTCACAGTCTGAATTTTCTAATTCTAAATTAGCTAGTTTATATTTAACATTTGTATGCATCTTCCCTATCTTTAATACCTTGCATTTGTCAATGTTAAACTTCATAATTGGCATATGAAGTTTAACATTGACAAATGCAAGGTATTAAAGACAGGGAAGATGCATACAAATGTTAAATATAAACTAGCTAATTTAGAATTAGAAAATTCAGACTGTGAGAAAGATCTAAGTGTGTTTGTTAGCAATGATTTGAAGCCTAGAAAACAGTGTATAAGCGTTCGTAATAAGGCAAACAGGATTCTCGGGTTCATCTCTAGGAGTGTGAGTAACAGAACTGCTGATGTTATCTTAAAACTTTACTTGTCATTAGTGAGACCCCATATGGATTATGCTGTCCAATTTTGGTGTCCTTATTACAGAATGGACATAGATTCATTGGAGAGAGTACAGCGTGGAATGACAAAAATGATCCATAATATTAGAAATCTTTCGTATGAAGAAAGGTTGAAGAAATTAGGTTTACATTCGTTAGAGAGACGCAGAGTTAGAGGGGATATGATAGAGGTGTTCAAGTGGGTTAGTGGGATTAACAAAGGGGACATGACAAATGTACTAAAGCTCAGTGATAGCGAAAGAACTCGTACCAATGGTTTCAAATTAGATAAATTTAGTTTCAGAAAAGATTTAGGCAAATATTGGTTTGGTAACAGAGTTGTAGATGGGTGGAATGGACTACCAAGTGCTATAGTGGGGTCTAAAACGGTAGGGAGCTTTAAGATAAAATTGGATAAGCATATGGACGAGAAGGGTTGGGTGTAAAGGGGGATCAGCTGGGTTGGGCCAATCAGCACTCTGCATACCCCCATAATCCTGCGTTAATCTCTAACCGTTTTGGTAAGATGATCCTCAGGGTATTAGAGTGTTGAGCCTATAATTGGGCTTTGTAATTGAACTGGGGTTGTGTGGGACAGGGATCTGCCTTGCTTAGGCCAATCGGCTTTCTGCAGACTCCCATTTTCTTATGTTCTTATGTTCTTAAAGGTACCAAGGCGTCAACCAGCTAAAGGGGTTAATTAAGGGGAAGTACCGGGTATTGGTTTTATTCTCAACCCCCTTCTCCTTATGTTTAGCCCAATTAATTTTCACATTTCAAGACTTTCGCCCATTTATTTGTCTCGTGCAATTTAGTTGTCTTTTTTTTTTTTTTTTGCTGGCAAGCGATAGCGAGCCTGTGATTTTTTTTTTTTTTTTTCTATGTGATTGAGGGAGGCAAAAGGCATAACTGCCTATAGCGAGTGCCTCCCCCATAGTTGAAAGAGTGACAGGACCAAAATCAAGGGACGTTCGAGCCAAAATGCCTGGACACACGGAGTTTGAAGCAATTTAAGTCATAGGAAGAGGGAAAGACTGATTCTGGGAGAGAGTTCCAGAGCTCAGCTGTTGAGTAGAAGAAAGTTTGAGAGTAAAGTTTCACTCTTGGGTTGGTGAGTTGCACAGAGTAGGGGTGGGATTGAGTTGCAAGACGGGTACCACGTGCCCTACGTAAAGGAGGTGGTATGCACTGGGATAGCTCTGAGGAACACTGATTATTATAGTAGCGATAGAATAGCGAGAGAGATGCAACATTGCGGCGGAGAGAGAGAGATTGCAGAGAGTTGGTGAGTGGACGAGAGTTAATGATACGAAAGGCCTTCCTTTCAACTTTGTCTAGGAGAGCGGTGTGAGAGGAACCTCCCCACACATGTGAGCAATACTCAATACAAGGATGCACTATGCCCCTGTACAGAGCAAGAAGCTGTGCAGGGGAAAAGAACCCCCTAAGGCGGTTGAGCACACCCAGCTTCTGGGAGGCTGCCTTAGCAAGACTGGTAATATGGTCCTTCCAAATGAGAGCAGAAGAAAAAGAGACACCAAGAATATTGAGAGAAGATGAAGGGTTGATTTTTGTATTGTTGAAGAATAAGGGATAGTCCGCTGGGAGATCCTGACGGGTAGATAGATGGAGAAATTGGGTTTTGGAAGCATTAAAGTTAACAAGGTTTTCTCTGCCCCAATTGGAAATAGTATTTAGATCAGAATTTAAGAGTTCTATGGCTTCATTACGTTTGTTGTTGAGGGATTGCTGGCTGGGGCGTTCTGAAAAACTAATGGAGTAGTGTAAGGTTGAGTCGTCTGCGTATGAATGGATGGGAATTAAGGTACAGTTAAGGAGATCATTTATAAAAATTAGAAAGAGAATAGGAGATAGGACAGAGCCCTGAGGAACACCGGAGTTTATAGGGTGAGGAAGTGAACAATGGCCGTCCACAACCGCGGCTATGGAACGGCCGGAAAGGAAATTAGAGACAAAGGCACAGATGGAGGGATAGAAACCGAAGGAGGGTAGTTTAGAAATTAAAGATTTATGCCAGACTCTATCAAAGGCTTTCGATATGTCTAGTGCAATAGAAAAAGTCTCACCGAAGTCCCGAAAGGAGGATGACCAAGAGTTAGTAAGATATGAAAGAAGATCACCAGTAGAGCGACCCTTAAGGAAGCCATACTGGCGATCTGAGAGCAGATTATGAGAAGAGAAATGCTTAAGAAATTTGGAAGCAAGAATAGTTTCAAAAACTTTGGAAATCAAGAGATAAGAGCAATTGGACGATAGTTGGAGGGTTGAGAGCGGTCACCCTTCTTTGGGACAGGTTGAATGTGAGCAACTTCCAGCATGAAGGGAAGACGTTAGAGGATAGACAGAGACGAAAGAGTTTGCCTAGGCAGGGAGTCATCACGGAAGCACAGTTTTTGAGAACAACAGGAGGAACACCGTCCGGACCGTACGCCTTATTAGTGTTAAGCCCAGAGAGGGTAGAAAGTACATCTTTAGAAGAGATTAGGATATTAGGCATAAGTAAGAGAGAGGAGGGCGGAGAGGGAGGAATAGCACCGGAATCATCCAAGGTGGAGTTTCTAGCAAAAGTTTGAGCGAAGAGTTTAGCTTTGTCAGAGGAAGAAGTGATGGTTGTGCCATCAGAGTGGGAAAGGGGAGGGAAAGACGAGGAAGAGAAATTGTTGGAGAGGTTTTTTGGCTAGATGCCAGAAAGCTTGGGAAGAGCTAGAGTTGGATAGTTCAGTGCATTTATTATTGATGAAAGAGTGTTTGGCAAGTCGAAGAACAGATTTGGCTTGATTCCGGGCAGAAACATATGAAGAATGAGAGTCTTGAGTTTTAAGGCGTCGGTACCGTTTGAATGCTTCCTCCTTATTGCGGACAGCAGTAGAACAGGCGTGAGTAAACCAAGATTTTTTAGCATTAGTCTGAGAGAAAGAGAATGGAATGTATGCTTCCATGCCCGATGGGATTACCTCGGTAATGCGTTCAGCACTCTCCGAGGGTCCTCGGCCATGGAAGCAGAAATCATTCCATGGGAAATCAAAGAAGTACTGCCGAAGAGCCTCCCAGTCGGCAGCGCCAAAGTGCCACAAGCACCGCCGGCTAGGAGGATCGGGTGGCTGTACTGGAGAGATAGGACAGGTGACAGAGATAAGTTTATGGTCGGAGGAGCCCAAAGGAGAGAAAAGATCGACAGTATAAGAAGAAGGGTTAGAAGTTAGAAACAGGTCAAGAATGTTGGGCCGATCTCCGATGCGATCCGGGATACGGGTGGGTTGCTGAATTAACTGCTCTAGGTCATTTAGGATAGAAAAGACGTAGGCTTGTTCACCAGGTGGATCAGTAGTGTGAGAGGAGAGCCAAGGGCGGTGGTGAACGTTGAAATCTCCTAAGATGGAGATTTCTGAGAAAGGAGAAATGGATAGAATGTGTTCCACTGTAGAGTTTAGATAGTCAAAGAATTTGGGAAAGTTGGTAGAGTTAGGGGAAAGATAGACAGCACAGAAATATTTAGTAAGAGAATGACAGGAAAGTTTGAGCCATAAAGTTGAGAATTCAGAGGAGTCGAAATCGGGAACACGAGAGCAAGTGAGTTTGTTGTGCACATATGCACAACATCCGCCTTTGGCTTTGAAACTAGGATAGAGAAAGTAGGAGGATACAGAGAATGGGTTGCTGGATGTTGCTACAGACACCTGAGTTTCGGTGAGGAAGAGAAGATCAGGTTTGTAGGAGGAGAGATGGTGCTCAACAGAGTGAAAGTTAGAGGAAAGTCCGCGAATGTTGCAGAAATTAATAGATAGAGTAACAGGCCGAGGTCCAGGTAATTGTGTGGGGTCGTCAGGGGATGGTCGGTCGTGTGAGGGGGCATTTATGGTCCCCCCCCCCTGGGGACTCCGAGGCTGGGCTACAATTCATAATTTTTTGTTTTTAATTTTGGTGTGGAAGAATGAAGTGTGGTGTGCATGTTTAGTGTAGTGAAGTGGATAGGAGGAGGAGGTGTTTGTGAGAGCTAGCTGGATTGCTCTCAGTGTAAATGAGGCACAAAGAAAATCAGTAAGAGAGGCCAAGCAAGTGAAACAGGAGTTCCAGCGACTCTTTATCACATGCCTATAACCTCACCTGGGTCTAGCCCTGATCAATTGGTGCCTACAATCTCCCCACAATTTAGGGACATTGTTCTACTGAAAAGCAAATTAATCTCCAAGGGGTCTTTGGGATATTATGTTTTGTTTTTGTAAGTTTGATAGAGGTCTAGGGAACAAACTAAAACAAATATATTTACAGGCAATAATTACAAAATATATACAAATATAATAACATCCTCTTAAGGGAGAACGTTTGCTGCACTTTATATCAGTACATTACCACAAAGCCAATCAACGTTCAATAAAATACACCCTTTCCTTCCAATACATAAGCATGTTATAAATAAAACCATAATCAAAACATGCAATTGGAGTCATTACCTAGTGAGGGAGAACCATAATTTCTTTGTCATGAGAAGCCTGAGATGACGGGATAATGGAGATGTAACTTTCGAAGAACCGAATCGCACAGAGTTCAAATGGGATTCTTTGTGGTGAGAAGTCCGAGATGACTGGATAATGGAGATGTAACTTTCGACGAACCGAATCGCACAGAGTTCAAATGGGAGACAGCCAAGACACTAGTCAGGAAGTCAGCGAGATTCCGTATTACCGAGTTGTAAAGTAGGTGTAAGAGACCAAGAGACGACATAGGTCACCTCGTTCATCTGGCATCCATTGTCCGCTAACTAACATCTTAGCCAGTGTATACCTCTGAGCAATCGTACCTGGTATCTTACTAAAGTACTGTAAGTAAATGGAAAACACCCCTGAAATCGGGCAACAGAAAACGGTGAAGTGTGATGGTAAACTCGTCTGCGAGAGCGTCGATGGAAGACTTACAATAGTGTTTAACAATAGTAAACATTGTTAAAAACTCCTCAAAATTTGAAAGACCCCTATAAATACACCATTCTTTGAATAGGATGGGTTACTCTTTCTGTATTTTGTAAGTGCTTCTTTTAATTTGGAGTGAAGTACGGTTACAATAATGAAGTCATGACTTAAACTTAATATTGACCCATCATTCACCAACTTCTTCTCAGATCTGCCCTGTATGCCAGAAAGAGATTGCATACCGTGACACGCAGCCTTAATTAAAAATAAATAAATTAATTAATAAGTAATAAAGTTACAAAGTGATGCCTTCGGTAGATCAAAGCTCACACGCACATGCATTTTGTTATACATGAATGTACCGGTATCTAGGCCATTATTATTTGTGTATAGGTTTGTAGATGTTAAGCAAATCTTCTACTAGCATGTTTGCCTCGCCTGGTTAACTTTGTTGATAGTTTATTGCTTTAGTTACCATGCGAGGATTACATCTATGGCTGGCTTTGCATAGCAAGAAGAGGGAGAGGGTATAATTAATATATATTTTAAGAATATGGATGTAAAATATCAACGAGTGGCTGTTTTAGTCCCCCTTTTCTGCGTTTCTCTCTTCCTATTATAAGGACCATATAGTTTCATTATTTATTAAAGTACATTGGGGTTTGTAATGGATGATTAATGTTAAGAACGGGGTGTTATTTATAACCACTCTTTTACATATACTTCTAAAGCTGGTTTATAAATGTATATTTCCGAAATAGTTCACTATTAATCTAGCACCCAGTAACGTATATCAATTCCCATCACCATGTTAGCACTATATAGCATACTTTCGAAATTAGCATTTATAAAACAAAACAAAATTGTAATTTAGTTATTTCAAATAGGACTTCAGAGGTTATCAACTCTTCTGAATTACTTAGTCAATACACTATATGTCCAGAATAGCGTCAGGAGTGGTTCCCCTTTTCAAGAACTCTAGTCCCTTGTCACTAAGCTAAGGATGAGCTCTCCAAACCACTGACATTACTATTCAATAAATCCTTGCAGTCTGGAACTATGCCTGATCAGTGGAAGATAGCCAACGTAACACCGATATTCAAAAAAGGCAGCAAATCCCTACCCAGTAACTATCGTCCAATTAGCTTAACCTCAGTTGTATGTAAAATGCTAGAAACGGTCATAAGAGACAGACTCGTAAATCACTTAGAGGAAAATAACATACTTAAAGATACTCAACACGGCTTTCGTAAAAAACGTTCCTGTTTAACAAACCTCTTAGACTTCTTCCACGATATCCTCAACCTCTACGATTAGAGTAAAGCTGTAGATATTATATACCTTGATTTTCAAAAGGCCTTTGACAAAGTTCCCCACAAACGTTTACTGCTAAGACTAAAAGCGCATGGAATACAAGACGGTGTGTTGAAATGGATAGAAAATTGGCTCAGCGACAGAAAGCAAAGAGTAGTCATAAACGGTAAGGCATCTAAATGGACCAATGTAAGTAGCGGGGTACCCCAGGGATCGGTACTAGGACCAATTCTCTTTCTAATTTACATCAACGACATAGATGAGGGTCTCACCTGTACAATCTCAAAATTTGCTGACGATACAAAAATTGCAAATAGCGTACTCTCAAAAGATCAAGTTGACGATATGCAACACAATCTAGATAAATTGTCACATTGGGCCCAAATTTGGCAAATGAGTTTCAATGCGGATAAATGTAAAGTACTACATATCGAATACCTAAATGAGAAAGCAAACTATTCGATGAATGGCACTCAGCTTAAGAATGTAAACAGAGAAACCGATCTGGGAGTAACAATATCGAGTAACCTAAAACCGAGTCAACAATGTTCAGAAGTTGTTAAGAAGGCAAACAAAATAATTGGCTTTATAGGCAGATCATTTGAGCATAAATCCAAAGACGTAATCCTAACCCTTTACAATTCCTTAGTCCGCCCTCTTCTGGAATACTGCGTTCAATGCTGGTGCCCTTATTACCAAAAGACAAACAAGCTAGAACGAGTTCAACGTAGAGTTACCAAAATGATACCTAGCCTAAAGAACAAACCATACGAAGAGCGTCTTAGAGAATTAAATCTATTTCCTTTAACCCAGCGCAGATTAAGAGGTGACTTAATTCAAGTGTTCAAAATCATCAATGGCATCGACAATATGAACTGTAGTAAGTACTTCACTATCGACCAATCTAATTACACGCAGGGAAACGGTTGCAAAATTATTGGTAAATCTTTTAACTCACACGAATCTAAGAATTTCTTCTTCAATCGAGTTGTCAACTTGTGGAATGGGCTTCCCCGAGACGTTATAGACTGCAGCACCGTTGATTCATTTAAATTCCGCCTAGACAAATATCTCGCATCAAACCCGCGACTGACTGCGTTTGTAAATGAATAACTTTATTTTATCCTCCCCTCAGTTACTAACCCATATGTCCCCTACTAACTTCCTAGTCCTGCCACGTTAGTGGCAGGGCAGTAGTTCCCTTTCCAATGTTCCCTTACCCACTCTAAACCACTGTTTGGACACTTGATCCTCAGTGTTTTGGAGGACAAGCAGCCTAGAAGAGTCACTAGATCTCTTGTTGCTTGATTTCCTTTGTACTCCCTTTGTACTCCTTTGTACTATTAGGGGAGGTACCGGTATTTGTTTGTCTAGCCCCCTTCTCCCCCATATTTAACCATACTAGTTTTGAGATTTTAAGACGTTCGTACCATTAGGTTGGACATGTTAAGGCTTTTCAACCAATTTCATTGTCAATATTATGCCATTAAGGTGTCTATTTTTTCCTGGCAAGCGATATCAAGCCTGCAACTTAATGGGACCGGCCTTCGGCCAGAGCAATTTTCTACTGAAGAATGCATAAATGTATCTTGAATGGGGATTCTTGAGAGTATTAGTTTAAGCTTGATAGAAGTGTAAGGAGGTAACTACAAAAAACAATGGTATTAGTGTATGACCAACCAGTTATGGGCCCCATTGATGATTATTAGTGTGTTATCACTTTCATGAACGATACTTTGTTGGTGTACATGTAATTATCGTCGCAAATTCACTATAAATGAAATACGAGAAACTGTAAAAAAATCGTCCCTGTTGATGGCCGCGCCGCAATAATAAACAATGGCTGTCCTTTGGGAGCTCTTACCCTCAACCTGTCAGTCAAACGTCACTACACCTAGCAGACTTTTGGGGCATTATGAACCATAGCATGAACCAATCACAATGCTTCCCGTCACTCATGGAACCAATCACAGCCTTCCATCAAATTATCAACCAATCACACAGTCTTTCAGTCGTCACGTCACGTCACGCCCCTCGCCGAGCGGGGGCCCGGCTCAGTTCGAAGATGGAGGTCGTATGTGCTGGCTGTAGTCCAACGTCTAACATTATAATCAAGACTACACACTTGGAGAACATACCTAGCCTTAAAGTCTTTGAAGATCAGTGTTATCACTTCCTCATTCAAGCTGCCAGCCTCTACCATCCTCAGTCTGACCGACCTGATATAGCTGCCAACCTCTACCCGCCTGATTTCGACGACGACCCTGATGATTCACTGGAACCTACTGCATCAACCTCCTCTCAACCTACTGCATCAACCTCTTCAGCGTCTCATTAAGGCATGTTATCGTCTAGGGGACATATAGTAGGTGTTAGGTGAAGGTTAGGTTAAGTTCTTTGGTTAGGTTAATGGCAAAACTTGGCTCGGATTTATGGGATTTAGCGCGGGGGGGGGGGAGTTAGGTTAGGTTAGGCTAATGTTATCCCCATTATTACTGGGTTTTTCCACGTTGAAGAACAAGAAAACCCGAGCCAACTTTCGAAATGAGGTTACTGTGGTTTTGGACTCTGAACATTCGAAAAACCCGAGCCAAGTTTGGTCAAAACTTGGCTGGGGTTTTTCCATTCTCAGGTTTTGTTACTTTTAAATATTGTATTTTCAGAGTTCCTCCAATATTACCCCTTTATTTACGTCTTTTACCCCGCAATTTCCCTGATCTTCATAGCCCTCCCCACTATCGGGGGGCCGTGTCTTAAGATTGATGGAGAATGGGAAAATACTAAAATGCGACGGTCCTCGGTATTAAACAACACTGTATATCAAAGAAAAAACAACAACAAAATTACCTGAAAAACTCGTAACTTGTTGGTGATGAAGGTTTACCAAAATAATATATATATGAAGAAATATAGGCCTACGGTACTAAATATCTCTCCTTAATATAGCACCCTACAACATAATTCAGTTCCCCTTACCATATTAGGCTGTGATTATAAAACAACATTTATGCAATTTAGTTAGTTATAATAGAACTTCAGAGGCTCTCTATCATTAATCCAGCACATTGTTAGTCAAGAATAGAGCTGGAGCCTCTTTTCGGGAACTCCAGTCCCTTGGTTATGTAATGTTGCCTACGTCATAAAATAAATCCAGAAAACCGAGATTCGGAAGGAAGAGCGACGGGCGGTGTGTGTTTACAGACTGGTCAGGCGAATGTTATAACCTCCCGCTCCAACATTGCATTGCCCTCTTTACAGGTCTAGTCTCATTGGTTTCGCTGTTTCGAGCTTTTAAGGGTAGCCATGAGCATTAATATCTACGAACTCATTTGAATCTGCTTCGAACCCAAATGAGATAGTACAAATAAGTATTACCGGTATATCAGAGACGTTTCAGAGTTTGACTTAAACCCTTTGAGAATCTTGACGTGTTTGGACAGTTTATTCTTGCTATCCTTAGACGAGTTTTACAGCTTCGGAAGGATCTGTAGGAAATATTAGGGTCAAAACTATCTCAAATAACACGGACTTCCCTATGCCTTTCCTAATCTAACTATAATCGTCTACGGTAATGATAGCCAGAATAAACTGCCAAAACGCGTTATATTCCTCTCGTGGTTAATTGTGGAAATATTCAAATGCGTGTAGAGGTAAAATTTTCTCTATGTTCCCGTTAAAATATCCTCAAGTAACCTATTAAGAACTGGTCAGTGGACTGGTTATAACTTGTAGGATGTTTAATTGAAGTGCGGAAATCAGTATTTACTGAGAAATAAAAGTCTTAAAATACGCTATGTTTTACGAGAGGGTCTGTAAGCCGCCACATACCTTACCCCCTGCACATGCGCGGCCCCGCCCACTGACCAAAATGTACAAATATTATATTATATTAAATTAGATTAACCTAACCTAACCTAACCTAACCTAACCTAACCTAACCTAACCCTAATATAATATAATATAACGTAACATAACATTTTTGCCTGAACTAGTCATAGTTTACCTGGGAAAGATAAGATAGGGACCCTGGGTGACCCATAGCGCATTTTAAGACTGTTATTTCTCAGTAAATACTAATTTCCGCACTTCAATTAAACATCCTACAAGTTCTAACCAGTCCCCTGAACAGTTTTTGGTTCAATGTTATTTAAATACCACAATTTTTTTGTATATATTTGAAGATAAATATTGAATCTATATGCTCTAAAGATCATAAGAAAATTTGTTTTAACCCTCGGCAAAACCTAATAAAAAAGTATGGGTTTAATGTTATTTTAATACCACGAATTTTGTTGATATATTTGAAGATAAATATTGAATCTATATGCTCTAAAGATTATAAGAAAATTTGTTTTAACCCTCGGCAAAACCTAATAAAAAAGTATGATACTAAAATTTATTTTTCGTAACAAGGTTGTCAATACGGTACTTTCAGTCATCGATAGCTCTAAGGATCATATGAAAATGTGTTAAACCCTCGGAAAAACCTAATATAAAAGTATGGTACTAAAATTTAAGGAAAATATTAAGGAAACCACCCACCAATTATTTTCATTCTTTTTCTTTTAGTTTTAGTTTATTTGCATAAATATATAGTGATTAACATTAGTTTCAACCTCTGCAAAAATCGTTTTCCCCTTTATCCAACGATTTTAAGACACGGCACCCGATAGTGGGGAGGGCTATGATGATCAGGGAAAATGTGGGCTTAAAGACATAAAAAGGCGATATAATGGCTTTTATAATTAAAGTTGGCTCAGGCTTTGTTGTTTTTGAACTGCATAAAAGACAGTAACTGCAAAAAAGAAGTTGGCTCGGGTTTTCTTGTTTTTCAACTTAAGAAAACCCCAAAATGAAAAAACCCCAAGCCAAGTTTTGGCAAAAGTTGGCTCGGATTTTAAGATTTTTCAGTAAGCTAATTATCCATTTTCCAACAATTAAGCTACATTAAAGATATTAGCCTAACCTGCCAACCTTACCTAACCTAACCTAGTACAGTATTATGAGTGGGGGCTGCCGCCCCCACACCCCCGCTGGTTGGATGGTACATGGGATAGAAAATGAACTTACCCAGTAAGCTCATTATCCATTATCCAACAATTAATCAACATTAAAGATTTTAGCCTAACCTACCAACCTTACCTAACCTAACCTAGTATTATGGGTGGGGGCTGCCGCCCCCACACCCCTGCTGGTTGGATAGAAAATTAGGTAAATTCCTAGTGTTAATTAGACTGAAGGCAGGGAGAAAGAGGTCCGCCGAGTCGTGTTGTGTGCCGTCTATGGGGACAAATATCGTTACAGGTTACAGGTTCTAGTTTCTGTATCTCCCTTAATAGAATTGTTCGAGGGTTGACACTTATTTTAACATGGAGTATAGGTTATATTACATCCTAAAAGAAATGTTAAAATTCTGTGAAAATTCTTGGGTTGTTTATATAATAGAAGTTACTGTGGGACACTTAATATGTTGAAGGGGGAGCTCTGCCCCCTCTAAACACCCGTCACTTATGTCATCATAATCTGTTGTACTTCATAGGGGGTCCAGTTAAGGAGAAAGCTAATTAACATACGCAATTAGGCCGCAAATTACAATAACATAGCTGGCCGCCGTTTGTGGGAGACTTTTTACACATAATTTTCAATGTTAATTTTCTCCCTTAATCGATTTTTTCAAATTATCAAACTTACATAAAAATGAAGTACAGTTTATAGGGATTCCAACATGCATTTCAAAATTGTAATGAAAATTGGTGGGTGGTTTGCTTAATATATACCAAATTTAATTTTCGTAACAAGGTTGTCAATACGGTACTTTCCCGTTATCAATGTACAATCAAGCTGAAGATTGCAGAGTGAACACCATAGACTTCATCGACTTTTTTTTCACCTTCGTATAATCGACATCCCATTTTTTTTGTTTTTATTAAGGGATTAGTACTCAACCAGCGGGGGGGTGGGGGCGGCAGCCCCCACTCATAATACTAGGTTTTGTTAGGTTAGGCTAATGTCTTTTCAAATCACTATCGAGGGGCTGTCTCAACATCGATCGATAGGCCTAATGGGGAAAATAGGTTTTCCCGAGATTTCTAATTAACTACAAACACTATATATTGATGCAAATTACCAATTTTGTTTATAACAAACACTCTGAAAATTTGTGGTATTAAAATAAAACATTTCCAAAGTATGGTACTAAAATGTTCTTTTCGTAACAAGGTTGTCAATACGGTACTTCCAGTTATCGATGGCTCTAAAGATCATATGAAAATGTGTTAAACCCTCGGAAAAACCTAATATAAAAGTATGGTACAAAATTTAATTTTCATAACAAGGTTGTCAATACGGTACTTCCCCGTTATCAATGTACAATCAAAGCTGAAGATTGCAGAGTAAACACCATAGACTTCATTGACTTTTGTTTCACCTTCGTATAATCGACAGCCAATTTTTGTTTTATTTACTAAGGGATTAGTACTCAACCAGCGGGGGTGTGGGGGCGGCAGCCCCCACCCATAATAAAAGGTTAGGTTAGGTAAGGTTGTTAGGTTAGGCTAATGTCTTTTCAAATCACTATTGGGGGAGGGGGGGACGTGTCTCAACATCGATCGATAGGCCTAATGAAGAAAATAGGTTTTCCCGAGATTTCTAATTAATTACAAACACTATATATTGATGCAAATGAACAATTTTGTTTATAAAAAAACACTGAAAATTTGTGGTATTAAAATAAAAAAAATCCCAGTTTTTAATAGGTTACTTGAGGATATTTTAACAGGACCATAGGTAAACATTTATCTCAAAGCTCTCTAATACAAATAGAGATTTAGTTCGGCCTTAGGTAGCTCGAAAATTTCCTAGACAGTTTTATTGACAGTTACGGTACCAGTAAATTTAGGTAAATTTTTACCGTGTGACACCCAAGAGTTTTGGCATTTACTTATATTTTATATTTGTTTTCATTTTTTCTTTGATATGAAGTGTCATTTTACAGCAAGGACTGCAGGGAATTTGTATTTACTAATTATTAAACAACCTATAGGATAAACATGGCAAACTTCCCCCCCCCCCTCCCCACTAGTGGGGAGGGCTATGAAGATCACGGAAAATTGAGGGTTAAAGAGGATAAAAAGGGAAAAATAGGTTCTATTTGGCAATAACCGTTTGCCGTAGGATACAACATAAGTTGAGCCCTCACCCCACAGGACTTATTGAGATTCTCATATATTTTAACAGTAGGGGGCAAAAACTCACTAATATATTTCCGACAGTACAGACATATATAACAATGTAATATGTGATATAATTCCATAGGCCACACAAATCGATGGGTCTCGCGGCTGTCAACACCGTAAATTCTTACCTAAATGTACAATCCAAATTCACATCCTAACTCCTTAATTTCAACTGTGCTTAATTGTCTGGTAAGCTCAGGAGCTTCTTAAACCTTCTGAGGATAATTAACAGTTTATTCTGGCTATCATTAGACGATATTATTTCGATTAGGAAGGGCATATGGAAGTCAAAGGGTTAAATGACAGTCTTTACCCTTTTAATTACCAAAGATCCTTCCTAAGCTGCATAAAATTGTCTCAAGATAGCCAACATATAGTCAAAAGGCGCCATGATTCTCAAGGGGTTAATACATATGAACTAATCGTTATTGTGCAAGTTATGTTCAGTTTTCTTTAGAAGAATTCTGTATCATACATCAAGAGAATAAAATGACTGAGGTCACGAATGGGTTATTTTAAACGACACTACTGCAGGGTTATGAGAAACAATTTATTAGGGAAAATAGGGGTCAATATTTACGAGTCACACCACAGCTGGGATCTCATTTCTAATGGTAGTTTTGGGTTCCTATCATTCTATGCTTCATTGCTATATACTTTTTATCCACGGGATATATATATATTTTTTTTTTTTTTTTTTTTTTTTTTTTTTTTTTTTAGCATTAGGCCTAACCTAACCAAAAAACCTAACCTAACCTAACCTAACCTAACCTAACCTAACAGCCCCCAAATACATTTAAGTTAGGTTAGGTTAGGTTTTTTTGGTTATACTGATGTTTTGGACGGACAGTTAGCCCATCGATCTGTTTAGGCCTAATAGGTCCGGTAGAGCATATACATCATTGCTATATATGGTATTAAGAGCTGAAATGTATTATAAGGGAGAAAAAAACAAAAACGCTAAAATACATGTATAGGCCTAGGCTACTGTAAAACAATAAGTTTTTCAGCCAGTACCTAACCGGGGTACCCAGCGGAGGTGTGGGGGCGGCAGCCCCCACCCATATACTAGGTTAGGTTAGGTAAGGTTGTTAAGTTAGGCTAATAGCCTAGAACATTAAAAAAAAAAAAATCTAACCCAACCAGCGGGGGTGTGGGGGCGGCAGCCCCCACCCATAATACTAGGATAGGTTAGGTAAGGTTGTTAGGTTATGCTAATGTCTTCCCGAAGTTGACTATTTTTATAAAATTAAATATTAGGCTACCCACTCCACCCCGTGAAATCCAAGCCAGCTTTCGTCAAAAGTTGACTCGGGTATTCACAAAATTGGGTTGTATGGGTTTGCAATTTGGAAAAACCCGAGCCAAGTTTTGATACAAAACGCTATATTATTGTATTTTTACGCTTTTAACCCATCATTTTCCCTGAACTTCATAGCCCTCCCCACTAGTGGGGGGGGGGGGTTTAGATTGTTGGATAATGGGTAAATACTAATTTCCGCTCCTCTTCAGTATAAAGCAACACTATATCTGAAGGAAAAATTACAAAAAAACAAATAAAACTTACTGAAATCGATGTCGGTCCAAAAAGTCAGGTTTACCGGTTTTTTGGGTTATACTGAAGTTTTGGACCGACAGTTAGCCCATCGATCTGTTTAGGCCTAATAGGTCCGGTAGAGCATATACATCATTGCTATATATGGCATTGAGAGCGGAAATGTATTACAAGGGAGAAGAAAAAAAAAACGCTAAAATACATGTATACTAGGCTACTGTAAAACAATAAGTTTTTCAGCCCCCACCCATATACTAGGTTAGGTTGTTAAGTTAGGCTAATGGCACAAAAAAAAAAAATAAAAAAAAAAAAAAAAAAAAAAAAAAAAAAGTGTAACTCAACCAGCGGGGGTGTGGGGGCGGCAGCCTCCACCCATATACTAGGTTAGGTTAGGTAAGGTAGTTAGGTTAGGCTAATAGCCTAGAACATTAAAAAAAAAAAAAAAAGTCTAATAGGGGCGTGTTTTTAGATTGTTGGATTATGGGTAAATACTCATTTCCGCTCCTCTTCAGTATAAAACAACGCTATATCTGAAGGAAAAAATACAAAAAAAAAACTTACTGAAATCGCTGTCGGTCCAAAAAGTCAGGTTTACCGTTTTTTGGTTAAGTTAATGCTTTAAAAAAAAAAAAAAAAAAAAAAAGCCAAGAAAAAAAAATTCCGGTGGATAAAAAGTATATAGCAATGAAGCATAGAATGATAGGAACCCAAAACTACCATTAGAAATGAGGGAAAATATTAAGGAAACCACCCACCAATTATTTTCATTATTTTTTTTTTAGTTTTAGTTTATTTGCATCAATATATAGTGATTGGCATTAGTTTCAACCTCCGCAAAAATCGTTTTCCCCTTTATCCAACGATCTTAAGACACGGCGCCCGATAGTGGGGAGGGCTATGAAGATCAGGGAAAATGTGGGGTTAAAGACATAAAAAGGCGATATAAGGGTTTTTATGATGAAAGTTGGCTCGGGTTTTGTTGTTTTTCAACTTGAGAAAACTCCAAAATGAAAAAACCCGAGCCAAGTTTTGGCAAAAGTTGGCTCGGATTTTAAGATTTTTCAGCTGCATAAAAGACAGTAAGTGCAAAAAAGAAGTTGGCTCGGGTTTTCTTGTTTTTCAACTCAAGAAAACCCCAAAATTAAAAAACTCGAGCCAAGTTTTGGCAAAAGTTGGCTCGGATTTTAAGATTTTTCAGCTTCATAAAAGTCAGAAAGTGGCCAAAAAAAAGTTGGCTCGGGTTTTCTTGTTTTTCAACTCAAGAAAACCCCAAAATGAAAAAAAACAGTCATGTTTTGGCAAAAGTTGGCTCGGATTGGACAATTGTTAGGCTTCATAAAAGCTGAAAATGTAGAAAATGCCAGCCAACTCTTCGCCATTGGATACAGGATGGGGTGTGGGAGAGCTCTGCCACCCCCCCCCCCCCCCCCCCCCCACACACACACACACACACACCCCCGTGATTAATTGAAATCATCATCTATGTTGCCCGATAGTGGGGAGGGCTATGAAGATCAGGGAAATTGTGGGGTAAAAGATGAAAATAAAGAAAAATATTGAAGAACTTAGGTAGCATTCAAGGAGACTACTGCAAGACTCTTCTTCTTCTTCTTCTTCTTCTTACCTCTGACCGGGTAGGCTATCCTAGTGTTTACTAGCCTATACCCCTTTCAAAGGACATTAGCCTAACCGGTCAATATACAGGAGGCGCTACAATATAGGTAGCAAAATTCTAATGGTAGTTTTGGGTTCCTATCATCATATGCTTCATTTCTATATACTTTTTATCCCCGGGAAAAAAAAAAAAAATCTTGGGATTTTTCATTTATTTTCTTGGGATTTTTTGTTTTGGTCATTAACCTAACCAAAAAACCTAACCTAACCTAACCTAATAGCCCCCAAATACATTTAGGTTAGGTTAGGTTAGGTTTTTTGGTTAGGTTAATTAAAAAAAAAAAAAAAAATCCAAGAAAAAATAAAAAACCCAAGATTTTTTTATTTTTTCCCGGGGATAAAAAGTATATAGAAATGAAGCATATGATGATAGGAACCCAAAACTACCATTAGAATTTTGCTACCTATATTGTAGCGCCTCCTGTATATTGACCGCCTAACCTAACAACCTTACCTAACCTATCCTAGTATTATAGGTGGGGGCTCCCACCCCCGCTTTGACTTAGATTTTTGGTGTATTTGTCTGTGAAGTGGGTATTTTTCAATTTGTTGATAACGAAAATCCTCCATGCGGACTAGGTGGAGAAAAATATGGCGAATCTATTGGTGCCTATTTTGCCTAATAAATTGTTTCTCATAACGTCGCACTAGTGTCCTTGAATATTATCAGAACTTATTCCAAAAACCCAGTAACCTAATTATCCATTATCCAACAATTAAGCTACATTAAAGATATTAGCCTAACCTGCCAACCTTACCTAACCTAACCTAGTATTATGAGTGGGGTCTGCCGCCCCCACACCCCCGCTGGTTGGATGGTACATGGGATAGAAAATGAACTTACCCAGTAAGCTCATTATCCATTATCCAACAATTAACCAACATTAAAGATTTTAGCCTAACCTACCAACCTTACCTAACCTAGTATTATGGGTGGGGGCTGCTGCCCCCACACCCCCGCTGGTTGGATGGTACATGGGATAGAAAATGAACTTACCCAGTAAGCTCATTATCCATTATCCAACAATTAAGCAACATTAAAGATTTTAGCCTAACCTACCAACCTTACCTAACCTAACCTAGTATTATGGGTGGGGGCTGCCGCCCCCACACCCCCGCTGGTTGGATAGTACATTGGATAGAAAATTATGTCAATTCCTAGTGTTAATTAGACTGAAATGCAGGGAGAAAGAGGTCCGCCGAGTCGTGTTGTGTGCCGTCTGTTTTTTACAGTAGCTATAATTGCTTTAATGCATTTCCGCCGCTACGGACATATATAAGAATGAAGTCATAGAAATTGATGGGTGCGCTGTGTAAGTAACGCTATAATAATACCGAAAAAACACTATAGGTGCAAATAAACTTTATATAAATTTTTACATCTATAATAATAAAAATAACCAACCTTATGTAACAAAGGGACAGTGACGGCGTGTTCTGGACTTCTCCTCGTAATAATGGTGTGTACACCGCCAGTGATCTTTATCTGGCCGGTAATGGCAAGGATGTCCAAACCTAGGACACTCAACACTTTTAGGCAATATACCGTGGTCTGTAAGTATCTTAACCCTTTACGAGCGGCCTATGCGGTTTATTTATATGTACCGCCCAGCGGGGTGTTTTTAGCCAAAATAGGGCTGTTTACGTGATCATTTTCATGCCTAAATAAGACCCAGAACGTAAAACAAGTACCTATCCCTGAAAGGGCATAAACAGAGCTTTCGAATGACACCATAACGATCCTTTTATGATGGCTAGTTTTCTTGCAATAACCGTGCAACGCGAGTGCAAAAAGCATGTAATTAGCCACTTTCCCGATACAATTCCGTATATAGCGAGTGAGAGAGGTAGGAGGGAGGTGAGATTCGTGTCAGTAGGTTCACCGCGGTGGTCTGGAGCAGTCATACACTCGCTACTCTCCTGCCACCACTTGTCTCTCTCTCTCTCAGCAACATTACGTGCTGAAATTGCCACTCGAGTTATGTCGAGCGCCGCCACATAGTCCAGCTTTATTTAACTCGACTTATGTGGTGAGCCGCTTTTTAAGGGTTAAGGGCTGCCTGGTTGTTTTGAGAAATTTGTATAATTATTGTTCAGGGGTAAGTGCACAACCACTACAGACACTGGCCATCCTGCAACTGACATTTAAAACCATGCTGCCTGTCGGTGGGCTGGAGTTCAATGCACTCATTGGCTGACTAAAATGACTTAATTGTCCATATATTGATCCATGATTGGGTGACTCCTTCAATACCGTGACGTATGGTGACGTATACAAAAAAATAACCAATAATATGGCAGAAACATAGTGACGTGTTGATCATTAGTTCACATAGAGAAAGGCAGAGGGCGTTATATTCGAATATTTACGATAAAAGCGCTCCTCAATTATAGTATCAACATGGCTGACCTAGCGGGGTGGCGTCTGTGGGAAACACTGGACAAATACCGTTACAGGTTACAGGTTCTAGGTTCTGTATCTCCCTTAATAGAATTTTTCGAGGGTTGACACTTATTTTAACATGGAGTATAGGTTATATTACATCCTAAATGAAATTTTAAAAGTTTGTGAACATTCTTGGGTTGTTTATATAATAGAAGTTACTGTGAGACACGTAATATGTTGAAGGGGGAGCTCTGCCCCCTCTAAACACCCGTCACTTATGTCATCATAATCTGTTGTACTTCATAGGGGGTCCAATTAAGGAGAAAGTTAATTAACAGACGAAATTAGGCCGCAAATTACAATAACATAGCGGGCTGCCGTTTATGGGAGACTTTTTACACATCATTTTCAATGTTAATTTTCTCCCTTAATCGATTTTTCCAAATTATCAAACTTACATAAAAATGAAGTACAGTTTATAGGGATTCCAACATGCATTTCAAAATTGTCATGAAAATTGGTGGGTGGTTTGCTTAATATATACCGAAATGAGATCCCAGCTGTGGTGTGACTCGTAAATATTGACCAAAATAGGCACCAATAGATTCGCCATATTTTTCTCCATATAGTCCGCATGGAGGATTCTCGTTATCAACAAATTGAAAAATAACCACTTCACAGACAAATACACCAACAATCTAAGTCAAAGCGGGGGTGTGGGGCCGGCAGCCCCCACCTATAATACTAGGATAGGTTAGGGAAGGTTGTTAGGTTAGGCTAATGTCCTTTCAAAGGGGTATAGGCTAGTAAACACTAGGATAGCCTATACCCGGTCAGAGGTAAGAAGAAGAAGAATACTGCAGTAGTCCCCTTGAATGCTACCCACGAATTTCGAACGTGACTGTACACAGAAGGCGGCAATAGACCAAGTACTACTCCTGGGTGACATAGATGTGTGTGGATTTGTGTTTTGTTTGTGTGTGTTCATTTTTTTTCTGTGTTGTTGTGTTGTCCCTATTTAAGCTCTGTCTTGAATCGGCCACCCCAAGATTTTTTTTGTTTTTTTACAAAAATGGGGAATGGGCCTGAGTACATACATACAACCAACTCACCTAGAGCTGCAGGGGCGCCCACACCAACTACCATCCTCGGCCTAATCCCTTCACCCACCACAGGAACACACACAATAACACGGGAGCTTCCTTCACCCTACACACATGTTGTCTACACCGTACCTGTCCACTGACTAAGCTAAAGTATGGTTCGCTGAGGGGCGTTGAACGAAGCTTGTTAACCTGGAATGACTCTTGTCTGTTTCATTCGGCTTCAGAGTACATCGATTTTCCCAAAACTATCGGACACGCCAATACCCATTAGACATCGCTCATAGGGAGTAGATAATGTACAGTACAATGAAAGACAAAAGTCGTGTCATGAATTGTTCGGAAGACATCTGCTAATGAAGTAAAGGGCTAACCTTTCGGTGGTGTTTGTCGTATGGCATAATTTTTCATGAGTTAAATTAAATAATCGGAAAAAAACCGCGACACGGTTTGTTCACAATATCAAATTACACCACCATAATTAAAGAGATGCTTCGATTCAGTTCGGGACAGCTTAGGAAATTAAATGCCACGATTTACTGTATGTCCTAGAGTGTACCGATCAAATCCTTGATAATTTAAATTGCACTAAAGCATCTATGGCTTTTGTTTCAATTATACAGTTATATATTTTGTTATTTTACTAAGTGAAGCTATGCAATTACCTCCCTTGAATTAGGCTTTCTGTCAATCCTTTGGCTTTGGGGGAGACACTTGTTGCAAGCAGCTTGCCTTTTGTCTACTTAAGAAAAACAAAAACGATACAACTATACCCAGTTTACTTAAACAAGTCATTATAGATAAAATAAAGTACGCTCGTGATTGGCGTTCACAAACGACGTGAAGTGGTAGTTTTGTGGTGGAAAGTTAGTTTGGTTACCGAGCATTTACCATTTAGTGAAAGGATCTTTTAACCCCTTGTTATCTCACCTTTCTAGTCTTTATAATCTCGCATAGTGCAAGACTAATATAAAAATATTTATAAATAGTTGATTAATTATATTATATAATATATATATATATATATATTATGCATCTAGAATACTGTACGATAATTTGTACGATCGCGCAAAGTTACTTTGCCGCTTACACAGATTGCCGCTGAAGAAAGTAGTCACTACCAATTCCCAGATGGATATTCTAATACTCTGTACCCGCAAAAATCCCGCAACCACAAAACTACCTGAGTTGACGTCAGGAATAGCATAAAATAGTCGTTGGTGTTGAGTTTAATAAACCCACCACGTGATCGGCAACCACGAGAGTATCACCTGGTTCTTTCAAAGAGAACTAAGGTTGTTATTATATTGTACGTCCGTGATAGTACAGTGGTTAGCGCGCAAGTCTGGCATGCCTACTGACCAGGGTTCGAGGCCGCACAAGGCCGTGACCAATGAAATGCTGGGTGAGAAGAAACTTTAACCCTACCGAAATTCCCCAGGCCTGGCGCGGTCTAGAACCCTGGTCAGTAGGCATGGCAGACTCGCGTGCTAACTACTGTACTACCATGGACATACAATACAATAGCAACCTTAGTTATCTTTGAATGACAATGATTAAACCATTTTATTCAGGTTAGGAAGCACCTGTAGCAATATTAAAGCTTCAAACCATCTCAACCAAGTGAACCAACCCTATTAATCACTGATGAATAATGTATAAAGTGCTTTCAGAGTATATTTAGTGTACGCTTTGAGTACCAGCGACGTGGATATACTCAAAGTGTATATTAAATATACTCTGACAACACTTAATACATTATTCATCAGTGATTAATACATAATAAAATAGAATAGAATGACTATTTGTAACCGTATCAATCCTACGTTTTTCAATAATATATGATAAATAAGCTCATAACATTTCGCATCTGTATTAAACATTAAATCCCACGCAGACTCCTCTATTGTCCCAGGTAATATAACAATGCCACGCACCCAAACCTGAACAATGGAACGAATGAAGCTTCCACTGAACCCCCGACACTAATTATAGCGGGATTATAATGAACAGTTCATACCCATGGCTGATAACATAATCATTTACACCAATATACAGATCACACGGCATATCCAACAGTTATTACTTTGTTGTCAAATTATATATATATTCAATCTATCGAACTACCTCTCTTTCTCTCTCTCTCAATGCAAGCAGCCTTAAGGGGTCGCTAGATCTGTTGTTGCTTGATTTCCTTCGTACTCCTTTGTACTCTACCTTACCACCAAGCTGGAAAACCTATTCGATAAAGCGCAAATCTTTTTAACATTATTATGATTACTGTTAGTCGATGTTATTCAATTTAAAAGGGCCTTTAGCAATTAACAGGCTTCGAACTCCTTTAGCAATTAACAGGCTTCGAACTATCTCACTAATCCCTATTTACTACCACAAATCCTTCTTTAGTTGCACGAAATTGTCTAAATATAAAAATAATATAAATAAAAGGACGTCGCTAGTACAGAAGTGGTTACATAGGGAGAGATACAACAAACACACCACCGACTCAAGTAGTGGTCCAGTCAACCACTGAACGCGACAGACCAACTTTGAATCGGCTTTTCCCAATGGAAATACATAGGAAATATATAAATAAAGTTGGTATATAAATGACATACACGAATGAATGAATGAATTAATGTGGTGTGTGTGTGTGTGTCTGTCTGTGTGTGTGTGCCTGTATGCGTGTGTCTGTCTGTGTGTGTGTGTGTGTATGTCTGTATGTGTGTGTGTCTGTCTGTATGTGTGTGTGTGTGTCTTGTCTGTATATGTGTGTGTCTGTCTGTCTAGCTGTGTGTGTGTTTGTATGTGTGTGTGTGTGGAACGTATGGGGAGCCAGAAAATGACAGAGTGTACGAGAGTGAGGTGGAAGGGAAGAGACGAAGTGGTAGACTTGTGATGTGAGTGTATTGACTTGTAATGTGAGTGTATTGACTTGTAATGTGGGTGTATTGACTTGTAATGTGGGTGTATTGAATTGTAATGTGAGTGTATTGACTTTTAATGTGCGTGTATTGACTTGTAATGTGTGTGTATTGACTTGTAATGTGAGTGTATTGACTAATAATGTAGATGTATTGACTTGTAATGTGGGTGTATTGACTTGTAATGTGGGTGTATTGACTTGTAATGTGAGTGTATTGACTTGTAATGTGGGTGTATTGACTTGTAATGTGGGTGTATTGACTTGTAATGTGGGTGTATTGACTTGTAATGTGGGTGTATTGACTTGTAATGTGGATGTATTGACTTGTAATGTGGGTGTATTGACTTGTATTGTGGGTGTATTGACTTGTAATGTGAGTGTATTGACTTGTAATGTGAGTGTATTGACTTGTAATGTGGGTGTATTGACTTGTAATGTGGGAGTATTGACTTGTAATGTGAGTGTATTGACTTGTAATGTGTATTGTATTGACACATTACGAACAAATTGCAGATGCAAGTAACTCACAAGATACCGTAATTTTTGGCGACTTTAATTTACCTGTGACCAAGTGGGGCGATACTCTTACTTCACACTCTGGACATGACTTGTACACGAACTTGCAAGAGAGTTCGCTTTATCAATTTGTTCGAACACCGACCTGTGGTAATAACGTTCTTGACATTGTACTTGCAACAAAAGAAGAATTAATAGAGAATTTGAATGTTGGTGATGAATTCAGATACAGCGACCATCGTACGATAACTTACACTTTAAAGTTTACTAGTAACGAACCAAATAGTAGCATCGAAAAAGTCCCTAATTTCAAGAAAGCAAACTTTCATAAACTTAGAGCTATGTTTAAAGAAACTGACTGGAGCTTTTTAATTAACAATAACTACATAAATACACCTTGGAAGTTATTCGAAACCACTTACCTAAAAGCAGTGCAAGACTGCATACCATAAAAAATACGGCGTCCAGGCCATAATAATAAGCCCAAATGGTGGAATTAAGGTATTTCAAATTGCCTGCTTGCTAAAAAATTTGCTAATGATAGATTAAAATCCTCACAAAATGACGAAGAACGGGTGAAATTTGTAGAGCTACGACGCAAAGCCAAAAAGTTAATAAACCAAAGTAAAAAGACCCTAGAGTTACATATTGCGAATCAAAATAAAACAAACCCGAAAGAATTCTATAGTTATATCAGAAAGAAAAAAGTAGTTACTTCAACTGTTGGACCGTTAGTAGATGAAAATGGAGAATACACCAAAGACGAAGTACAAATGAGTAATGCCCTCAATACCTTCTTTGCATCAGTTTTTACAACAGAAGACCTCAGTGATATCCCTACACCATCGCCGATTCAGATTGATAATTCAGATGTTCTAAGCAATATCACCGTTACAGAGAGAGAAGTATTGAATTGTTTAGATAAACTCTAGGTAAATAAAACGCCTGGACCTGATACAATCTCGCCTAGAGTTCTAAAGGAAGCTAAGGATGAGCTCTCCAAACCACTGACATTACTATTCAATAAATCCTTGCAGTCTGGAACTATGCCTGATCAGTGGAAGATAGCCAACGTAACACCGATATTCAAAAAAGGCAGCAAATCCCTACCCAGTAACTATCGTCCAATTAGCTTAACCTCAGTTGTATGTAAAATGCTAGAAACAGTCATAAGAGACAGACTCGTAAATCACTTAGAGTAAAATAACATACTTAAAGATACTCAACACGGCTTTCGTAAAAAACGTTCCTGTTTAACAAACCTCTTAGACTTCTTCCACGATATCCTCAACCTCTATGATGAGAGTAAAGTTGTAGATATTATATACCTTCATTTTCAAAAGGCCTTTGACAAAGTTCCCCACAAACGTTTACTGGTAAAACTAAAAGCGCATGGAATACAAGACGGTGTGTTGAAATGGAGAGAAAATTGGCTCAGCGACAGAAACCAAGAGTAGTCATAAACGGTAAGGCATCTAAATGGACCAATGTAAGTAGCGGGGTACCCCAGGGATCGGTACTAGGACCAATTATCTTTCTAATTTACATCAACGACATAGATGAGGGTCTCACCTGTACAATCTCAAAATTTGCTGACGATACAAAAATTGCAAATAGCGTACTCTCAAAAGAACAAGTTGACAATATGCAACACAATCTAGATAAATTGTCACATTCGGCCCAAATTTGGCAAATGAGTTTCAATGCGGATAAATGTAAAGTAAAGTAAATATCGGATACCTAAATGAAAAAAGCAAACTATTCGATGAATGGCACTCAGCTTAAGAATGTAAACAGAGAAACCGATCTGGGAGTAACAATATCGAGTAACCTAAAACCGAGTCAACAATGTTCAGAAGTTGTTAAGAAGGCAAACAAAATAATTGGCTTTATAGGCAGGTCATTTGAGCATAAATCCAAAGACGTTAACCTAACCCTTTACAATTCCTTAGTCCGCCCTCTTCTGGAATACTGCGTTCAATGCTGGTGCCCTTATTACCAAAAAGAGATAAACAAGCTAGAACGAGTTCAACGTAGAGTTACCAAAATGATACCTAGCCTAATGAACAAACCATACGAAGAGCGTCTTAGAGAATTAAATTATTTCCTTTAACCCGTACAGCCCCAGCGACGCGTCTGACGCGTCGGCGATGTATGTAACGCACAGCCCCAGGGACGCGCCTGACGCGTCACCCTAATAGCGCCGACCGTAACCTCAGCTGTAGCCACTCAAGAGGGCTCAGATTTGTATGGGAACTGTGTATGTATCCCACGCAACCGTGCCGATGGTTGAAAACTCTCAAAGTCCACGTGCGTGCGCGTGAGCGCGCAATAACCTGTTTTTTTTTGGTAATTGCCTTCAATTTTTTACTCTTGTAAAATACGTTTTCGGGGGCTCTGTAGGACCATTTTTTAAGCTTTTTGAGCGGTTTTTCGTGGTTTTTCCTTCATTCCTAACCCATTCGCTATTGTTTCTGGAATAAAACCATTTTTTGAAAACCGGCCGGGTTCTGGTGAACAAACATTACAAAACTAGCCGGGGCTCCACGGGTTAACCCAGCGCAGATTAAGAGGTGACTTAATTCAAGTGTTCAAAATCATCAAAGGCATCGAAAATACAAACTGTAGTAAGTACTTCACTATCGACCAATCTAATTACACGCGGGGAAATGGTTGCAAAATTATTGGTAAAATCTTTTAACTCCCACGAATCTAAGAATTTCTTCTACAATCGAGTTGTCAACTTGTGGAATGGGCTTCCCCGAGATGTTTTAGACTGCAGCACCGTTGATTCATTTAAACTCCGCGTAGACAAATATCTTGCATCAAACCCGCGACTGAATGCGTTTGTAAATTAATAACTTTATTTTACCCTCCCCTCAGTTACTAACCCATATGTCCCCTACTAACTTCCTAGTCCTGCCACGGACATTAGTTCCAGGGCAGTAGTTCCCTTTCCAATGTTCCCTTACCCACTCTAAACCACTGTTTGGACACTTGATCCTCAGTGTTTTGGAGGACAAGCAGCCTAGAAGGGTCACTAGATCTGTTGTTGCTTGATTTCCTTTGTACTCCTTTGTACTCCTTTGTACTTGTAATGTGAGTTATTGACTTGTAATGTGAGTATATTGACTTGTAATGTGGGTGTATTGACTTGTAATATGGGTGTATTGACTTGTAATGTGAGTGTATTGACTTATAATGTGGATGTATTGACTTGTAATGTGGATGTATTGACCTGTAATGTGAGTGTATTGACTTGTAATGTGAGTGTATTGACTTGTAATGTGGATGTATTGACTTGTATTGTTGATGTATTGACTTGTAATGTGAGTGTATTGACTTGTAATGTGGGTGTATTGACTTGTAATGTGAGTGTATTGACTTGTAATGTGGATGTATTGATTTGTAATGTGAGTGTATTGACTTGTAATGCGAGTATATTGACTTGTAATTTGGGTGTGTTGACTTGTAATGTGAGTGTATTGACTTGTAATGTGAGTGTATTGACTTGTAATGTGGATGTATTGACTTGTAATGTGCGTGTATTGACTTGTAATGTGGGCGTATTGACTTGTAATGTGAGTGTATTGACTTGTAATGTGGGTGTATTGACTTGTAATGTGAGTGTATTGACTTGTAATGTGAGTGTATTGACTTGTAATGTGGGTGTATTGACTTGTAATGTAGGAGTATTGACTTGTATTGTGTGTGTATTGACTTGTAATGTGTGTGTATTGACTTGTAATGTGGGTGTATTGACTTGTAATGTGGATGTATTGATTTGTAATGTGGGTGTATCGACTTGTAATGTGAGTGTATTGACTTGTAATGTGTGTGTATTGACTTGTAATGTGAGTTTATTGACTTGTAATGTGAGCGTATTGACTTGTAATGTGAGTGTATTGACTTGTAATGTGAGTGTATTGACTTGTAATGTGAGTGTATTGACTTGTAATGTGAGTGTATTGACTTGTAATGTGGGTGTATTGACTTGAAATGTGAGTGTATTGACTTGTAATGTGGATGTATTGATTTGTAATGTGAGTGTATTGACTTGTAATGCGAGTGTATTGACTTGTAATTTGGGTGTATTGACTTGTAATGTAGGTGTATTGACTTGTAATGTTGGCGTATTGACTTGTAATGTGAGTGTATTGACTTGTAATGTGGGTGTATTAACTTGTAATGTTGGCGTATTGACTTGTAATGTAGGTGTATTGACTTGTAATGTGGGTTTATTGACTTGAAATGAGGGTGTATTGACTTGTAATGTGGGTGTATTGATTTGTAATGTTGGCGTATTGACTTGTAATGTGAGTGTATTGACCTGTAATGTGGGTGTATTAACTTGTAATGTTGGCGTATTGACTTGTAATGTAGGTGTATTGACTTGTAATGTGGGTGTATTGACTTGAAATGTGGGTGTATTAACTTGTAATGTTGGCGTATTGACTTGTAATGTAGGTGTATTGACTTGTAATGTGGGTGTATTGACTTGAAATGTGGGCGTATTGACTTGTGGGCAAAGTGTCAGCAGGGTATCAAACCAGAACAATTTTGTATGAACATTTGCATTAATATGATAAGGAATCGGCCTACATGACAACCAAGCATAATGTTGGCTATATCATCACTTCCAAAGACAAAATAATTATGAACTATAAACCTTAATTTTATCTTTACACAAAATAATACAGACTTAAAATAATGGACTCGGCTTTCTTATGAAACCCTATATTGTAAAAGTGCTCTGGTGCGAGGGGTGAGGATGGTTGTAGTAGCAGCTCTCAGTGGGTCGGGGGCGGGAAATTATATTATGGTGGGCCTGGTGTAAGGTGGATGGCTGTTAGGAATCTTAATGCTATCTGGGGAAAGAGTAGGCCTTGTTGTGTGATCTTAATGTCGGTTTCTGTTGGAGATAATAGGGTTGATGTGTTGTGTGTATGCATGTATATTGTATATGCTCAGGCACATACCCCATACCTGGGGTGGACGACTCGATTAGAGGTGTTTTACCTTAGCTCTTAGGCCTATATTTTTTATGATCTACCAAAGTGTTTTGATTTTATATACCAGTACCGGTATATATTCAACCATATATACAGGCAAATGCAATTAATGTACCGTACGGTAATCTAAGGAATGGCATTGGTCATGATCTGTTGATGCTAATTACGTCCGCCAACGAAGCTGGAGGAGGGTAGGCCTATGTTTTTTCCTTTTTTTTTTTTTTTTTCTGTCTGACAAGCTATCTCAAACAGTTATGGACTGATTTTAACGAAAGTTGGTGGACAGATAGGATATGCGCCAAGGAAGAAGTTATTCTATTTACAGTAGGAGGCGATTAGTAGAGCGCATACCATCGACCATTACTTGCATTACTGTATGTCCACAAACATTTCAATAATGAAAGTTTTTGTTTTCCTTTTTTTATTAAAGTGACATAGCCTATACAAAGTGGTGTCTTATATAGCTTATCTGAGTCCCCTTATAGTTTATCTTATTCTAACTCTCTAAATTCAAATTAGTTGCTCCCCAACTCTGCCTTCTGCCATGGCCATTTCAAAATTCAGGTCTCTCACCCTTGTCCTCTGCAGTGGGGAGGACCCTGTACCCCTGAGACACAAGAGTGCAGACCTGAGAAGTGAGAGATTTGATTTTGCCCCGAGGGGCGAGTTTATTGAGCAGTGCCCCCCATCCTGTGAGGGGACAACCACTGGTAAAGTGATACATACTGCTCAAAGAGCCATTATTCCACTGAAACAACAGCATCGTCGTCTGGTAACATTCATATTTGTGTTTATAAATTAGGTAGGCATTATTCATATGGTTATTATAGTTTCCTCATTTAATTGCCACATGTGCTGTATTATAAAAAAAAACTCATATTATTATCTGTAGCTCATAAAAAAAAAATGGAGCTTGTCGTGACTGAATTATTAATTGACAGGTTGTAAATAATAGCCTAGTACTACACAACTAGTGCAATCATATGAGGAGACTGTTCATATTTTCCATTACATCAATGGTTATTGAGGTCATAGTTAGCTGAATACAATCATCACATACCGCACACTCGGTCCAAGAAGCATCCGCACCCCCTCGCCGACCATCCGGCAGGGCCGGCACCACCGCCCGCAACTATATCCATGTGTCAGAGACGATCGTCTCTGACACATGGACACGTCGCAGGCAGAGGCGCCAACCCTACCAAGCTGCACACACCAGACGATCAGCGCAGAGGCGCAGACACCTCCTGGAGCGAGCGTAAACGATGTGACTAATATTTCCAACTACATAAATTATTATGCAATAATAGTACCACAAATATATTACAATCATATGAGGGACACTTCACATTCTTCATTACATCAACGGTTATTGAGGTCATAGTTAGCTGAATACAACAGTTACATACATAATGTGACTAATAATACCAACTACCGAAGTCATAATGGAATTATGGTACTACAAATATATTACAATTATGAGGGACATGGTTCAAATCCTCATTACAATAATGGTTATTGAGGGCATAGTTAGCGGAATTCGTCATACTGCATACAGATGAATCCTCCTCTCTTACAGCTCATACAGTGGTCCGAGTTGTTTATTTCACCACATGCACATTTCAGTGGCAGGCTCGAAACTGGCCACCCATAGCTCATGGCTATGGCATCATTGAATTATTGTTTATTTAAGCTGAAGCCTTTGTCCTTGATTGGTAAAGAAGAGAGCCAATTTGAAGCCCCCGTCCCGTGTCTTGTGCTACCTCAACTCTCATTTTCAGTTCTTCATTACATTCGGTCTTAATTTGCTCTAGGGTATTATTGTTTCTGCCTCTCTTCTCTGCTCTTCGTAACTTCATGCCTTGCATTTCGTTGTTCATCTTCGTCTACATCATCATTTTCATTTTGCTCCTGTATTTGTTTCTGTCAGAGATGTAGTAAGTTTAAGGGAATTTTGGTACTCGTATGGTGCAGCCCCCACTGGGTTTATGATCCCCATACCTCAGAACCTTGGCGGAAGGGCTAATAAATCTCTTAGCATTTGCGTAACACCTTAATTGCCTCTTTGTTAAAGCAGATATGAATGCTCCACTGATTACTTCTTCCAGTGGTTGGAGCATCGGTCCAATCCCGAACCTCGCCTCCAGTTGATCCGTTTGAAATTTTCCTGGCAATATGTACTTCATTTTAAGTTCGCCTATACAATAATCTGTTATATGTAATATTGCAGTGGTTGTATGTTAGAGAGCAGTAAATGTTTCATTGGTCAGTTTTCCAGCTACTTCTGTCATGCCATCCCAAAGATTTAACCAATTGAGAAAGTAATGCAAGAACATATATTTTTCATAAGTTTCATCATTAGTCAATGGGGCAGCATATTTGTTATTAAGACGAATACCTTTATATGTAGATTTGACATTCATTACCGTCCACCACACATAGATTATTCGTATGTATTTTGCAACATCTATATAACATGGCAAATTATGTTTTTCCCCTAGAGTTAGTAATGCATTAATAGTATACTCATTGAAAATTTGTACAACTAAATTGACATTTTGTTTTTCAAGATTTGAGGGTGACAATGACTTTAGTGTAAGCTTATATGCACAGTTAGGCAACTTAGATGGAACTGCTCCTTTACAAATCCTTGGTTTGCCTAATTTAGCCGTAAACGTCCTTCCAGTTCTCTCATCAAAGTATGAAGTCTCCCTCTCTATATCATCTGGATGGAAGTGTAGTTCACACACCTGTAAATAGGTGGGAGTGGTGTATGTAACATATATGTTTAAATGTAAATGTTCGTGATTTAAATAGTGTTGATAGGCATATATATATATATATATATATATATATATATATATATATATATATATATATATATATATATATATATTATATATATATATATATAGATATATATATATATATATATATATATATATAATATATAATTATTATATAATATAATATTATAATATAATATTATATATATAATATATTATATATATAATATAATTTGGCTCAGTAACATTTTCTATTGATTATATAAGTAGGTCGTATATAGCCTACCATTAATATAAGTAGGTAGTATATAGCCTACCATTAATATAAGTAGGTAGTATATAGCCTACCATTAATATAAGTAGGTAGTATATAGCCTACCATTAATATAAGTAGGTAGTATATAGCCTACCATTAATATAAGTAGGTAGTATATAGCCTACCATTAATATAAGTAGGTAGTATATAGCCTACCATTAATATAAGTAGGTAGTATATAGCCTACCATTAATATAAGTAGGTAGTATATAGCCTACCATTAATATAAGTAGGTAGTATATAGCCTACCATTAATATAAGTAGGTAGTATATAGCCTACCATTAATATAAGTAGGTAGTATATAGCCTACCATTAATATAAGTAGGTAGTATATAGCCTACCATTAATATAAGTAGGTAGTATATAGCCTGCCATTAATATAAGTAGGTAGTATATAGCCTGCCATTAATATAAGTAGGTAGCATATAGCCTGCCATTAATATAAGTAGATAGCATATAGCCTGCCATTAATATAAGTAGGTACTATATAGCCTACCATTAATATAAGTAGGTACTATATAGCCTACCATTAATATAAGTAGGTAGTATATAGTCTACCATTAATATAAGTAGGTAGTATATAGCCTACCATTAATATAAGTAGGTAGTATATAGCCTACCATTAATATAAGTAGGTAGTATATAGCCTACCATTAATATAAGTAGGTAGTATATAGCCTACCATTAATATAAGTAGGTAGTATATAGCCTACCATTAATATAAGTAGGTAGTATATAGCCTACCATTAATATAAGTAGGTAGTATATAGCCTACCATTAATATAAGTAGGTAGTATATATAGCCTACCATTAATATAAGTAGGTAGTATATAGCCTACCATTAATATAAGTAGGTAGTACGTAGCCTACCATTAATATAAGTAGGTAGTATATAGCCTACCATTAATATAAGTAGGTAGTATATAGCCTACCATTAATATATGTAGGTAGTATATAGCCTACCGTTAATATAAGTAGGTAGTATATAGCCTACCATTAATATAAGTAGGTAGTATATAGCCTACCATTAATATAAGTAGGTAGTATATAGCCTACCATTAATATAAGTAGGTAGTATATAGCCTACCATTAATATAAGTAGGTAGTATATAGCCTACCATTAATATAAGTAGGTAGTTTATAGCCTACCATTAATATAAGTAGGTAGTATATAGCCTACCATTAATATAAGTAGGTAGTATATAGCCTACCATTAATATAAGTAGGTAGTATATAGCCTACCATTAATATAAGTAGGTAGAATATAGCCTACCATTAATATAAGTAGGTAGTATATAGCCTACCACTAATATAAGTAGGTAGTATATAGCCTACCACTAATATAAGTAGGTAGTATATAGCCTACCACTAATATAAGTAGGTAGTATATAGCCTACCACTAATATAAGTAGGTAGTATATAGCCTACCACTAATATAAGTAGGTAGTATATAGCCTGCCTTTAATATAAGTAGGTAGTATATAGCCTGCCATTAATATAAGTAGGTAGTATATAGCCTGCCATTAATATGAGTAGGTAGTATATAGCCTGCCATTAATATAAGTAGGTAGTATATAGCCTGCCATTAATATAAGTAGGTAGTATATAGCCTGCCCATTAATATAAGTAGGTACTATATAGCCTGCCATTAATATAAGTAGGTAGTATATAGCCTACCATTAATATATGTAGGTAGTATATAGCCTACCATTAATATAAGTAGGTAGTATATAGCCTACCATTAATATAAATAGGTAGTATATAGCCTACCATTAATATAAGTAGGTAGTATATAGCCTACCATTAATATAAGTAGGTAGTATATAACCTACCATTAATAAAAGTAGGTAGCATATAGCCTACCATTAATATAAGTAGGTAGTATATAGCCTACCATTAATATAAGTAGGTAGTATATAGCCTACCATTAATATAAGTAGGTAGTATATAGCCTACCATTAATATAAGTAGGTAGTATATAGCCTACCATTAATATAAGTAGGTAGTATATAGCCTACCATTAATATAAGTAGGTATATAGCCTACCATTAATATAAATAGGTAGTATATAGCCTACAATTAATATAAGTAGGTAGTATATAGCCTACCATTAATATAAGTAGGTAGTATATAGCCTACCATTAATATAAGTAGGTAGTATATAGCCTACCATTAATATAAGTAGGTAGTATATAGCCTACCATTAATATAAATAGGTAGTATATAGCCTACCATTAATATAAGTAGGTAGTATATAGCCTACCATTAATATAAGTAGGTAGTATATAGCCTACCATTAATATAAGTAGGTAGTATATAGCCTACCATTAATATAAGTAGGTAGTATATAGCCTACCATTAATATAAGTAGGTAGTATATAGCCTACCATTAATATAAGTAGGTAGTATATAGCCTACCATTAATATAAGTAGGTAGTATATAGCCTACCATTAATATAAGTAGGTAGTATATAGCCTACCATTGATATAAGTAGGTAGTATATAGCCTACCATTGATATAAGTAGGTAGTATATAGCCTACCATTAATATAAGTAGGTAGTATATAGCCTACCATTGATATAAGTAGGTAGTATATAGCCTACCATTAATATAAGTAGGTAGTATATAGCCTACCATTAATATAAGTAGGTAGTATATAGCCTACCATTAATATAAGTAGGTAGTATATAGCCTACCATTAATATAAGTAGGTAGTATATAGCCTACCATTAAAAGTAGGTAGTATATAGCCTACCATTAATATAAGTAGGTAGTATATAGCCTACCATTAATATAAGTAGGTAGTATATAGCCTACCATTAATATAAGTAGGTAGTATATAGCCTACCATTAATATAAGTAGGTAGTATATAGCCTACCATTAATATAAGTAGGTAGTATATAGCCTACCATTAATATAAGTAGGTAGTATATAGCCTACCATTAATATAAGTAGGTAGTATATAGCCTACCATTAATATAAGTAGGTAGTATATAGCCTACCATTAATATAAGTAGGTAGTATATAGCCTACCATTAATATAAGTAGGTAGTATATAGCCTACCATTAATATAAGTAGGTAGTATATAGCCTACCATTAATATAAGTAGGTAGTATATAGCCTACCACTAATATAAGTAGGTAGTATATAGCCTACCATTAATATAAGTAGGTAGTATATAGCCTACCATTAATATAAGTAGGTAGTATATAGCCTACCATTAATATAAGTAGGTAGTATATAGCCTACCATTATATAAGTAGGTAGTATATAGCCTACCATTAATATAAGTAGTATATAGCCTACCATTAATATAAGTAGGTAGTATATAGCCTACCATTAATATAAGTAGGTAGTATATAGCCTACCATTAATATAAGTAGGTAGTATATAGCCTACCATTAATATAAGTAGGTAGTATATAGCCTACCATTAATATAAGTAGGTAGTATATAGCCTACCATTAATATAAGTAGGTAGTATATAGCCTACCATTAATATAAGTAGGTAGTATATAGCCTACCATTAATATAAGTAGGTAGTATATAGCCTACCATTAATATAAGTAGGTAGTATATAGCCTACCATTAATATAAGTAGGTAGTATATAGCCTACCATTAATATAAGTAGGTAGTATATAGCCTACCATTAATATAAGTAGGTAGTATATAGCCTACCATTAATATAAGTAGGTAGTATATAGCCTACCATTAATATAAGTAGGTAGTATATAGCCTACCATTAATATAAGTAGGTAGTATATAGCCTACCATTAATATAAGTAGGTAGTATATAGCCTACCATTAATATAAGTAGGTAGTATATAGCCTACCATTAATATAAGTAGGTAGTATATAGCCTACCATTAATATAAGTAGGTAGTATATAGCCTACCTACCATTAATATAAGTAGGTAGTATATATAGCCTACCATTAATATAAGTAGGTAGTATATAGCCTACCATTAATATAAGTAGGTAGTATATAGCCTACCATTAATATAAGTAGGTAGTATATAGCCTACCATTAATATAAGTAGGTAGTATATAGCCTACCATTAATATAAGTAGGTAGTATATAGCCTACCATTAATATAAGTAGGTAGTATATAGCCTACCATTAATATAAGTAGGTAGTATATAGCCTACCATTAATATAAATAGGTAGTATATAGCCTACCATTAATATAAGTAGGTAGTATATCCTACCATTAATATAAGTAGGTAGTATATAGCCTACCATTAATATAAGTAGGTAGTATATAGCCTACCATTAATATAAGTAGGTAGTATATAGCCTACCATTAATATAAGTAGGTAGTATATAGCCTACCATTAATATAAGTAGGTAGTATATAGCCTACCATTAATATAAGTAGGTAGTATATAGCCTACCATTAATATAAGTAGGTAGTATATAGCCTACCATTAATATAAGTAGGTAGTATATAGCCTACCATTTACCATCACAAAAAAAAAAAATAAATAGGCCTAAGTATGTAATCTTCTCTACTACAGACACCCTGCAATATTTTTGCAATATCAAACAAAATATGGTCAACAAATAGTTGCTAAACGTAAGCTTGATGGCTATTTTTCTATTACCCTAAATTAATATTCCTACCTACCATATGGGTAATAGGATGATTGTATATATATATATATATATATATATATATATATAATATATATATATATATATATATATATATATATATATATATATATATATATATATATAATAATAATAATAAAAGCGCTATTAACCCAGAATAGTATTCATATACTGGATAACATATGCTTAGAAACCGTAAGTTGTAAATATAAGAAAACCAGGAGAATCAGAGAAAATTGAACAAGAAAAGGGAGGACTATTATAGGTCATATTACTGTAGATAATTTCAATGTACCGGTATATAAATTATAATAAACTGGCTACTACGATTACTATAAACAATACCGTTCTTGCAATAGAAAACAACTCTTAAAACATTATTCAGATACTTGTATATGTGAGTATATAAAGCTTTTGGTGTGTAAAAATACCGCGGCCTTGACATTATTGTGGCCACCACTTGACCGTGACCGTCGCCATATTTGGGTCCTAGTTCAACTCACGCTTACCCACATTCTCAGTTAATTTTTACCCTTTTCTTCAGTATCTGATATTCAGTATATTATCTAAAGGTTAATACACTTGGAAATGTAATCATGGGACAATCAAAATAATACATGTACTTACTTTTGAAAGGAAGGCCTTTCGTATCATTAACTCCCGTCCACTCACCAACTCTCTGCAATCTCTCTCTCTCCGCCGCAATGTTGCATCTCTCTCGCTATTCTATCGCTACTATAATAATCAGTGTTCCTCAGAGCTATCCCAGTGCATACCACCTCCTTTACGTAGGGCACGTGGTACCCGTCTTGCAACTCAATCCCACCCCTACTCTGTGCAACTCTCCAACCCAAGAGTGAAACGTTACTCTCAAACTTTCTTCTACTCAACAGCTGAGCTCTGGAACTCTCTCCCAGAATCAGTCTTTCCCTCTTCCTATGACTTAAATTGCTTCAAACTCCGTGTGTCCAGGCATTTTGGCTCGAACGTCCCTTGATTTTGGCCCTGTCACTCTTTCAACTATGGGGGAGGCACTCGCTATAGGCAGTTATGCCTTTTGCCTCCCTCAATCACATAGAAAAAAAAAAAAAAAAAAAAAAAAAAAAAAAAAACTTTGCTGTACTGAGTAGGTGTATAATCCTTTCGTTTTATAGCTCTCGTCCACTGAGCTGAAATATTTTCGTCTTTAGGGAATGAAAATACACACACTTTAGGCCCATTATCATAGTTTCCTTTGCACTAAGGTACACAGCATGTATAGGGCATCGTATTAAGAGTATTTCATAGAGTTAAAAGTCTATATATTCACGAATAGGCTATGTCTACGAAACCAAAAGCACAGGAACAGTTCAAACACGCTGCCAATAAGGTACTGAACAGTTGCCAGTTAGACTAGTTGTCGAGTTGCCAATGCGGCTTTAGGATCCCGACCCCCTAATGTTCGTGACGTAGAGGTCACGTGACAGATGGTCGCCCAGGCCTTTTATAGAGAAGGCAATGACTCAGCCGTCTCTCCCCCTCTTTACCCTACCGCCCTCCGCTATGTCAAACCCTCTTCCTGCCTCCACCCATTACCTTATATTTGTTGTTTAAACCCATCACTTCTAGGACGTTAGGAGGGTGATAAAAGATGTAGTAATGGTGTGGAAGAGAGAAATGGCGAGTGCTACACCCTGCTCCAAATAAGTAGTCCAAAACTCTTGAACATTAACTTTTATAATTCACAAACGACTAGAGTAATTCAGCTAATAGGTTTACCATTTGTGAAGGGTCAGCAACGAAATAGGTGTGGATATTTACAGACTATTTTCTCTAGCCCTTCTTTAGTTATAGAGGTTAGGGTTCATAATATCTGGCCTACCTATTTGGAACAGGGTATAGTGGTGAAGCAAGTGAGAGTCGAGATATGGCGAGAGCATGTTTATGAATTGTTGAATACAGATAATGGAAGAGCTGGAAACATAAGTAAAGAGGGAATGCAAAAGATGCAGTGGGGAAGGAGGGTATCAGGTGGTTCGAAGTGTGTAAGGCTGTGTACAGCGTGAAGATGGGTAAAGCGTGTGGCGAGATCTTTTCCTTGAGGTGTGTTGTGGAGAATCATCTGGGGAGTGGAAGGATGCTGTATCTTGTTTTCATAGACTTGAGGAAAGCCTTTGCCAGAATGAATGTAAGAAGTCTACGGAATGTACTGAGAATATGCAGAGTAGACCATGGCATGTTCATGGAAGTGGTGAACATGTATTTCGTCAAGATGAGTAACCCCTTATGTACGGGCAACGTTTTTTTTTTAACTATATGCTAACTACTATTAGACGATTATATTCAGTTTCAAAACGGCCTCCTGCAATTAACAGGCTTCGAACTCCCTCACTATTACCACAGATCCTTCTTAAACTGCTCACAATCATCTTAATATAGCTAGAATGAAAAACAAAAATATGTAAATAGACATTACCGGTACAGAAAGGATTAACATAGTGAGTTCTTCGATCTGATTGTTGGGTTAAAGAAAGGCTGTATGATGTCCTTCCTGGTAGTAGTTAATTAATTAGTATATACAGTATATTGATGGAGTCTTGAAATACATATAAGAAAGAGCCCTGGGTGTTTGAGTACCCCTGGTAAGGAAAAGGAGCGAGTTGAATTTGTCTGCACAACTGCTTGCAGATGGTATAGTTCTGATGTGTAATGATGAAAGGGTTTGACTCTTCATATAATGCAAAGTTCAGCTCATGAATGTACTTGGGTAGAGTGATGAGTAAAGATGGGAGTTTGGAGGATAAAGTGCAGCAGAGGGTATAAGAGAGGAGGAAGGTTGTAGGTACACTGACAACAGTGTATAGGAATAAGAAGGTAAACATGGCAGTAAAGAGGTCACTGCGTTATAATGTGCTGATCCTGACATTGACATACGGGAATGAAGCATGAATTATTTTAAAGAGACATAAATCAGAGTGAGAGGAGTGGCAATGAGTTGCTTGAGAAATGCTTGTGGAGTCACACAGAGAGATAAGACAGACGTAATTATGAGGATGTACGAGAGCGATGTGGAGGAGCTGGAGAGTGTGAAGAAAAAACATTTGATGTAGTTCGGTTATGTGGAGCGTATGGAGAGTGGGAGACAGACTAAAAGAGTTTATGAGAGTGAGGTGGAAGTGTAGAGAGGGAGAGGCACATCGAGAATAAGAGGTTTTGTCAAAGATCTTCATTCTAAATTACATATACTCCATTGAGATATTAGAGGAGAATAGAGGGGCTAAACATGGAAACAATTATAAGTGAAACATAATCAGTAAAAGCGCGAGAAAAGGGATATACTTTAGTTTCTTAGTTGTTTGTTTCCCTTATTCGTTGTTTGATATACCCCATCCCCTTCACGTGCCTCCTCCCTCACCTCACCAGCCCTCTCTCTGCCTCCCTCCCTCACCAGTTGACCTCTGACCTTTGATGGGAAAACAGTGGCCGCTCCGCTCTGATCTAGTTTACGACCACAGTGACTTTGTGGGTAGTGAACTTGTGGGTTTTTTCCCACGGTTCCCTCACCACCCATAAACCTCATAGTAATGGCCAGCAATACCCACACAGAGGAGGATTACCACCATTCTAGTGAAGAAACTGTGAGTGAGATGGTGGACGAGAACCACACCGGCACCGAGGATATGGAGCAGGAGGGCTACACGTTGGTGGAGAAGAAACGCAAGAAAAATAGTGGAGAAAAACAAGGAAACCAAGACAGGAGTAGTGACGAAGAAGATGACGGTAGGGACGAGAACAGAAAGAAGAATAAGCATGACGAAATGGACAACATTGAACAAGAGCGAAGGAACCCAGGGGTAGACGAACAAGTTCAGGGGAGACGCCCCCGACTACATTTCCCCATTGACTCCATACTTACATACCAACAAAAAGTGCTATGGACTGTGCAACTCGGCAGGGAACACAGAAGTGTTCAGCCACTCTTTAAGGACGGAAAGTACCGACCATATATAACTGTCGCCAATGAAGAAGCTGTGAAGCATTTAACCACCACAGGCTACCAGCAAACAATTATGGAAGTACCCAACGATACGGAGAAGACGACCAAAATCATCATATTTTAATACCCTGTTTGGCTAGATCCTGACTTCCTCCTAGACGACGACAAAATACTGTGGGTGGACAGAAACAAGGTGCGAGGGAAAGAGAGAAGCCAAGCAGTTGCCCTGATAAAAGGTGAGGCGCCTGAAAGAATTTTGATCACTGGTAGCGGTTATCGATACGTGGCACCTTTTATAGAAGAAGAAAAGATGTGTCTGAATTGTTCAAGGTGGCGGCACCCTACCTGGAGCTGCCAACTTGATCCACGGTGCCGTTTCTGTGGTGGTGGTCACCTATCCACACTATGTGGGGATAAAATCCGTACAGGGGCAAGAGTGGAGCCGCGCTGCTGCAACAGTGGGGGAAAACACAATGCAAACTCGATGATTTGTCCCAGACGACCAGCATTGCAGAGACATAGATGGATACACCAGCGACCAGACGAGGAACGAAGAACGACATCAACCGTACACCCAGAAACAACAACAACAAGCCGCGTGGTACCCTATCCTCCACTGCCCAGCAACGCGCCGCCTTCTACACCTGGTCAAGCTGGGAGGAAAAAGGCGGCAGAAGAGGGGGGACAAGCTGGGGTTAACAGGTGGTCATTGGGGAGGACGGCACTCCCAAATGAGACCCAAGACACCCACAGGATGGGGAATCAACCCCACCTGCACTCCACAACACACACAGGGACCCTAGCAGTAGCAAAAAACAACGCAGAGGAAAGTGAAGAGCATGGGGACGGATTAATGAATAAGGAGGATAGGATTTTTCAGTATTTTCAGGAATTTGGAAAGAAAATAGAAGCACTAGAAAAGAGGGTAGACCTTATTAGTAACATAGTGCGCAACACCATTGTACCAAATACCAAAGATGTTAATACAGGGGACAAAACTACAGGTGGTAGTGTAACCAGTAACCCAGATAATACAGCTCTGGTAATGAGTAGTGAAAATAGTGCTAAGAGCTCAGAAAACAAAAAATCAGGGGGTAATGTAAATTGCATAATTAAGATTAAAGGAAAAGAAAAAAACCTTAAGACTCACAAGTTACTGACAAATGGGTTGGTAGGGCTGGAAGATATCCTAGGTAAATTTGATGATGAAAAGAAAAAAGAAAAACTATTTACAGAATGGCTCGCCCTCCACAAACAAATGGACAGGGTTATGGGGGGAATAGCGGGTTTGTCTGTGTCGGCAATGGAAGAAGAAAAGAACAATGGATAACAAAACACTGAAAATAATCTCCTGGAATGTGAATGGCCTGAAAAATAGAACTACTGATATTCACTATTACATAAACAAATACAATGTAGATGTCATACTTCTTCAGGAGACTGGGGATAGGAATGGGAACTTGCTTAAAATTAATACACATGTAAAATATAACTTACTCGCAGATAAAGGCATCAGAGGTTTATCCACCTATGTAAGGAAATCTATCCCTTCGGAGCTGTTGGAGGAACCACATAACACCGACGGGGTGGAGTCACTTTCATTAAAAATCCATCTAAAAGAGGGTACTCTTAATATTGTTAATTTATATATCTCCAAGAACAGTTTCTCAGTAAATAATAATAATAATAATAATAATAATAATAATAATAATAATAATATTTATTCAGTTAGCAACTTACAGAGTTGGTACCACATAGTATGTTACAAATATATATGACATGTACCAGCCTTGCATAATTCCAACTAAGGATAGCCCAATAAGGCCGTTAGGCGTATTTCCATTGGGGTCCTTGTGGGATTAGGTTAGCTGGGGAAATGGAGAGGATAAAGAAATAGATACTTTAGAGAAAGTATTTCTAGGGGGTTATTTTAAGATACCTTACATCCTATAGTAAATATCAGTAATCCGTAATCAGTAATCATTTCAGTTTGGTTTGTCTATCTCTTATGTCGTATTTAGTAGTAGACATAAGCTTGGTGCTCCCTTCTCGCAGCTGTCCGGTTCAGGTATGCCTGATACTATTTTTAATGATGCAACACTCATAGCTGGGGATTTTAATGCCAGGCACGCTAACCTGGAGACAAATAGCAAAACAAATGACAATGGTAGGAGATTTAACCAATTTTTAAACGATTACCCCGATATAAAACTGCTAGGTACTAATGAAGCTACACATCTTCAGGGTTGGAGGCTGGATTATGCTCTTATCATGAATGGTCACGGTTTGGACGGTACGTGTGAGATCAAACCAGAGTTGCTAAGTGATAATTTTTCCCTCGCAATCAGTATACCTCTGGGCAAAATAGAGTTATATCATCATAGAAAACGAATAACTCTACCCAAAGACAAAATTGACTACTTCATCTCGGGTATTAAAACATGGTATTTAACATATAAACCAAGTAGTGTTGATCAGTTTTATGAAGATATGGTTGCAATGATTGAACAGCTATTGGTAACTAATGAAACAAATCCCAAGCGACAATATACATCACGGGTTAATAAATATCATAACGATAAAACTTTGAAGGAGTGGTCAAGAATGATTAAACGAGCACACAAAAAATGGGCTGACACAAAAGGTGATAACGCAAGTAAAGCTGCCTTGGTTGAGGCAGCAAAGCAATGCGGTCAAACTCGTAAAGAAATTAGAGGGGAATATTGGGGGAAATTTACAAATGGAATTGGAAGCTGTAAAAATATTAATGAAATTTGGAAAGAGGTGAACAAAGTGCGAGGGAGAAATACAAGTACTGTCGCTCACCCAGAACCGGAAAAACAAGCTGACCTATTTATGGATAAATGGGCATATGCAGCTAGTAGTGACTCCCTACCACAGGACGTTAGGGAGGCTGTTAAGGGATGGGAAGAAAATAGGAGAGATTTTATTCTGAACTCCTTAAATATAGGAGATGTATCGGGAGTTGACATAACAAAAGATGAATTATTAAGGTCAATAAAATCAGGTAAATCTACTGCTCCAGGAGAGGATGGGATAACTTATGAAGTACTAAACTGTCTAGTGAGTATCGAAAATAGTCCATTATTACACCTATCTAGTATGAGCCTGAAAGAAGGCAAACTTCCCCGTGCATGGAAGAAGGCAATTATTATTCCTGTCCCCAAAGGTAACGGAGAATTTAGACCTGTTTCTCTGACGTCATGTTTCTCCAAAATGATGGAGAGAATCATGTTGGAGAGGCTACTTTACATTATAGGAGATGGGTTCAGCAGCAATTTGTTTGGCTTTAGAAAGGGTAGAGGAACATCAGATGCTGTAATAAAATGTTTGACCAGCGACACTGATTACTGCCGAGTCTATATAGATCTGAAGGGTGCATTTGACAAAGCAAATGGGGAAATTATTATGTATGAACTAGCAAACCTTGGGGTAAAAGGAAACCTACTCCATTGGATTGGTGATTATGTTTTCGGGCGTAGAGCTCAAACATGGTACCAGGGGGCACTATCACAGGAGAAAATGTTAGAGCTAGGTACTCCTCAAGGCGGAGTTTTAAGTCCAACCCTATTCAACATTTTAATGAATAAAATAGCTCAAGAATACCTCTGTAGTAAAGTACGTATAGGTATATATGCTGATGACATAATGATACAGAGTAATAATATACATGATATGCAAGTCGCACTAAGTTGTTTGTGATGGATCACACTGGCCTGGCGTTCCTCTTCCTCACCTATATGCCTGTCACTGGGTACTTTCCTACCCGTATATAATTATTTCCTCGCATACAACCTTTCGTGTTATATACGCTCAACAAATAGCCTCAGCTTTCTTCCTCTACCACCTCGTATGCGACCTCGTACTTGTTTACATTTGTTTTTCCAAATATAATAAAACCAGTTATGTTATGTACGTTGGTAAAAAGCGACCTAAATGAGGTGCTAAACGAAAAACTATCCTAATAATTGGCTGTCTTTGCATAGTATTTCCTTTACAATTATATCACCCCTACTTAGTAAAGCATCTCAACTTCCTTCGCTTAATCTACTCCTTCTTAGCTGGAGAATGTTAATGTTGTTTTCCTACGTACGCTCCAATAATTTTGTTGACGTATAAATCCCGTGCGCATTTCCCTTCTTCTTGTTTTCCCCTAGCTGTAAATCCTCCTCCCCTCATTCCTTTAACCCTTGCCTATATCTTACCAACCCTTTCATGTTTCCTCCTGCCATTCCTCCCTCACTTCTTCCTCCTCTCTCCCTTCCTCTTTCCCCTCTTCCTTCCTCCTTCCTCTCTCCCTTCCTCTTTCCTCTCTTCTTCCTTTCCTGTTTCCTCCTTCTCTTCTACCTCTCTCTTCCCACTTCCCTTCTTCCTCTCTTCTTCCTGTCTCCCTTCCTTCTCCCTCTCTCCCTTCCTCCTCAGAAACTCCCGGATCAAGACGCCCCCTGAATTCCGTCTAGGAGGGCAGGGCGCGATGACTAACAGGGTTTACGTATCAAGTCCATTAGTTAGTAAATAAACGCCGATAATCGCTAGACGAATGGCACAATCTCTACAACATTGCTTTAAAAGGGCTTAAATCTCCAGAGTATCGCCAGAATAAAGCCGCAATCTCTACAATATCTCTCTAAAATAGCTCAAATCTTCATAATATCACTTGAATATTGCCACAATCACTACAATATAATTTTAAAATGGCTCAAATATACCGAGTATCGCTAGAATTCATGTTGCTAGATGTACAAATTAGCCTTTAGATCGAAGTAAATTCCTCAAATCTACAGAATATCGCTAGAATTCATGTTGAATTCTAATTATAAAGAAAAGACCGGTTGGGGGGTGGGGGGGGGATACTTTGACCCCTACTGTTGATTTTTAGTTAGTGTATATTAGCTTACTAAAGGGGGGTCGGTATTGGGGTATGTGACGGTGTGGAGAGAGAGAGAGAGAGAGTGAGTAAGTGTGTGTGAGTGAGTGCAGTCAGTCGACGCCCAATTAGCCTCTATATCGAAGTAGATACCTCTAGATCTAGCGGGAAAGTAGCTACACTGACAACACTGCCGCCGGTGAGACTCCCAGATTATGAGGTAGAGGAACGCCGTAACTTCCTCGCCTGTCGCGTTGTCGTCAAGTTTAGAGGGAGGGGCGAGGGTGCATACTGACTGAAGGCTCGTATTCCTCAGGGCCGGGCGTGAAGGAACAGTGTGTGTGGACTGGGGGATGTGTCATAATGCTAGGTAACTGCAGGCAATTAACCCATAATGTACCGGTGATGTCCTTTTCATTATATTCTGGCAACTAATAGATGATTATAATAAGTTTAGGAAGGACCTCTAATCATTGCAAGTCTGCAAACTATCTCAATTAATCTTTTTAGATACCACATATCCTTCCAAAGCAGAATATAATCGTCTAATACTTACCAAATATAATGAAAAGGACGGCTCCGGTACAGAGTGGGTTAACCCTTTGAAGATCATTACACGTTTTGACAGTTTAATCTGGATATTACTAGACGCTTATATACAGCTTAGGAAGGATCTGTGGGAATTGATAGGGTAAAGGCTATCTTAATTAACCATTTGGCTTCCATATACCCTTCCTAATCTGAACAACATCGTCTAATAATAGCCGGAAAACAGAAAATAAATGCATATTGTATCTTGAGAGTTAAGCAGGTACAGTCGTGGGCAATAATACGTATACACCAAGTTGAACCCTCGAACCTTTGAACTGAATTTCTGAAGCAAGTGGGATATAGTAAAACATTTTATTATCTCGTTTGGGTTTCAATACAGATTCGAATAGGAGGGTACCAATTGTGTGCTTGTGAATAATAAATGTAATCACATTTAGTCTTAAAGTAACATGATGCGGTTGATATCACCTATATATTCTTGATCACGAGGGCGTAATTTCCATAACACACTGGCTAACAATAAACAATTGTGTTAATCTTGTGGAAGACAACCGGTACTGGGAATCAAAACAATATAAATTAACCCATATCCTGGGTTAAGATTACCCATAGTGGTGATGGGCTGGTCTATCAGAGTGAGAACTGAGCGATCTCTGCCATACCCATAGCTTACTCGGACTGTTCCTTTTACTTATATATTTTCTAGATCTCAAGTGACGGCGTCTCTTCCGTGGATTGACCTCCCAATCTACCAAGATTGGAAGCCAAAGCGTCACATTTTTCCTTTGCCCCTCAGTTTTCTCTTCATAATTGCTGAGGGGCACAGGGCCCTGGGTGGGGCTTTGGTTTCCCGGGCGTTTCCGCACCCTCCTCAGCTCCCCGTCATGGAGTGGCTTCGGTCACCCAGGCTTTATTGTGGTCGGCAGGGAGGGTTTTGTGGGGGCGCTCGGTTATAGCCTTGGCCTTGCTCGGGGCCTTGGGGCTGTTCGGCCAGGCAGCTTGGGGAACAACAACAACAACCCATATCGTGCCACAAGTCCTTCCTGAAGTAATATTTCCAAATGATTGCCAGAATTGAAGGGCGTGGGATTCTCAATAAGGAACTCCAGTCCTGACGCTATTCCTTACAATGTGTTGGCTAAATAATCCAAAAGGGATGATAGCCTCTTAAGTCCTATTTTATCTAACTAACTAAGCCAGAATGACAGAAAGAAAGACATCATCGTGCTGAGAGTGGGAGGGGGCGTTAAAATGTTCCTTACAAAGGTGTCTAGCCCACGCCCCTTTTAACCCCGACGTAACCTCAGCCCCTCCCACATTACAGCACTTAACCTTTTCACGCATTTATGACGCAGAGGTTGCCAGATTAGCAATAAGAAATAGAGTTCTCTCACTCTTATAATTACCTCTCCAAAATTAGTTTCCTGCCCACAGCTAACTCAAAGACAACTGCAGAGGTTGAAGTAAGTAAACTAAAGGTTTCAAATTATCCCTGATGGTAACAAAGGTTTTAAAGTATCCCCAATAGGCTCAAAATCGCGTCATATGTCGGAGAGAGTAAATCTTATGACCTGACTTATACGGCGGGTGAGATAGGAAGCGGCGCCATATATCTCGTGGGCGGAAACGTATGTCACGCGCCCGTCGTCACCCACACCGGGAATGATACGGGAACGGAAGCTGCTATACCGCCTGGGAATGATGTTTATGGTCCAAACAACAGAATGATTGATGGGTCGTCTTGGATGGTTACAGGGAAAAGGGTTAATGTTTTGGTCGATATATTTATATATTTATAATTTCTACCGTATGTTGAAATTTTAGCTCGATTACTCTAGTCATTTGTGAGTTATAGAAGTTAATATTCAAGAGCTTTGGCCTACTTATTTGAAACAGGGTATAGTTCTCCGACATCTATATAATCCAGCTCACAACCAAAATCAACTCTTCTCGTGACATAAACCCCTTGATGATATAACCTGTTTTAGATGATTACATACAGCATAGGAAGCACATGTGAGAATTAAAAGGGTAAAGACTAAGTGTGGAAATATACAGCCCATTTTTTCTAGCCCATTTTGAGTAATAGAGGTTAGGGTTGACGATTTCTGGCCTACGTATTTGGAACAGGGTATAGTAGTTACCCCTTTGAGGAACATGACGCGTGTTGAAAGATTATTCTGGCTATTATTGGATAATTTTATTCAGATATGGAAAAGCATATGGAAGTCAGAGGGTTAATTGTGATAATATTTACCATTTTGATGCCCACAGCTCCGTCCTAAGTTGTATAAAGTCGTCTAATGATAGCCAGAATAAACTGTCAAAATTAATCATAATCATGAAGGGGTCAATAATCAGAAAACATTGTGTGCGACTTTCGATCAAGATACTGTTGGGTCATTACTACATAATACATACAGTATACACCTGTTCAGTTAAGATACTGTTGGGTCATTACTACATAATACATACAGTATACACCTGTTCAGTTAAGATACTGTTGGGTCATTACTACATAATACATACAGTATACACCTGTTCAGTTAAGATACTGTTGGGTCATTACTACATAATACATACAGTATACACCTGTTCAGTTAAGATACTGTTGGGTCATTACTACATAATACATACAGTATACACCTGTTCAGTTAAGATACTGTTGGGTCATTACTACATAATACATACAGTATACACCTGTTCAGTTAAGATACTGTTGGGTCATTACTACATAATACATACAGTATACACCTGTTCAGTTAAGATACTGTTGGGTCATTACTACATAATACATACAGTATACACCTGTTCAGTTAAGATACTGTTGGGTCATTACTACATAATACATACAGTATACACCTGTTCAGTTAAGATACTGTTGGGTCATTACTACATAATACATACAGTATACACCTGTTCAGTTAAGCATAAAAACGTCCACATACTATTCTATTATCTAACACAAACAAATGGTGTAGTTATTACAGCATAACACAACAACTAGTGCCGATGAAATCCAAAATTATGAATAATCTGTAGTTTATTAACCCATAGAGTACCGGTGACGTCCTTTTCATTTTATTCTGGCAACTATTAGACGATTACATTCAGTTTATTATGGGCCTCCACTAATTAACAGGCTTCGAACGATCTTCATTAGCCCTTTTTACTACCACAGATCCTTTTTAAGTTGCACATAATCGTCTAAATATAGCAAGTCTGAAATTAGAAAGAGGTCGCCGGCACAGAAAGGGTTACATTATTATTAATAATCTGTTAGGGGATATATGTCAGACACCATCTTTATCCGACACTCTATAGCCAAAATACATATACATATATAAGGATTGTAATACAATGTGTTATGTTCATTCTCATTTTCAACCCAATATGCAAAAACACAGAATATCAATATTCAATTATCCCATTCAGTACCAGGGACGTAATTTTGATCAGATTCTGGCAACTATTAGACTATTTTATTAAGCTTGGGAAGTACCTCTTGCAATAATAAGGCTTCAATATATCTCAACCAATCCTTTAGCTACCAAAGCTCCTTCCTAAACTGCATAATATCGTCAAAATATAGCTAGAATATAATATAGCACACGCCGCTGGTGCTCAAAGGGTTATGCTTGTTCAAATATCCAACATCCCTTTGATGTTCCCGTCTTCCTCGCTATACGTTCATTATACACACACACATACTGTATATGATGTAAAAGGTAATATGATAAAATAACTTGGTGTCCAGGGAGTGGAAGATCTCAATAACTCTATTAACCATTTCTGTACCGGTGACGTATTTTCAATTTTACTCTTGCTATATTTAAACGATTTTGTGCAACAAAAGGATCTATGGTAGCTAAAAGGATGAAAGGATTAAAAGGGTAACGTCTATCTCAATCAAACCTCTGACTTCCATATGCCTTCCCTAATCTGAATAAAATCGTGTAATAATAGCCAAAAATACAGAAACAAATTACATCTAAGATATCTAAAGGGTTAAATACTATGCCGTGTGTCCTTGCTTACTGTCCACGGCAAGTGCTTAGACGGATTCACACAAGTTCTTTTTCCGGCAACTTTTGATCGATAACCTAACTCTGGCCACATTCATGGATTACTTCGCAATGTTTTCAGTGACTAGACAGAATATTGTTTACTGTGAAACCCCGCACAGCTTCTTGCTCTATATCAGGGCACAGGGCACCCATGTATCGAGTATTAGTCACATGTGTGGGGAGGCCCACCCATACTGCACTTCTTGAAAGAATAGAGTCAAAAGCATTTCACCTCATCAACTCACTTCCTCTTACTATTTCACCTCATCAACTCACTTCCTCTTACTATTTCACCTCATCAACTCACTTCCTCTTACTATTTCACCTCATCACTCACTTCCTCTTACTATTCACTCACCAACTCACTTCCTCTTACTATTTCACCTCATCAACTCACTTCCTCTTACTATTTCACCTCATCAACTCACTTCCTCTTACTATTTCACCTCATCAACTCACTTCCTCTTACTATTTCACCTCATCAACTCACTTCCTCTTACTATTTCACCTCATCAACTCACTTCCTCTTACTATTTCACCTCATCAACTCACTTCCTCTTACTATTTCACCTCATCAACTCACTTCCTCTTACTATTTCACCTCATCAACTCACTTCCTCTTACTATTTTCCTACAATCTGTATGTACACGCCATAGTGGTGCATCTCTTTCACTCTTCTATCGCTATTACAACAGTAAGTCCGCCTAAACACCTACAGTATATTCTTGGACGTGGGAGCATAGAGGGGCACCTAGGCTAAATGGCTTGTGGTGGAGGGGGTGGTTTAGGATGATTGTATATTATGTGTGACGGCCGCTTGACTGAAGGGGGTATATAATTGATGAGGGCTAAACTAATTGGATGTTAAGTTTGAGGCTTGTATAATGAAGACGTCAGGGTGATAGTCTGATCTTACTGGAATGTGGGCGATATAGTATACCATTTGATAATATGGATAACTAAGACTATAAACGGTGTTATTTCAGTTGATGGCAAATTGAATCCTTTGGCAGCCGATTTATCGATTTTATTCAGCTTAGAAAGTATATGTGGGAATGATAAGGGTAACGCATATCTCAATTAACTCCCTGAATTCCACATACCCTACCTAATTTGAATACAATCGTCTAATGATAGCCAAAAAACAGAAAATGAAATACGTATTGGATCTTGAGAGAGCTAAAGGTACATGTGACACTTGTGTCCGGAATGCTTGGCTGAACAAAATTGGTTAAATGAGAGTTAGCTTAACGAAAAGTCAATTAACCCTTTCAAGATTTAATATGTAATCTTCTTCTTTTTCCGGCTATCATTAGGCGAATCTATTCAGATTTGGAAGGGTATATGGAAGCCAGAGAGTTAATTGAGATAGTCTTTACCCATATAATTCTCACATATCCTTCTTAAACTGTATACAATCTTCTAATGATAACCATATTATACTGTCAAAATGTGCCATAATAATCAAAGGTTGAATGGGGGCCAACGTTGTGTCAGTCCGTGACGGCACCAACTCTCAGAATCCAAATAACATATTACACAAAATACTCTCTGAGCGAGTCTTCCGGCAGCAACCCTTTCATCCCAAAAACGTTTGACAAATTGTTCGTTCTATGTGCATAAAGGAGACAAAAGGCCAAGCTGCCTGTAACAAGAATGTCCCCCAAGGATGAAAGAGAGACAGAGAGCCAAGATCAGGGCAGGTTAGAGGTAATTTAGGTGTGTTGGAAAGACGTGCTGTGTGCTTGTGAAGTGTAATGAAAAGAATAGGCAGAGGAGGTATTTGTGAGAGTTAGCTTGATTAATCTCTGTGTAGGTGAGGCACAAATAGAACAGTGAGGGAAGCCACGCAAATGATACAGGAGTTCCAGGAGTTCCAACATGTTTCAGCCAAAACATTTATGGCTTTCTTCAATATCTTAAGAACATAACATAAGAAAATGGGAGTCTGCAGAAAGCCGATTGGCCTAAGCAAGGCAGATCCCTGTCCCACACAACCCCAATTACAAAGCCCAATTATAGGCTCAACACTCTAATACCCTGAGGATCATCTTACCAAAACGGTTAGAGATTAACGCAGGATTACGGGGGTCTGCAGAGAGCTGATTGGCCCAACCCTGCTGATCCCCCTTCACACCCAACCCTTCTCGTCCATATGCTTATCCAATTTTATCTTAAAGCTCCCTATCGTTTTTAATCCCACTATAGCACTTGGTAGTCCATTCCACCCATCTACAACTCTGTTACCAAACCAATATTTGCCTATATCTTTTCTGAAACAAAATTTATCTAATTTGAAACCATTGGTACGAGTTCTTTCGCTATCACTGAGCTTTAGTACATTTGTCATGTCCCCTTTGTTAATCCCACTAACCCACTTGAACACCTCTATCATATCCCTCTAACTCTGCTCTCTAACGAATGTAAGCCTAATTTCTTCAACCTTTCTTTATACGGAAGATTTCTAATATTATGGATCATTTTTGTCATTCTACGTTGTACTCTCTCCAATGAATCTATGTCCATTCTGTAATAAGGACACCAAAATTGAACAGCATAATCCATATGGGGTCTCACTAATGACAAGTAAAGTTTTAAGATAACATCAGCAGTTCTGTTACTCACACTCCTTGAGATGAACCCGAGAATCCTGTTTGCCTTGTTTCGAACGCTTATACACTGTTGTCTAGGCTTCAAATCATTGCTAACAAACACACCTAGATCTTTCTCACAATTCGAGTTTTCTAATTCCACATTAGCTAGTTTATATTTAACATTTGTATGCATCTTCCCTATCTTTAATACCTTGCATTTGTCAATGTTAAACTTCATCTGCCAATTTACTGACCATTCGTGTAAGGTATCTAGATCCCTTTGGAGGCACTCTATATCTCTATCTGAATCAATTGTTCTCCCCATTTTGGTATCGTCTTCAAATTTACTTATCCTACTAGTTATACCTAAATCAAGGTCATTTATGTATATAACAAACAACAGAGGACCTAATACAGATCCCTGGGGGATACTCTTCCCTCAAGAGTATTCTTTACTAAGACCATTGTTTGACTAGAGTAATCTTCATAGAGGTGACCCACATGCTCATATAGCTAAGGACGTTGTGTCATGCGAATAGTATGTTTTATATTAATGTCAGGGAATTGAGGATTGATTGAACTGTGATTATCTCAGCATCAGTAGAAAGGTTGAAGTAATATTGTAGGTTGTATGTGTCAGGAAAATATAAAGGTTTTATAAATGCTTTGTTGAACTATTGCGATTTTGAAAGAATAATTGAAATGCAGATCGTTGGAATTGAGACTACTTTCATTTTACATGCCTCTACTTCAAGACAATGATTTGAGTAGCCATAAACAATTGAGAAGCCCAATATATTTGTAAGCTGAGTAAATAAATCTCACTGAATTTCTACGTAGATTTTATCCAACAAAAAAACAACAACAGGGATATAATGGGATTCGAACCTGTGAGTATATGGATGCTATAACCTATTAATTATAAGGAAGAGATAAATCGTGACCTTTATCCTCTGTAACTCAAAAAAGGTTAGAGGAAATGAGCAGTTACTTTCCACACTAATTCTCTGTTTGACTCTTCCCAAATGGTATCAATATCGTGCTTGCGTTATAGAGGTCAGTGGTCGCGATTTTTGGCCTACCTCTAATGAACATGGTATAGTGTAAAACTATAGTAACGCTCTCCTAGACCTGCTATAAAAGGACCATTGTAAGTGGTAAACTTCCAAGAAAAGGCATTATACTGTTAGATACGCATAAGCTCAAGTTTGCGGGCAGGCTTTTAATTATGAATATATTTATGAGTTTTTCTAGTTCCCCCCTGGATCTCCATCAAGCTTAACAAATACCCCCAAGTCCCCTCTTCACAAAATCGCCAAACTAATGGGGCTAAGCATGCGGGAGAAGAGGATCCAGAAAACTCTCCAATACGAGATACTAAACTAGTGATAGTGTAGTCTGGGAAGCAGGACGATACGTGTCTCAGTAACAATCTTGTCTTAAAACTGCCAAACTGATAAGATGTATTACAGAAGAGCTAGCCTAGAAGGGATTACTATAGTAAATGAGAATATTAAAGCACTCGAACATAATTGCGATGAAGTGTCTTGGATAAGGAGAGGAGAGGGATTCGAAATAATTCAACATTTCTGAAGTGGGAGCGAGAATTGGACCAGATTTACAAAATACTCTGGTGAACTAAACAATAGTTTCCCACGTAAGTTTGGTCCTCGTCGTGATCTTATGTATGGAAGTAAAATAACATGGATGAATTGTGAATGTGGTTACTTTATATTATCAGTTGATTAATCAGATGAGTTAACCAATGCATAAAACTACTACACTCGTAATTCAATCATGCGCAGTATGTTTCAATGTATCAAATCACGAAGAGGAACATAACACATGTGGGCAACTGTACAATCAGATATTTGATACTTAATTAGCTTACGGGAAAATATAATAGAATGATAATTATAAGTTTTCGGTATTCAAACTTACTCAATTTTGAAATAATATCCCTAACCTCAGCAGGGACCATATAAATCTGTCTGATTGTTAAGTTAAAAATAAACGCCGAGGCATATGGTTAGCTCTGGGCAAGTTGTTGTGTTTATCCATTAGTTTGGCTTCCCCCATGTTTCTAGTTGTGCCCCACCTACACAGAGTAATCCAGCTAACTCTCACAAACACCTTCTCTTCCTATTAATTTCACTACACTTAGCAAGCACACCACACTACTATCCAACACACCTAAATTCCCTGTAACGTACCTTGATTTTGGCTCTCTATCACTCTTTCAACTTTGGGGGGACACTTGTTGAAACAAATCTTGGAAAAAAATATAGGAGATTATGAGGTCGAACCCAATTACTTGATAATTAGTTTTTGATCACATCAATAAATGGTAGTCACATGTTGTATCTATACTTTTAACCCGGCAAGCGCGATAGGCCTCACGGAAGGCTTCCTATAGGGAACGCGATAGGCCTCACGGAAGCAAGACCATAAAAAAAGCCTTCCAAAAAAAAAAAGGGCCTATCAAAACAAAGGATTTCGTCTCTAGGTGAGATAATTCCCCTCTAGTACTCATCCATGTGTTTCTCACCCCTCCCCCTCCCCTCCTTCCCCACCTTATTCCCCCCTCCCCCCCCCTCCTCAATTATCACCTATTTATCCTCTTATTATCATCATTTATCGGTTATTTTTCTCTCCCGCGATAATGTAGCACAAGTGGGTTGCATAAAAGATCGTTATGCAACACCCAGACACCGGCACACACCGCCCCGCTCGTCTCAGTTGACTCCCAGACAGCGAGAGGGGAGGGCTGCCTGTGGCTCTCTCTCGCCTGAGATTATGACCGGGTGGCCAATATCTTCGTTTTTTACCACCCAAATGCTTTTCCCACTTATTTTAGCACTCTTGAAGGTTCATATATACATCATATATGTAAAATAAAAGCATACCGAAAACAAATAATGCTTTATATTGTAAATATAACGAATTCTGTCAGAATCCAGGGCTAGAAATGCACAAATAACTACCCTAGCACCTAGGTCTATATCGCGCTTGTCAGGTTAAAGACCGTTCTAAGTCTGCAATCAAAATATTCATTAGCGATTAATATCGATCGAGCTGCGAGCGGCAGTGAAGAAGCGGAGATTGGTTGGATGTGGTGGCGTAAGGCAGTGTCACACGGGCGCTGTTTTCGTCAATTTTCTATGAGTACATTTTGTCTTGTAACATTTCGTTTTTTTTACACTGGTATCGGCAATCAAAGTGAAGGTACATTATGTTAGGAGGCTTAATTTTGATAACACGTAAATATTGAAGCTGCCAGACTACAATTGCCTGAATAAAATTGACCGAAAAAAAGTGTTTGTGTGACATTGGCTTTAGGGAGAGTAAATGGGAACGCTGCAGGGAGGGGTCGGAGTGTCCTTGACCCTCTCCCTCACCACACCCTCCTTTATAGTCTATAGTCATTCAGGCCGCGGTCTAATATGGCCATGGTTCAACACCACCTTGATTATACTGGTTTTGGAGCTCCATTTGTCCGTGTCCTAAAAGGTCACTACCTACAGGCAGTCTTGCCATTTTATCATAATTGTTTTCACATAAAACAACAACACCGTATCCTACTTACAAGTGCAAACCGAGAACAATCCATCAGTGTAATATTGTGTTGAAAAAGTCCAATAAAACGAGTAGACTGTACCCCTTATTGGTCCACGGCCGTCCTGGTCTGCGGTCCAAAACCCCATGGACACCCCCTATTCTCAGCACCATCTAAAATCCTCGGTCCACTAATCAAACCGTCATAACCAACTGTGTATGGAGCCCTCCCCTCACCACCACCCTCACTGGGGCCCCAGGCTCCGAGGAATACAGAAACCCTGGTGAAGATGTGAGGTTAATATTGGTGAATGTGTGTGTTGTGGGTGTGTGTGGGTGTTGTGTGTGTGTGTGTTGTGGGTGGGCGTTGTGTGTGTGTGTGTTGTGAGTGGGCGTTGTGTGTGTGTTGTGAGTGGCCGTTGTGTGTGTGTTGTGAGTGGGCGTTGTGTGTGTGTGTGTCTAGCATTCAATCGAACTCACGATCTTAGGATTAAGAGCCAGGCATTCTACCAACCATGCTATGATCTCCTATAACTTTTGACTTACATATTTGGAACAGGATATAGCACTGTCTGTATCCATCGTCAAGGCAGAAGGACGTTAGTCTGGCATTTATATGACGTGAAGTCAGTGTTAACCCTTTGACAATTTTGACGCATTTTTACTGACATTGGAATATTTTATACAATTTAGGAAGGATTTGTGGGAATCATAGAGGTAAAGAATATCTCAGTCAATCATCTGTCATCCATATATCCTTACTAATTTGTTTAAAATTGTATAATAAGAGCCAGAAAACAGAACATAAATGCGTATCGTATCATGTAAGGGTTAATATGCATTGGCTACGTGAAAGAATTGTAGAATATCAAGGAACATTGGCAATTCCACAATTCTGGAAAGAGTAGAGGCCAAGCATTTCGTCTCATCAACTCATTTCAATTTACTAGGTCCCTGCAATCACAGTCCTACTCTTTTTCTGTCCAACTCTCCAACCCAAGAATTGGCAAATGTTCTTAATATTTCTTCTACTCAACAAGTGAACTCTGGCACTCTCCCCCTCAATCAATCTTTCCTTCATCCTATGACTTAAACTGCTTTAAGCTTCGTGTGTCCAGGCATTTTGACCCCAACACCCCTTGAATTCGGCCCTGACTCTTTCGGCTTTGGGGAAACAGTCGTTACAAGCAACCTGCCTTTTGTCTCCTTCGTACACATAGCAAATAAATCCAAGTATTAGTTGTAATCGATGTCATGAGCGGACTACTGAATCTGGTTGTACAGTAGAGGCCATAACAGGAGTAGGTGAACAAGTCTATGCTGAACTTCTAGCTATATTTAGATGATTTTTGTGTTTTGTTAGAAGGATCTGTGGTATTGAAATAGATTAAGTGGGATAAGTTCGATACTTGTTAATTCCTAGAGGTCCCATTTTAAGCTAATCAAATAGTTTAATAGTAGCCAGAAGGAAGTTAAATATACAGTATGTCGCCGGTACAGAACTGGTTAACATTTGAAACCCGGTCATTCGAGGTCTGTGGCTCAATCAGGTTATCAAATTACTGTGTAAGTGCATCATAATTTGTCTTTAACTCTTTGAGGAACATGATGCGTTTTGACAGTTTTTTTCTGGCTACCATTAGACGATATCAGTTAGGGTGAACTTATGGGAGCTAAAGAGTTAATGAAGATCGCGATTACCCCTCTGATTCCTAGATATCCTTCCCAAATTACATAAAATCGTCTAATGATAACCAAAATGAAATGTGAAAATGCGTCTTAGATCCTCAAGAGGTTTATATATTGGCCAACTGTACCTGGCTACGACTGTACAATTTTTTGCATATGTGAACCTGGTACACATTACGATACCCTTGAAATAATTAACTTTGAAAAGAGGACACAATTTACCCGAGTATATTTAGAAAAGAGGAAAGTTTCGAGATATTTCAATAGCATGTTGGATTACTTCAATAAAATGTTAACTAAATCTGCTTCGAGCTCCGTGTGTCCAGACATTTCGACGTACCCTGACTCTCTGTCACTGTTTCAACTTAGGGGGAGAAACTTGTTACAGGTAGCTTTGCATTTTGTCTTCTTCATTCACAAAACAAAACACACAAACAAAAAAACAATATCGAAACAAAGGTGCAAAGAGTGAATTCTGGAGGGTAAGAACTGCGATATTGCAAGGGAGACCCAAACCAGTCCCCCGTGAACCACCACTGTCCATTACTATCCGCGGGTAATGTTCCTACAAGCACCACCCGTATGATATTGTCCGAGTGTTATTGTTATTCAGGGATAGAGGCAAGATATATAGACTTAGTCTATATATTTTGGAGAAAGGTGCAATACACGAGTATATTTTTAGCCAACCGAGATGGGGAAGTAGGTAGATATGGTCACACTGATAGCAGTCAGTATCTATACTGTATATCTATCTATTGCCTGACGCCGTGATCCCCGAAGGAGAGGCCACGAACGAACCGCCCCCATGCACCTCTGTCCCCAGTCAGTCGACGCCCTTCCTCCCAACCAGCACCACCTTCATCCATATACTTCCTCACTCCATCCTTCTACCTCTCTTTCGGTCTACATCTCCCTCTGTCCTTCCACCTCGCTCTCGTACACCTTCTTAGTCGTTCTCTCGCTTCCCATACGTTCCATATGGCCGAACCATCTCAAGGTGTTCCTTTTCACACTTTCCAGCACATCTACCTCTACACCACACCTCCTTTTTACTTCCTCATTCGTCTGTCTATCCCTCCGTGTAACTCCGCACGCAATTCTCAAATAACTAATTTCCACCCCTCTCACTCTTGGTTTGATCAGTCTCTTCTCAAACGTCCATGCTTCGCTTCTGTAAGTCAGTGTCGGGATTACCACACTGTCATGCAAGGACTTCTTCACTTCCATACTGACCACCTTATTTCTTGTTACTGCTTTCAGCGTTCCTACAACCCTCTTCCCCTGTTGTACCCTCTCCCGCACCTCTTCATCCATAGTCCCATCTATATTCAACACACTGCCCAGATACTTAAAAGAGCCGACGATCTCTATAGCCGGACCGTTCAACGTCACATCACACTCTGTGACTTCACCCCTTTCAAAGACCATAACCTTGCTCTTCCCCGCATTTACCTTCCTATTCCGTTTTTCGCACACTGTTCCAAACACATTTACCAGACCCTGCAACTCACTATCGCTCATCAGAACTGTATCATCCGTAAACGGCAGTATAGGCAGCTTCTACTCATTTCCCTCCCTTTTCAGTGATACACTAACATCCACTGTTTTTCCTAGTAGTTCTTTCATGACTATCCATATATACAGCAAACAACCACAGGGACATCACACACACCCCTGTTTCAACCCAACATTCAGGTCAAAGAACTCGCTCTGCTCACTCTCCACACGTACTGCCGCCTTTGCACCCCCATACATGCTCTTCATTGCTTTCAGCAACTTGCCATCTACTCCGTATATTCTAAGTACTTTCCACATACCTTCTCTATCCACTCTGTCATAGGCCTTCTCCAAGTCCATAAAGGCAACATAAAACTATTGTTGCTTCTCCAGATATTTCTCCACAACACAATTCAGGGTAAAAATCTGATCTACACATCCTCCTCCCTTCCTAAAACCTCCCTGCTCGTCGCCTATCCATTTCTCCGTTCACATTCTCACTCTCTCAATCACTACCATACTGTACACCTTCCCTACTACACTTAAAAGACATATTCCTCGGTGGTTACCACACACTCCTCTTTCCCCTTTGCCCTTATATAGGGGGACTATTATGCCAGTCTTCCAGGCATCGGGTGCACTCCCCTTCTCCCATGCTCCGACCATAAACTTATCTCTGTCATCTGTCCTATCTCTCCAGTACGGCCACCCGATCCTCCTAGCCAGCGGCGCTTGTGGCACTTCGGCGCTGCCGACTGGGAGGCTCTCCGGCAGTACTTCTTTGATTTCCCATGGAATGATTTCTGCCTCCGTGGCCGGGGACCCTCGGAGAGTGCTGAACACATTACCGAGGTAATCCTATCGGGCATGGAAGCATACATTCCATTCTCTTAGACTAATGCTAAAAAATCTTGCTTTACTCACGCCTGTTCTACTGCTGTCCGCAATAAGGAGGAAGCATTCAAACGGTACCGACGCCTTACAAGTCAAGACTCATTCTTCCAATGTTTCTGCCCGGAATCAAGCCAAATCTGTTCTACGACTTGCCAAACACTCTTTCATCAATAATAAATGAACTGAACTATCCAACTCTAGCTCTTCCCAAGCTTTCTGGCATCTAGCCAAAATCCTCTCCAACAATTTATCTTCCTCGTCTTTCCCTCCCTTTTTCCACTCTGATGGAACAACCATCACTTCTTCCTCTGACAAAGCTAAACTCTTCGCTCAAACTTTTGCTAGAAACTCAACCTTGGATGATTCCGGTGCTATTACTCCCTCTCTACCCTCCTCTCTCTTACTTATGCCTAATATCCAAATCTCTTCTAAAGATGTACTTTCTACCCTCTCTGGGTTTAATACTAATAAGGCGTATGGTCCGGACGGTGTTTCTCCTCTTGTTCTCAAAAACTGTGCTTCCGTGCTAACTCCCTGCCTAGGCAAACTTTTTCGTCTCTGTCTATCCTCTAACGTCTTCCCTTCATGCTGGAAATTTGCTCACATTCAACCTGTCCCAAAGAAGGGTGACCGCTCTCAACCCTCCAACTATCGTCCAATTGCTCTCATCTCTTGTCTTTCTAAAGTTTTTGAAACTATTCTTGCTTCCAAATTTCTTAAGCATTTCTCTTCTCATAATCTGCGCTCAGATCGCCAGTATGGCTTCCTTAAGGGTTGCTCTACTGGTGATCTTCTTTCATATCTTACTAACTCTTGGTCATCCTCCTTTCGGGAATTCGGTGAGACTTTTTCTATCGCACTAGACATATCGAAAGCCTTCGATAGAGTCTGGCACAAATCTTTAATTTCTAAACTACCCTCCTTCGGTTTCTATCCCTCCATCTGTGCCTTTATCTCTAATTTCCTTTCCGGCCGTTCCATAGCCGCGGTTGTGGACGGCCATTGTTCACTTCCTCACCCTATAAACTCCGGTGTTCCTCAGGGCTCTGTCCTATCTCCTATTCTCTTTCTAACTTTTATAAATGATCTCCTCAACTGTACCTCAATTCCCATCCATTCATACACAGAGGACTCAACCTTACACTACTCCATTAGTTTTTCAGAACGCCCCAGCCAGCAATCCCTCAATGACAAACATAATGAAGCCATAGAACTCTTAAATTCTGATCTAAATACTATCTCCAATTGGGGCAGAGAAAACCTAGTTACCTTTAATGCTTCCAAAACCCAATTTCTCCATCTATCTACCCGTCAGGATCTCCCAGCGGACTATCCCTTATTCTTCAACAATACAAAAATCAATCGTTCATCTTCTCTCAATATTCTTGGTGTCTCTTTTTCTTCTGCTGTCAGTTGGAAAGACCATATTACCAGTCTTGCTAAGGCAGCCTCCCAGAAGCTGGGTGTGCTCAACCGCCTTAGGGGGTTCTTTTCCCCTGCACAGCTTCTTGCTCTGTACAGGGGCATAGTGCGTCCTTGTATTGAGTATTGTTCACATGTGTGGGGAGGGACCTCTCACACCCCTCTCCTAGACAAAGTTGAAAGGAAGGCCTTTCGTATCATTAACTCCTGTCCACTCACTAACTCTCTGCAATCTCTCTCTGTCCGCCGCAATGTTGCATCTCTCTCGTTATTCTATCGCTACTATAATAATCAGTGTTCCTTAGAGCTTTCCCAGTGTATACCACCTCCTTTACGTAGGGCACGTGGTACCCGTCTTGCAACTCAATCCCACCCCTACTCTGTGCAACTCTCCAACCCAAGAGTGAAACGTTACTCTCAAACTTTCTTCTACTCAACAGTTGAGCTCTGGAACTCTCTCCCAGAATCAGTCTTTCCCTCTTCCTATGTCTTAAATTGCGTCAAACTCCGTGTGTCCAGGCATTTTGGCTCGAACATCCCATGATTTTGGCCCTGTCACTCTTTCAACTATGGGAGAGGCACTCGCTATAGGCAGTTCTGCCTTTTGCCTACCTCAATCACATAGAAAAAAAAAAAAAAAAAATGCTAGTTTGCACATTTTCCATAACCATTCAATCACTATCTCACCATCATACCTCAACATTTCCCCACACACTCCATCTGTTCCTGGTGCTTTCCCCAACTTTACTCTTTTCATGGCTTCCCACACTTCTGACCTCCTGATCCCCACCTCCTCCTCCACTACTTCTCTTCTCCCTCCCATACTATATCCAACTATGTTTACTGGCTCTTCATTCCTTACATTTAGCAACTCGTTGAAGTACACCCTCCATCTTTCTACTCCCTCTTGCTTCTCGGCTAGCATTCTCCCATTCTTATCTGTCACACCCTTACTGTTTCCCTTGCTACCTTCCCTAACTTTCTCGACTTCTTTCCGGAACAGTTTCATACACCCCCTCCATTTTACAGTAAGTATACCTTAGCCTAAAACTTGCTCAAGTTTACCCTAATTCCATGTACTGTACTGTGGTGTATATACAAATCAATTAAATAATTCACCTTGTATTGTACTCTTAAACATGTTAGGAATGTATTGCCAAAGACAAATGCCATATAGAATTTATGAAAGTTTGCACTATTGTAAAGCTTAAATATAGCAGTGTGTGTATTGGTAGTTAACCCCTTCAACACAGTGATACTAGTTTACCTATGAGTCTGGCTAAAGATAGACGATTTTATGCAGTCTAAGAACAACCCATGTTGTTCAGAGGGTTTATTGAGTTTATTGAAATAGTCAAACGTGTCAGTGATTTGAATTATGTTGTTAGAATACCTGGTAGAAGAAAGGAACAATTGTGTCATATCAACATGATCAAACCTTATCATGACAGGAATGAACCAAATAATGCACAGTGTATTGATGAAGATACTTTGACTGATATATCTGGTGAGGTTAACGGTACAGTAGCTACCTTAGGTGTATGTGACCCTGTAGGGAGTGAAATGGATGACCAATGTGAGATAGGACCAATGAGATTAGTAAATTCTGAAATATTATGGAACATTGATGATCACTTGAGACACCTAAGCGAAAATCAGAAGCATGAAGTAAAATCGTTGTTGCATGATTTTCAATTCATATTTCCTGATGTACCTAGTCAGACCAATATTATGATGCATGATGTAGAAGTTGGGAATGCTGATCCTGTAAAACAACCTCCATATAGAACTAATCCTATGAAAACCAAATGTATGAAGGAGGAGGTGAAGTATATGCTGGAAAACCAATTGGTTGAGCCAAGTTGTAGTCATTGGAGTTCACCATGTATTTAAGTACGTAAGAGTGAAGGAACTTATAGATTCTGTACAGATTTTAGGAAGGTTAATGCTGTAACAAAAGGAGACTCATTCCCAATACCGCGCATAGATGCCAGGTACATTACCAAATTTGACTTACTTAAGGGTTACTGGCAGGTAAAGCTAACTGAACGTGCCAAAGAAGTCTCGGCTTTTGTCACCCCTGAGGGTTTGTATCAGTATTTGGTAATGCCCTTTGGTATGAAAAATGCCGGAGCTACTTTCCAATGAATGATCAATCATGTGATTAGAAGTTTGGATGAATGTGTAGCCTACATAGAGGACATAGTTTTGTTTAGCAACACTTGGGAAGAACATCTCGAAATAATGAGGTTTTTTGAAAGAATGAGTAATGCTAACTTAACTTTCTTGGTCATGTGGTGGGTCATGGAAAAGTGTTACCAGTGTCGGCTAAAGTCCAGTCAATTAATTATTATTGTACACCGACCTCAAAGAAAGAGTTGATGCGTTTCCTAGGCATGGTCGGTTACTACCGTAGATATTGCAAGATTTTTTCTGAAGTAGCATCTCCTTTAACAAATTTGCTGAGTAAGAAAGTAAAATTTCTATGGGATTCGAGTTGTGAAGAAGCTTTCGGGAAGCTTAAGACCATGCAAGTAAACTCACCAATTCTAAGAGCTCCAAATTTTGCTAGGCCTTTCAAAGTGCACGTTGATGCTAGTGATGTGGGTATTGGGGCAGTACTGATGCAAGAGGATGACCTTTCTATCGATCATCCCATATGTTATTTTTCAAGAAAGTTCAATAAGTATCAGAAAAACTACTCCACAGTTGAGAAAGAGGGTCTTGCATTAGTACTTGCTTTGCAGTATTTTCAGGTGTATGTTAAAGGTTCATTGTATACAGTTACTGTGTTAACTGATCATAATCCTCTTGTATTTCTGAATAGGATGAAAAACCAAAACCAGCGCTTGTTGCGATGGAGCCTCATGGTACAGGAATACAATTTGGATGTTAAATATATTAAGGGTAGCTCAAATATATTTGCAGATGCTTTGTCCAGAGTACATTAGTGTACTACGAAGACAAGTGTTCTTACATATTCTCTTTTTTTTATGTGGGGAAGTGTTATGAGATTGCTTCAGTCTCTTATGGTTTGTCAATTATTGGTGTATACTATGTTTATATGTTATGATTATGAGAATTGTCTGTTTGGTTTAAAAGGTATTTCATAGTTTTGTATATGTTTGGGAGGTTCATTCCAAGTTGGAGTTTGTGGTTCAAAGTTAGAGTTTGTGGTTGACGAGAGGTTGGATTGCTTTAGATGGATCACCGATTCACTCTTAGCTTCCTGTCTGAGCTTATGCCTTCGTTCGAAGCTTCAGGGTATTGAAAAGATGTTTTGAGTTTCATGGTTGTAAAGGTCGACTAGAATAAGAGTCATAATGTGGTGGTGGTGATCTGCCAGGGGGGAGTGATAACCAAGCAGCAGTACAGAAGTTTGGGATCTACTGGACTCTTCACAGCAACCAGTCTGTGGAAGGGAGGATGGTAGAGCACATTCCTGAGGCCTGTCGACAATTGTGGCGATGGAACTCTCCTATGGTGACCTGTCGGGCCATAAGGAGTGTATATGTGTGGCAATACACCAACGTTCGTAGCAGAGATGGTGGTAGCTCGCATCCCTTGGACTGGTCGATGTTTGTGACTATGGAGGTGTTCTATGGCGACCTGTTATGCTGGAGTAACGGGATCCTGATATTGTAGCTGACCGGTGACCAGTGGGGACTGTGGGGGCCATGGCTGTCTGCCAGTGTGGCGTTGTTGCTGATGTTACGGTCTGCCCTGGCTAATGGGCTCCCACTAATCAATTAGTGTGAGAAACACGTGATATTAAAACAAAACTAATTGACATATTTACAAATAAGAAAATTATAGAATATAACATTGCACGAGAGAATTGGTTTGCTAGAATTGTTGCACATTAGTTCTAATTCTTCCATTATTTATGTATGCAACAAGACACATCAAAACGGCTTCAATAAGTTTCACAAACAGTTTTATGGTCACCTCAGTATCACTATAATAGCCTTTTAACACAAAGACCCGAATTGTAAACACATTCAATCCTTAATTCAACACATGTTTCTCACACTAATTGATTAATGGGAGCCCATAAGCCAGGGCAGACCGTAACATCAGCAACAACGCCACACTGGCAGACAGCCATGGCCCCCACAGTCCCCACTGGTCACCCGTCAGCTACAATATCAGGATCCCGTTACTCCAGCAGAACAGGTCGCCATAGAACACCTCCATAGTCACAAACATCGACAAGTCCAAGGGATGCGCTCTACCACCATCTCTGCTACTAACGTTGGTGCATCGCCACACATATACACTCCTTATGGCCCGACAAGTCACCATAGGAGAGTTCCATCGCCAAAATTGTCGACAGGCCTCAGGAATGTGCTCTACCATCCTCCCTTCCACATACTGGTTGCTGTGAAGAGTCCAGTAGATCCCAAACGTCCTGTACTGCTGCTTGGTTATCACTCCCCCCCTGGCAGATCACCACCACCACATTATGACTCTTATTCTAGTCGACCTTTACAACCATGAAACCCAAAACATCTATTCAATACCCTGAAGCTTCGAACAAAGGCATAAGCTCAGACAGGAAACTAAGAGTGAATCAGTGATACATCTAAAGCAATCCAATCTCTCGTCAACCACAAACTCGAACTTTGAACCACAAACTCGAACTTGGAATGAAATTCCCAAACATACACAAAACTATGAAATACCTTTTAAACCAAACAGACAATTATCATAATCATAACATATAAACATAGTATACACCAATAATTGACAAACCATAAGAGACTGAAGCAATCTCATAACAGTACATACACTTTTGAGTCCAAGATGCATATTATAAGACAAAGAAAAGCGTCTAATGGAAACCAGAATAGGATGAAAATTTCGTCATGGTGCTGAGAGGTTAATCAGGTGAGAGAGAAGCAGTGTCACCCATTGTACGAATTGCACCATCTAGTTGGGAATAAAATCACAGACAAAATATGGGAAAGCAATTTAGTTGGACCAGGGAGATGAAAACACGGGGTGAGAAAATGCCATATAGCCTACTGATCCGGAAAACACTTAATATTTTATCCTTCCATTTCCTCCCCCACATCTTAATGTACTCCTTTCTATGCACGCAAAGTAATCTTCATCCCATATAATCACCCTTTACACAACAAAGCTCTCCACTTAACCTTTCTCGCTCCTCTTTGCACATACACACACACACCTCACTTTTTCTTTTATGGGCACACGCACGCACACACACACACACACACACACAGCAGAACTGCCCCCATCCGTCTGTCCAATGGAAAGGACTCGCCAAAATGCTCTGGACCACCACCTTCTACTCTTACTATCAATATATGCAATATTCGTGGCCTTTCCTCTAACTTCCACTCTGTGGAACATCACCTCTCCTCTGCCATCCCTGATCTTCTCTTTCTCACTGAAATGCAGTGGTCTGGGTTTACTGACAGAAAACCCTTCTCTGTATCCTCCTACTATCTCTATCCTCATTTTCAAGCCAAAGGTGGATGTTGCGTCTATGTACGCAATGATCTTGCTTTCTCTCGTGTTCCCAACTTTGATTCTTCTGAATTCTCAACTCTCTGGCTAAAGCTTTCTTGTCACTCTCAAACTAAATATTTCTGCGCTGTTTATCTCTCCCCTAATTCTACTGACTATCCAAAATTCTTTGACTATCTAACTTCTAAAGTGAAACATATTCTATCCATCTCTTCTTTTGCAAACATCTCCATCTTCGGAGATTTCAACGTTCACCACCACCAATGGCTCTCCTATGTTTCCATTGACCAACCTGGTGAACAAGCCTACATCTTTTCTATCCTAAGCGACCTAGAGCAGTTAGTCCAGCAACCCACACGTATCCCGGATCGTTTCGGAGATCGGCCCAAAATTCTTGATTTATTTCTAACCTCGACCTTTTTCCTTATAATGTAAATCTTTTCTCTCCTTTGGGCTCCTCCGACCATAAACTAATACATGTCACCTGTCCTATCTCTTCGGTGCGGCCACCCGATCCTCCCAACCGGCGGTGCTTGCGGTACTTTGGCGCTGCCGACTGGGGGGCTGTTCGGCAGTACTACTTTGATTTTCCATGGAATTACTTTTGTTTCCTTGGCCGGGGATCCTTGTAGATTGCTGAACGCATTACAGAGGTAATCCTCTCAGGCATGGAGGCATACATTCCATTTTCTTTCTCTCTGCCTAATGCAAAGCAAATTTTGGGTTACACACGCTTGTTCTACTGCTGTCTGCAACAAGGAGGAAGCATTCAAACGTTACCGACACCTTAAAACTCAAGAATCTTATTCTTCCTATGTTTCTGCCCAGAATCAAGCTAAATCTGTACCTAGACTTGCCAAACACTCTTTCATCATTAATAAATGCACTAAACTATCCAACTCTAGCTCTTCCCAAGCTTTTTGGCATCTAGCCAAAAACCTCTCCAACAATTTGTTTTCCTTGTCTTTCCCTTCCCTTTTCCACTCTGATGACACAATCATCACTTCTCCCTCTGACAAAGCTGAACTCTTTGCTCAATCTTTTGCTAGAAACTCCACCTTGGATAATTCTGGTGCTATTCCTCACTCTCCACCCCCTTATCTCCTAATTATGCCTAATATCCTAATCTCTTCTAAAGATGTGCTTTCTACCCTCTCTGGGCTTAACCCCTTCTGTACCAGCACCGTCATTTTAACATTATCCTGGCTACCCGGTACTATTAGACTATTTTATTCAGTTTAAAAAGGTCTTCCAGCAATAAACATGCTTTGAAATATCTCATTAACCCTTTTCAGTACCACAGATCCTTTTTAAGCTGCACAAAACCATCTAAATATAGCTAAAATAAACTTAAAGAGAAACCGCCGGTACAGAAGGGGTTAATACGAAGGAAGCGTACGGTACGGACGGTGTTCCTCCTGTTATACTAAAAAACTGTGCTTCAATGCTGATTTCCTGCCTAGGCAAACTCTTTCGTCTCTGTTTCTCCTCTAACGTCTTCCCTTTTTGGTGGAGGTTTGCTCTCATTCAACCTGTCCCAAAGAAGGGTGACCACTCTCAACCCTCCAACTATTGTCCAATTACTTTCATCTCTTGTATCTCTAAAGTTTTTAAACTATTCTTGGTTCCAAATTTCTTAAGCATTTCTCTTCTCATAATCTACTCTCCGATCATCAGTATGTGGCTACCTTAAGGGTCGCTCTACTGGTGATCTTCTTTCATACCTTACTAACTCCTGGTCATCCTCCTTTCGGGGCTTCGGTGAGACCTTTTCTATTGCGCTAGATATATCGAGGGCCTTCGACTGGCACAAACCTTTAATTTCTAAACTACCCTTCTTCGGTTTCTATGCCACCATCTGTGCCTTTGTCTCTAATTTCCTTCCTGGCCGTTCCATAGTTGCAGTTGTGGACGGCCATTTGCTCACTTCCTCATTCTATCAACTCTGGTGTTCCTCAGGACTCTGTCCTATCTTCCATTCTCTTTCAAATTTTCCTAAATGATCTTCCCAACTCTAACTCCAGTCCCATCCATTCATACGCAGACGACTCTACCTTACACTACTCAATTAGTTTTCCAGAGGCCCCAGCCAGCAATCCCTAAAAAACAAATGTAATGAAGCCATACAACACTTATCTTCTGATATAACTACTATTTCGAATTGGGGCAGAGGAAACCTTGTTGCCTTTAAATGCTTCTAAAACCAAATGTCTCCATCTTACTACCCGTAGGAACTCCCAGAGGACTATCCCTTATACTTCAACAATACAAAAATCAATCCTTCCTCTTTTCTCAATATTCTCAGTGTCTCTTTTTCTTCTGCTCTCTCCTGGAAGGACCATATTACCAGTCTTGCTAAGGCAGCCTCCCAGAAGCTGGGTATGCTCAACTGCCTCAAGGGGTTCTTTACCTCTGCACAGCTTCTTCTCTCTACAGGGGCACAGTGCCTCCTTGTATTGAATATTGTTCACATATGTGGGGAGGATCCTCTCACACCGCACTCCTAGACAAAGTAGAAAGTAAAGCTTTTTGGATCATTAACTCCAATCCACTCACCAACTCTCTGCAATCTCTCTCTCTTCGCCGCAATGTTGCATCTCTCTCGCTATTCTATCGCTACTACAATAATCAGTGTTCCTCAGAGCTCTCCCAGTGTATACCACCTCCTCCACGTAGGGTATGTAGTACCCATCTAGCAATACAATCCCACTCCTACTCTGTGCAACTCTCCAACCCAAGGGCGAAACGTTATTCTCCGTTTTTCTTCTATTCAACAGCTGAGCTCTGGAACTATCTCCCAGAATCAGTCTTCCCCTCTTCCTATGACTTAAATTGTTTCAAACTCTGTGTGTCTAGGCATTTTGGCTCAAACGTCACTTGATTTTGGCCTTGTCACTCTTTCAACTCTGGGGGAGGCACTCGCTTCAGGCAGTTCTGCCTTTAGTCTCCCTCACTCACATAGAAAAAAGAAAATGCACAAAACACACAAAAGTACACAGCATGGCGCACACATACACACTCGCTCTCTCACATAATTTCGGTGTGAGCATCCTAGGTTCGAATCCTTGGAGTACTACATGGATTTATTAGTTGCATTGATTTCATTAATTAGGTATGTTTGTAAGTTAATTGGTGGGTTAGTGATAATATGAATACATATACACACACAGATATTCCCGGGGGTAAGGGGGCCTTCATCTTATGGTGGAGATAACATAGAATATGCCCCACGCATCCCACTGCATGTCGTACAAGGCGACTAATAGGGGGAATGAGGGTAGATTGTAGGCACCAATCGAACAGGGCTATACCCAGGAGAGGCTGTAGGCATTTGATAAGGAGTCGCTGGAACTCCTGTTTCATTTGCTTGGTCTGTCTTACTGATTCCCTTTGTGCCTCACTTACACAGAGAGTAATCCAGCAAGCTCTCACAAACACCTCCTTCTATCCACTTCACTACACTAAACATGCAGACCACACTTCCTCCTTCCACACCAAATGTATGTTAAAATGATGAACTCTAGCCCAGCCTCGGAGTCCCCGGGGGGGGGGGGGGGGGAGGGGACCATTTATGCTCCCACACCAGCACAACCTTCCCCTGACGACCCATTAGAATTACCTGGACCTCGGCCTGTTACTCTTTCTATTAACTTTTGCAACATTCGCAGACTTTCCTCTAATTTTCTCTCTGTTGAACACTATCTCTCCTCCTACAAACTTGATCTTCTTTTCCTCACCTTAACTCAGGTGTCTGAAGCAACTACCAGAAGCCACTTTTCTGTATCCTCACTTTCTCTATCCTAGTTTCAAAGCCAAAGGCGGATGTTGTGCTTACAATCTCACTTGCTTTTGTGTTCCCAATTTCTACACCTCTGAAATCTCAACTTTATGGCTCAAACTTTCCTGTCATTCTCTTACTATTTTTTTTTTTTTTTTTAAAGACCTCCGTCTACGTTTTGTGAAAAACCTGTTATCCTCCGGCAAATTGTGGGGTTGAGTGAGTGAAGGGGGGGACAGTGAATGAAGGAGGATACATGTTTTTCATAATACGTGTTGCTAGCCCCAAACGCGCGAGCAACTGTGGCTTTCAACCATCCGACACATCCCCTTTTATTTATGTGCATCACACATGTTAAATACAAATAAAGTTTATGTTTTGTTTTACCCTACTGTGGAAAGACTACGGATACACCACTCCTGCCCGGGCCTCACACAGTGGCATGGCCCAGTCCAGTCGAACTGCGCTCATGACGCTGGTGGCATTGCCCCGGAGGATAGCCATCCCTAGTCTTTGCTTGACCCAGAGGGTTTTCCGGGGTTCTCCTGAAACTTCTCTGATTTTACGGCCTATTTCATTCACCATCTTAAGGGTGGTAGGGCCGAAGACTCCTGAAGTTTCGAATGCCAGGGGCTCGAACTGATGATTTCTGGCGATGGCTTGATATTTTTCTCGCTTTTTATTTTCTGCTATCCGGGCGGCTTCACCTGCTTCGTCGGCGTTTCTGGCGATGTTGGTTGCGGAGAAATTGTCAACACATGTGGCATCCCACACGAGGCACCGGCCAATCTTGTAAGGGAAAGTGGTCATCCCATCTGGCCATTTGCCGTCTTCTCTGTGAAGTCCATGTGGTTCGAGGATTGATGCACGGTTAGCACTCTGCAGGGCCCGTTTTATGACATCAATTAGTGCAGAGTGTCTTGGCAGGCGGCCTGCGTTGTAATTACATGACAAGGCATGGTAACCTTGAGCATCCATCCCCCCACCACACTTGCGAGTGTGTGGGTGACAAACTGCCGCACCCACTCTGAGCGCGATGGCAACCCGGAGCGCTTCAGCATCCAAGTGAGTTCCAAGAGGTGGGATGGGGATGGCGTGTAACCACAAGCCACTCTCCGAACGGGCGGCTGCCTGGATGCGTGCTTTTGCAACCTGGTCTGCATTGGTTAGGAGATTTTCTTGAGTTTTCTTCGCCGAGATGGTATCCCACGGTTTCTGCTTGCTCCTGGAGGTAGAAGCTCCTCCTCTGCTTCTGTACTTTCCTTCCAGGTGTTAATCGCTACTGCTATGTCCCCATTAAGTGTCATTCTGGGTTGAGAAGAAAGGATGGACACTACAAGGTCGTTCGTCGCGATGAGGGAAGAGATAAAGGCTGGGGAGGCAATATCCGAGGCTCTACGTATGCCCAAGCCCCCGAGGCGGACAGGAAGGGTGGCTTGTGTCCAGGTCCGTTCTTTAAATTCCACATTGGTGATGCTGGTCACTGCTTCTCGGATTATGCTGTCTAATTCTTGGAGGCCACCATTGTTCGTGTAAGTCATCGATGTGCGCAAGAGGTATTGGAGTTTTAGGATGGAGAAACAGTTCTTGAGAAGGGCCAGAGCTGAGTGGGCATCGATGTGTATCAGGCGACTCACGAGACGTTGAAGCTCCTCCTTTTTAACTTGAAGTGCTGGTGGGATTGCTGCCAGAGTTAGTGGGGAACCTAATCGGGTTTGCTGGTGCTCCTGAAGGATCTTTACATCTGGCAATATGCCTTGAAACAGGGCCTGAGTCTCTTCTCCTTCTTCACATGTGTGGTTGAGGAGGACAAGTTCACATTTGGTGTCATTTATCACTAGCCCAGCCTGGCCGAGGTCAGTTACGATGTTATTTAGGTCGGTTAGAACGTTCTCTACAGACCCACCCAAGGTTGCATCGTCCAGGTACCATACATTCAGTTCTGACCTTACTTTGTTAGCTACTGCATCCACCCCTATTGAGAAAAGAGCAGGACCACCTGGATCTCCCTGCTGTAACCCGGTCGCTTATGGGATTACCGTCTCGCCAAAAATCAGGATTGAAGGTTTGGAACAAGCCTGCCAAAGTAGGGGGTACAGAGTGGGGATGTGTTCTTGAGTTGCACGGAGGAAGACATCCCTGCGAATGCTGTTGAATGCGTTCCGCATGTCAATCTTTAGAAGCACTCGTTTTTCTTGGGCTTGGCTGAGGTAGGTGCGGGTTGCGTGTACAGCAGCTTCACACCCCCTTGGAGTTCCGAAACCTAGTTGAACTGGTCTTTAGTGTTGACCTAGGCCATTCAAGAGTGGTTTCAAACCCACCTTTGTGGCAAGGCGGCGGAAGGTGTTCCCTACTGCTATTGGGCGCACACCGCCATCGTTTTTTGCCAGTGCACAGAGTGATGCCCCAAAATATAGGGGTGTGGCACAGTCGGGTACTTCCCCTCTTAAAACCATGTTGATGAATTTGGTGAGGGTTTCCAAGAGTGCCTCCCCAGCAGCTCCTGATCCCTGACCCAAGAGGCCTTTGAGGTGGGCGGGTCGGATACCATCTGGGCCCGCGGCTGAGCCTGTTGGGAATGAAATCACTGCGGCAAACACCTGCTCCTTCGTGACATCTAAAGGTTGGGGCATCTGGTCATTTGGGGCAGGTGGGAGGTTTAGGTCCCTAGGTGTAGGTGGGTGCTTTTCTTGTAGGGCTTCAACAACTTCTTACTAATTATTTCTGTGTTGTCTATCTTTCCCCTAACTCTACCGACTTTCCCAAATTCTTTGACTATCTAAATTTTACAGTGGAACACATTCTATCCATTTCTCCTTTCTCAGAAATCTCCATCTTAGGCGATTTCAACGTTCACCACTGCCAATGGCTCTCCTCTCACACTACTGACCAACCTGGTGAACAAGCCTACGTCTTTTTTATCCTAAATGACCTAGAGCAGTTAGTTCAGCAACCCACCCGTATCCCGGATTGCCTCGGAGATCGGCCCAACATTCTTGACTTGTTTCTAACTTCTAACCCTTCTTCTTATACTGTCGATCTTTCCTCTCCTTTGGGCTCCTCTGACCATAAACTTATCTCTGTCACCAGTCTTATCTCTTCAGTATGGCCACCCGATCCTCCTAGCCGGCGGCGCTTGTGGCACATTGGCGCTGCGGATTAAGAGGCTCTCCGGCAGTACTTCTTTGATTTCCCATGGAATGATTTCTGCTTCCATGGCCGGGGACCTTCGGAGAGTGCTGAACGCATTACCGAGATAATCCTATCGGGCATGGAAGCATGTATTCCATTTTCTTTCTCTCAGTCTAATGCAAACAAATCTTGGTTTAGTCACGCTTGTTTAACTGCTGTCCGCAACAAGGAGGAAACATTCAGACAATACCGACGCCTTAAAACTCAAGAATCTCATTCTTCCTATGTTTCTGCCCGGAATAAAGCCAAATCTGCTCTTCGACTTGCCAAGCACTCTTTCATCAATACTAAATGCACTGAACTATCCTACTCTAGCTCTTCCCAAGCTTTCAGGTATCTAGCCAAAAACATCTCCAACAATTTTTTTTCCTCGTCTTTCCCTCCCCTTTTCCACTCTGATGGCTCAACCATCACTTCTTCCTCTGACAAAGCTGAACTCTTCGCTGAAACTTTTGCTTGAAACTCCACCTTAGATGATTGCGGTGCGATTCCTCCCTCTCCCCTATTTATACCTAATATCCTAATCTCTTCTGAAGATGTACTTATTACCCTCTCTAGGCTTAATACTGTTACGACCGGCACAACTGAATAAACAAGGGCACTTAGTATTGGACTACAATATAGGCTAAGTATGCAACAACGGTACGCTAATTCCAAACCCTTGAACTATTAAGCCGGTGAACAAAACACATAAACCCTCTAGAGTTAATATACTAGATAACGGGGTATCAATTAACAAGGGATAAGTGTACTCTACTAAGGCTTTCCAGCAATGGCAAAGCCTGCAAACAACAAGAAGTAATTACGTTAATAAAATGCTCTCAAGTATTAACAAAGCTTAAATAAACTATGACAAGATTTAATAAAAGATTAGATGCTTACGTTATGTTTAATGTTAGTCTGAACTCAACATTAAAACCCTTCAATGCTATATGAAAGCACTTGAAGTCTAGTCCTACAGCAAACAGACCTGGAAGCTTCTGCAAACGTCTGATGCTCTAAGTTGCTCGTAGAATATAGAACTGTAATAATGCAAGAGGCAGGACATGAAACGTGTATCTTAAATACACCAAAAAGCAGGACATTATATTACTTTATTGGCTAGGGTTGAGTACAGGAGCGCCAAGACGCTAGTTGGTTATGTGAGAGTCTGGTGTGAACTGAAGGACTTGCTGCCTCCACAGGCCTGGGTGCCAGAGGCGCCCGCAAGTCTAAAGTGTCTGTGGTGCCATATGGTGTTGGACAATAGTGGTGTATACATTATTATTATAGACATCTGTAATGGAAAACACGAGAATGCAACAACTCTGTGACAGTAATAATAACAGCAACACAAAAACAGTACTTCCTTAAATAAAGTAACAGCCAACAACGGTTGTGCCCTGCGCAACAACCTAAGCTAAACAATACCGTGAATAATACTAAAGCACATGTGATAAGAGTTAATAAGTATGCATTGTCTTCTCTATTAATAAAGTCTAGCTGTGGTATCAGGGTATGTATGGGAAACTAGGTAGAGCCAAGCATACTCCTAGCCTAGTGCCACCCTTAAGGATATCTCCCTAAATTACGTTAATGACCGGGAGGCTCTCTTGGTAAGTCCAAGTCTCTCGTATCTGGTCTTGCCCTGACGCTCCCCAAGAAGTCAAGCAAAGAGCTAGCAATATACTGGCAGGAGTAGGCAAAAGCCCTCTGCCAGCACACTACACTCGCAAAGGAAATATCCAAAAGGGCTGGCCACCAGGGTACCCAGCACCGTCGAAGTCGTATAGGCTGTAGCGAGCCGTATACACAACACTGACAACGACAACAGATATCCACCACAGTCTAGCATTAAATAATGGAGGAGAACAAGCAATATTGAAAAGCACCCTACAGTATGAAATCTATGACTCTAAACCTTGCTAAGCTAGTACATAATATTATCTGAGAGCAGGAGATTGTAATACGACTGGCGGACAGTGAATGTCACTTGCGAGGGGCCAGAAGGGATGGGTAATTGACTGCAAAGCATATAAGTATGGAAAAGAAGAAGTTCAGAGAGAGAAACAGTAGTATAGGTGGTTATTGGGGAACAGAATGCAAAGGGATGTAGACGCAACCTCATGGCGCCGTGCTCTGAGGGAGTCAGGAGGGTAGGAGCCCGTCCACTGGGCTAGAAGAGCTGCATCCAACCAAAGGCCACTACGTCACAGGGACACAAAGCCCACGTGACCCTGTTCAGCCACTCACCGACAAGCGGGCTGGCCGGGAAGGGAGTGCGCGCATACGCACTACACCTCGCTCCACCGTATCTCTCTCATTGCAACTAACACACTGCGTATCTTATAACACTATCAATGATATAAAATACTTCTTGGTGTTACAGACAAGAATAAAGGCAAACACTAAACTGTCTGTGACATCTTAAACACTATGAAAGAAAGAGGGTCGCTCTACGACTATCATAGCCCATTTCACTGCCCTGGCGAGCGCTAGCGAGTATGAGAGCATTCTGAACAGCTGGCTAGCGTAACACCCCGCCCAAGATGTGGGACGTTTTAACCTCAGGTAAACACCACATCTGACCAGACAGAATGCTAACAAACCCCGCATCACCCGGCTACTCCCCAATTTGTGAAAAACAAGGCACAATCACAAACTTAAAACACATTATTATTAAAAAAAAAAAAAAAAAATACACAATACTTCCCCCCAAAAATAGTATCACTTCAACAATGTTACGCTCAACAAGCAAGCTTCCCAAAGCCTAGCCTACTAAGTACAAAACTCGGAATGTCTTAGATTCTTGCTGTAACATACTGCACACTTTATACTATCAAAAGAAAGAGTTTTTATGTAAGTTTTTGTTTTTGTAATTATTTTAATAGTGTTTTTGGCAGCTTTGCAGCTACAGGGGCAAGCTTAATTTTCCTCCAAACTCAAACCAACACACCTGTGGTGAGGTACCCTGGGTCCTCCACCCTTGACAGACAGTCTGCTATCACGTTGTCACAACCGGCAATATGTCTGATGTCTAAGTTATACTCCTGCAACATTAAGGACCATCGGGTTAGCCTCATATTCCGGTTGTGGAACTGATTTAAGAACTTCAAAGGGTGGTGGTCAGTGTAGATCACCACGACTGGGCCATAGGCGGGAACATACACCTCAAAGTGCCTGAGCGCCAGCACAATGGCCAGAAGCTCCTTCTCGACTACTGAGTAATTCTTTTGTGCCGAGTTGAATTTCTTCGAGAAGAAGCTTACTGGGTGTTCCACACCCTCGGTGTCTGTTTACAACAAGACTGCCCCAGCCCCTACACTGCTAGCATCTGTCGCTAGCTGAAAAGGTCGCGAGAAGTCTGGGGCCCTGAGTATGGGGTGAGTACACAGGAGATGCTTCACCAGGGAGAATGCTTTCTCACACTCAGGTGCCCACACAAACTTCTTAGTCTTCGCAAGTAGGTCAGTCAAAGAAGCCAGCACCGAGGAGTAGCCGCGGATAAATCTCCGATAATATCCGATCATGCCCAAGAACCTCATGATTTGTCACTTGGTGGTCGGCCTGGGGAACTGGTTGATAGCTTGTATCTTAGTTGGGGGGGGGGGGCACACTGGCCTAACCCTGCCACAAAACCTAAGTACTGCACAGTAGCCCGGACAAAATCACATTTGCCCAGATTGACCACCAAACGAGCCTCACTCAGCTTCCTGAACAATGCTCCGATGTGCTCGCAATGACTGTCAAAATCATCATCGAATATGATTACATCATCTAGATAAACGGTTCAGTTAGGGATCTCCGCCACTAACTCGTTCATCAGGCTTTGAAACGTGGCAGGTGCATTCTTCAATCCGTACGGCATTACGTTACAACGGTAAGTAGCCCCAACCACCACAAACCCACACACCAACTTCGCCCGCTCCGACAACGGCACCTGCCAGTAGCCTTTGACAAGGTCTACCTTGGTCAGATAGCGTGCACGCCCGATCTTGTCAACGCTGTCATCCACGCGGGGAAGAGGGTAGGCATTGGTGGGGGTTAAACCGTTCAACCGTCTGAAGTCAATGCAAAACCTAACCTTGCCGTCTGGTTTTGGCTGCAGTGTAACGGGAGATGTCCATCCCACCGCCCCCTTCTCTATCAGCCCCCTCTCCAACATGTAGCATAATTCCGCTTTGAGAGCCGGAAGCTTAATGGGAGGGACACGATAGGGTACTGATTTAAAGGGGGGATGGTCTCCAACGTCTACATCGTGCTCAACTTTAGTTGTGAGGCCTGGGTGCTCGGCGAAAACAGAGGGGTATGAATCGAACAGGTGCTGGATCGCTGCACGCTGTTGCTCAGGCAGGTGCTCAAGCGCCTCTACAGTCACCTGACTCGTATTCCCCGTCCACTGATCCGCCGAGACATGACAATCCCAGCTGTCCTCCACCTGTGCCTCACTGTCCCCCTCTCCTTCTCCACCCTGGCTGCTGCAGACCAACACAGGGACAGTAGGCTGCTCAGGTGGGCGCCTCACAAACTCTTTCAACAGGTTCACATGACAGAGCTGATTCTTCTTGCGCCTATCAGGAGTAGCCACAAGGTAGTCAAGGTCGGATAACTTTTTGACCACCTTGTAAGGACCGACAAACTTGGCCGACAGAGGACGGCCTGCTAGAGGCAACAAGACCAATACCTCCTGCCCAACCACAAACTCCCTGAGCTTTGCTTTGACGTCATACCGATCCTTCATCAAGGCCTGAGTACCCCCCAAATTTCTCCCTGCCAACTCTAGGCTTTTCAGCATCCTGTCTCGACTCTCGAGGATATACTTCAACAGAGAACATGGCTGCACAGTCCCTTCCCAGATCTCCCACACCATGCTAAGAGGACCTCTGACATGATGCCCGAAAACCAACTCGTTGGGGCTGAACCCTAAACTCTCACCGGGTACCTCTCGTGCAGCAAACAAAACATACGGCAACCCCAGGTCCCAATCCTTCCCATTTTCCAAACAGTAGCACCGCAACATGCTCTTCAACGTGGAATGCCATCTCTCCAACACCCCTTGACTCTCTGGGTGATAAGCTGAAGAGACAACCGTGTTGATGCCATGTTGCTGCATTGTCTGCTTAAAGAGGTTGGACGTGAAGTTTGAGCCCTGGTCCGATTGAATCTCCTGCGGGTACCCGTACCTCGAGCAATACAACAGCAGGTTCCGCACAACAGTCTGGGACTTGCCATTTCTCATCGGGTATGCGTCCGGATAGCGATTGGAAAAATCCATGATGGTTAGTAAAAATCTGTTACCCGCACTAGTGGGAGGCAGAGGGCCTACCATGTCTATGATATCTTTGCTGAAGGGAGGCCCGATCGCAGGCACTGGGTGCAATGGAGCCTTAGGTATGATCTGGTTCGGCTTTCCCACCCTCTGGCAGGTACCACACATCGCCACCCAGGCCGAAACTTGTGCTTTAATGCCCGGCCACCAGAACAACCTAGACAACGAGGCCAACGTTTTATTCACACCCAAGTGACCTGCCAGCGGAACATCGTGCGCCAACCGCAACAGGCTATCACGGCACTTTTCAGGTACCACCAACTGGTCGACCACTCTTACCCCACCATCCCAACTACGTCTGGGATCAAAAAAACGCCGATACAGAATTCCACCAACATGAAAGAAGTCTCCCGGCTTTGCATCCCCGTCCTCATCGAGTTCTGTAGCCCCGTTCCCACAACTCTCAAGCCCAGGATCTTCTAATTGCAACCGATATATATCAGAGGGTGCCAACCTGTCCAAATGCTCCTGGAGTAACTTGTGGCCACCCCCGATACTGGGCTGCTTAAGCCTTGCTTGCTTAGTCTGGGAACGCTTATGTCGCAGAGTGCTGTGATGCCCTACCATGTCACTAGGTGGGACAGGTTCTGGGGCCACTCCGGACCTTAAAAGTGGTACAAGTACTGAGTCACCAAGGAGTGCCGCTGGGTCAAAACTCTCAAACCGACCACCAGCCTTGGCCTTCTCCTTCTGACCCTTCCTCCACTGGTCTGAAACCTTTGGACTAGGCTGTGACACCTGAGAGGATTGAGATCTGGTTACAACACACGCCATCTGCTGCAATTGACACCTCTCTACCCACTCCTGCCCCTCCCTACTCGTGTCGGCCGCCCTCTCGGCAACGACTAAGGGTGGAACCTCGGAAGTAGGCACCGCAAAGTCTTTGCCGAGAAGGAGGTCGACCCCATCAACTGGCAGTTTCTCCACAATACCCACATCCAACTCCTGTGTCACACCGTCCACCTCAAGCTCCACTCTGACCAGCGGGTAAGACCGCGTAGCATTGATGCCTTGAACCACCACAACCCGAGCCGCGTTAGTAGGCTTGCCAGTGAAGTTCTTAAGAAGTGTCTGGGAAGCGCCCGTATCACGCAGCAACTCAAGCCTATGCTCCACACCAGCCCCCCTCACAGTGCCGTGCCCCCTATGACCGCAAAAAGCATCTCGGACGGGTGACGAGCCCTCCTGCTGCTTCTGCACCGACTGTGACTTCGCAACCGACTTTTTACCCCGGGCAAACGCGGAAGACCTCAAAGACACACCGATGTTGCTCACTAGCGACACCACCGCTGTAGGCTGTGTGCTCAGACATGAGCGCGCAATATGCCCCTTCTTATGACACTTGAAACACTCCACTTCGCTCTTGGACTTCCCCTGAGGTGGGGAAGGGCCCTGGCCTTTCTTTAACGGGAAGGGTTTCGACTTGGGATCAAAATTGGCACCAGTACTCTTAATATAGAACAGAAATAATGCAGGGGCAGGACACCAAAGCGTGTATCTTAAATACACCAATAAGTAGGATACATATATATAACAAGGGAGTGCAACAACACTGTGACAGCACTAATAATAACCACTCAGAAACAGTACTTCCTTAGCCAACGTAACAGCCAAACTGGGTTGTGCACTATGCATCAACCTAGGCTAAAATAAGGCGTGAATAATTCCTAAAGCATACACAATGAAAGTTAATATACACAATGCTGTCTTTCTCACTAATAAAGTCTAGCAGTGGCATAAAAGGTACTAGGAAACTAGGCAGAGCGCAAGCATGCTCGTAGCCTACTGTCTCCCCTTGAACAGATTTCCCTTATATTACGTTAAGTGACTTGGAGGCTCTCTTGGTAAGGCCAGATCTCTAGTATCTGGTCTTGCCCTAGCGCTCCACAAAGGTCAACAAAATGAGGTAGCAAGCATACAGGTAAGTATAGGCAAAAAACATTCACCTGTATAGGCTACACTCGCAAAGGAAAATATGCACAAGGGTTACAGGCTAGCTAGCTTCGTCGATGTTGTACAGGCTCTGACTTGCCACATACATAACTCAGACAACGACCAAAGATACCTTCCACTGTCTAGCATTAAATAATAGGAAAGAACAGCTCACTAATTAGAAGCACCCCAACAGGTGTGGCAGAGTGGTCTTGCCACTGGACTGGTAATCCAATGGACCCGGGTTCGAATCCAAATATGTCAATGGAAAGATATTATTGGGATGGAATTTGTGCTGTACCTAGTTTCAGTGCATTACCACAGCACACCGAAATACCAAAACAAAATACCCTCATTGTTCCCTGATTAAATAGCACTGTATGAATATTCCAATATTCAAAATATGCTACAGGGGGGCAATGCCTAGTGAGTTAATTGCTCAATAGGTGGCGTTCTGAGAGTGAGGGTCCGAGCCTGAGGAGTGAGTCTGTGAAGCACAGGCGAAGCAGCTTCAGAGATGGAGTTGGGTTCGAGCCATGAATAGGTGCTTCGCATGTCTCACTCCCTAGACTGGAACAAGACCTCACGGGCCTCACCGTGTTCAGCGGTAGAGTGTAAAGGCTATCAGCCTATGCCCGAGAGGGAGTAGTTGGAATATAGAAAAAAAAAAAAAAAATAAATAAAAATAGGCTACCATATGACTATGACTCTAATAATTCGTTTAATACTCTAGCATATACCTCGTCAGGACCAGGCGATTTTTGAGGTTTCAGTCTGTCAATTTCCTTAAGCATATCATTTCTACTTATACTAACTGTATTTAACATATTTTCTATACTATCACTATATACCATATTGACTTCTGGAATCTGTGCCAAATTTTCATTAGTGAAAACGGAAAGAAACTGACTATTTAATGTACTGCACATTTCTAAATCATTTTCTGTTATTTCTCCTATTGAAGTTTTTAGGGAGCCTATTACATCTCTAACTTTAGATTTATATAGTTGGTAAAAAGCTTTAGGGTTATTTTTTGAGTCACTGGCTATCCTTATTTCATAATTTCTTTTTGCTTTCCTGATTTCCTTTTTGACCTGTCTTGATAGAGTCTGATAGTATAATATGTAGATGATTTTCGCCTTTCTTTATTTTTCTATATTCCTTTCTTTTTTCCTATAAGATCTATTAGCTTATTAGTCATCCATTTTGGTTGGTTCTGCGGCGATCTAAATTTTCTTTTAGGGATATATTTATTTTGAGCATTGTGGAGTGAAGCAATAAACTGGTTATATGTAGGTGGCAAGTTTAACTCTGGCATATCCTGACTTAATTGCTTAACAATAGGGTCCACCCTTAAGTCTCTTGTTAGCCCACCATAATCGGCTTTTCTGAAATCTGGGATAAGTGTCGTATTCTCTTTAGCATTCCCTGTCCATTGTATATTAAAATAAATAGATTTATGATCGCTATTTCCGAGGTGGTCACCAATCTCTACATCATTTATCATATGTTCATTGTTACTGAAAACTAAATCAAGAATATTAATACCTCTAGTCGGCGTATCTATGAATTGAAATAAAAAACTATCTTGTACAACCTCAATAAACTCTACTGAATCGGAGTCGCCTATTAGGTGCTGCCAATCAATGTTCGGAAAATTAAAATCCCCCATAATACACACATTGCTAAACTTTGATGCTATTTTAATTTCCTCCCATAACGATGTTCCGCCATTTCTACTCATATTAGGCGGTCTATATATAACTCCAATAACTATGGTCTCACTACCTTCGTTAACCTCTACCCAAACACTTTCATTATCATTTTTTAGTCTAATACCTGATTTAATACAGCTTTTTAATGTACTCCTGACAAACACTGCTATACCCCCGCCCCTCCTACTTGTTCGGTCATATTTAAACAAACTATATCCTGGAATATCAAATTCTGCTAAAAAATGCCTAGATTCTGTATTAATCCACGTTTCAGATTTCTATGTCCACCAGGCAATAAATCCACATAATTAACTTTATGTCTGTTGATATAGGTTAAGTGCACACATAACATATATACAGAGTGTACACATGCCTTAATCATATTGCAACATACACACATGTACTTTCAGGGCAATACTATCATTGTTTAATATCCCATGGTAATATACCGTACTCGTTAGTAGCGGCAATATTGCACCAAATATATCTGGCAACATTGTACATGTTTCCTCAGTAACATCCGGTCGGCACTCAGCATAACAGTGCCTCCTAGCTCTCTGTATCTCTGGCTAACATAGAACCTACAAACTTATCTCTGGACTTTTATTCTACATCCTTGTGCAAGAAAGGATTATCAAGGTTGTTGTAACTTCACATGACAACCATACATGGCGCAGTGTGCAGGATACAACCATACAACGTCTAGAGGGATGAAATATAGAACAAGATAATTATATAGTGATGTAAATTTATCATGCAAATACATTTGTGTAATATATATATTTACAAGCCACGATTATTCAAACTCCGGAACTCAGGTGTCGATTCGATTTACCAAGCATTATTAAAATCAATACATGATATTTTTTTTACAGTAAATTTTCAACCCATCAATCATGCTTAAATACTGATATCCTAGTGAAATAATTATATACTATTGTATGATAATATATTTGTAGATTCAGGCAACTCTATATATATTATTCCATGTTATCCATAATAGAACAGAAAACATTGAATCCTAGTGGAGGGGCTAAGGATTAAAGGTTAGAGTGGTAGGGCACAAATAATGGAGATAGAAGGGGAGTGCCAGGGCTGTATTGTGTTGGGGAAAGCAAGAAAGATATAGAGTAGTTTGTGTATGATGTTGACGTGTGTTCGGAGGGGAGTGAAAAATGTTAAATGCATTGGGTTTGTGATGACAAAAGGGAAAACCATTATTGTTATTGAACAAAATTGTAAATATATATATATATATATATATTGTTTATGTATTTGCACATTATGTATGTCCGAGAAAGGTATTGGAAGACAAAGTTTGAGCAGATCTGGAAGCAAGTTTTGACAGTGTTCGAAAAGTTACAGTATATTGCGGAATTATATATTGTGCGATGAGTGAAAAAGTTAAGGGTGCAAGAGGGTTACCGAGGGTGATGACAAGGAAAAGGCATTTGTTATTTTATATATATTTTTTTTTTCCTATGCGTATAAAAGGAGAATAAAGGCAAAGCTGCCTGTAACAAGTGTCTCCCCAAAAGTTAAGAGTGATAGTCGCTATTACTGTATACACATATTATTATATTATTTTATTTTTATTTTTTATTGGAAAGAAGTGTGGTGTGCTTGTTTAGTTAAGTGAAATTAATATGAGGAGGAGGTGTTTGTGAGAGCTAGCTACTATGGGTTTCAGAGGCCGTGTGACATCATTTTTCGGGAATAACTTATTAACAAACAGTTGCATCAGTATGATATGTTGACACAGCTTTTTTCACACCTTCCCCTTGGTTTTGTTCATATAGTGCATTACTAAAAGTGTAGAAATAAGCCACTTGTCCCTGTGTCATGAGATTAAAGTCGCACATTAATGACTTAACCTAAGACGTGCGCATGGGGGTATGAGACACCACACGCCTGTGCGCACGTATTTGAGCTGTTCCCATCACTAACATCGTTATTTTACCATAAATAGCATTAACCTGGGAACTGCCGGGAGACTCTTAAGAGTTCACCCGGCGGACTGCGGGAAGACTCTTAAGAGTCAGAAAGAAAAAAAATCAACTTTAAACATCGAAAACAATTTTTTTTTTATTGTCTTTTTTTTATTTTTTTATTTTTTTTTTGCCCCTGGGCCATGCAAAATATCACTCCTCTACCTCCCCTCCTTCCCCACTTTCCTCCCCGCCTTCCCCACTTTCCTCCCCTCCTTCAGTTATCACCTTTTTTCCCTGTTATTCCCTTATTCTGAGGTATATTTTCTAGCGAGTTGCAAGCAGGGCATTGTCATCAGTGTTAGCAAGCGAGTGCAAGAGAGAGAGAGAGAGAGTATCGATCGACTGTGTCTCAGTGGCCTTGTGGGAAATTGGCGGGAAAGCAGGTTGCCTCACCCATACATTATATAACTCGCGGCCTGTATCTCCGATTTTGACCATCCAAACGCTGTTTTCACTCGTTTTATTGTTGTTTCAGGTTAATACCTTTACAATCAACCCATAATAGGCGCGTATGGATAAGTATTAATGCTAGTTATAGTAAAATGAATATTTTAGTGATGGAAACAGCTCAAATACGTCATCACAGGCGGACGTTTCTAATTACCCCCATGCGCACTTCTTAGGTTAATACTTATCCATATGGGCCTATTTTAGGTTGATTATAAAGGTATTAACCTGTTACAGCAATAAAACAAGTCCTCCCATCCTTCCATCCCCTTGTCTGGAGAGACACTGTTACGCAATAGTCTCTCTCTCGCTCTTTCCCACGCTTGGTAACAGTGATGACAACGCCCTGCTACCAACTCGCTAATGTTAGCACAAAAATAGACCACAGAATAAGGGAATAACAGGGAAAATAGGTGATAACTGAAGGAGGGGAGGGAAGTGGGGAAGGAGGGGAGGTGGAGGAGTGATATTTGGCATGGCCGAAGGGCAAAAAAAACAAAAAATATTTGTTTGGGGTGTTTTAAATGTTTTTTTTAGGCCAGGATCTTAAGAGTCTTCCCGCAGTCACCCGGGGAAACTCTTAAGAGTCTTCCCGCACTTGCCGGGTTAAGAAATGGACAAGGCTACCGTGGCTTACCTGTGAGAACCACCAAACAATTATTGCTCCTCCATCAAACACGGTAGTTATCAGCCACCACCCAACCCTATTATTGCCTTTACATTCAAGTAATATGTCAATACCAAGTATAAATATACAGAAATACATACTGTTTGTACTGTACAACAAAAACAACAAAAACTAAATTGGAATAACTTGCTACAAACACTTGATCACAAAACAAACCCCAAAAAACTCTACAAAACACTAAACAGCATCACACTTTCCAACAGCAACACAACACAATCACATGCTGCAATCACAACAACATACTCTACTCCTTCATGTAAACAACAAGCAAACACTCTCATCAATCACTTTTCACATGTCAGCCACCTAAAACCTCACAAAGACGACCGACGTGTCATCCGACGTAAGAGACAATTCCCCACAGACCCTGACTATACACCCTTCACCAATCACCAGACAAAGCATATCATCAACAATCTCAAGCACTCACCCGCCTGTGGCCTAGACAACATAAGCAACATACACCTCAGACACCTGGGACCACAAGGCATACAAGCACTCACTAACATATCAAACTACAGCTATTCACACAACACAATACCAGACATTTGGAAGCATGGTATCATCATCACATTCCCCAAACCCAACAAAGACCCCACGCTACCCTCCTCGCACCGCCCCATCACACTTCTTTGCTCCCCCTCCAAAGTCATGGAACGCCTAGTATTACAACTAATTACACCTGACCTACCCCTAGCTCCAACACAACATGGCTTTAGGCCACTGCACTCCACAAACACTCTTCTCACAGACCTTACACAAAGAGCTTTCGACGGCATCAACTCAGCTAGACCACCACACAGATCACTATTAGCCACACTCGACATTAGTAAAGCCTTCGATGCCATCCCCCGCCACAACCTAACAAACAAAATCTACAACACAAACATGCACAACAACACAAAAAGGTGGCTGGCCAACTTCCTAGCAGGCAGATGTGCACACGTATCTTTTGCCGGTCAGTCATCTAAAATCAGAAACTTTCCAAACGGAGTCCCACAAGGATCCGTCCTATCGCCCGCACTCTTCAATCTGTACATGCACGATATAACTACACCCAATACGCCCCAAATAAACTTAGCCTCCTATGCAGATGACATAACACTCACATGCACACACCATGACCCAAAAAGATCAACAGATCTCCTTCAACCCTATCTCAACACACTACATGGTTGGTGCACTACAAACAGACTTAATCTAGCCCCAGCCAAATCCACCGCAACCCTGCTCACAAGTTGGACAGGAGAACACGAATACATCCCTCAACTCACCATAAACAACACACCCCTAACACATACACACACACCCAAAATCCTAGGAGTAACATATGATACTCATATGACATTCAAACAGCACACCACAAACATTAAAAAGAAACTGACACCCAGACTTAACGCCCTCAGGTCACTTGCTCACACAAAATTTGGACACACCAAAGAAACTACCACCACAGTATATAAACAATACATAAGATCAGTGATGGAATACGCAAGCCCAGCCTGGGCTTCTAACCTAGCTGAAACACATCATAAGACCTTACAGACTATTCAAAACAAAGCCCTGAAGATCATTACAGGCTGCACAGCTACTTCACCCACAGATCACCTACATCAAGAAACCAAAATTCTCAAAGTCAAAGACCATCTGGACATGAGAGGCACTCAATTCCTGGCAGCAGCCTCCACGAACCAAGACCACCCACTAAACTACATGGCAACACACCCACAGACACCAAGAAATATCAAAACAACACCCAGCACACGGTATCACACACAATTATTGTCCTCTCTCCCTCCCTGCCCACCCCGAACCAACTTCCAGAAGCACATCCATATTCATATCTCTCACCGATCCATCCACTCACTCACAGACAACACGCAGCTGCATGCACGACCTCCCGAAATCCATCCTTCCGAATCCTCCCTTCCTCGCGAGGACAGAGTCCACCTGGCCAGGCTGAGATGCGGACACCATCCAGCTCTCCTGAGCTATCAGAAGAGACTGGATGACTCCGTTGTCGACGCCTGCCCGGGATGTAACACAGCACCCCATACCATTAAACACATCATAGAAGACTGCATTTCACACAACCACTTACGCCAACAACACAATCTACACTCAATGAGAGCTCTGTGGGAAAGCCCGATCGTGGCCATGGCCTTTCTCAGGGACTCGGGGCTGTTCGGCCAGGCAGCTTAGGGAACAACAACAACAACAACAACTGTATATTTATACTTTATATTGACAGATAGCTTGAATTTAATGGCAATAATAGGGTGGTGGCTGATAACTACCGTGTTTGATGGAGGAGCAATAATGGTTTGGTGGTTCTCACAGGTAAGCCACGGTAGCCTTGTCCGTTTCTTAGTCATTGATGTGCGACTTTAACCTCATGACACAGGGACAAGTGGCTTATTTCTATACTTTTGGTAATGCACTATATTGACAAAAATTAGATGACGGTGTGAAAAAGGCTGTGTCAAAATATCATACTAATCCAACTGTTTGTTAATAAGTTATTCCCGAAAAACGATGCCACAAGGCGTCTGAAGCCCATAGTAGGCGAGACACAAACAGAAATAGTGAGGTAAGCCAAACAAATTAAACAGAAGTTCCAGCAACTCCTTATCACATGCCTATGAGGTCTCCCCTGGGGATCGCCCTGTACTTGTATGCATATTATACATAACATATATTCATCCTTCAAATTAGGTGAATGAATGAAAAATGAGAGTTTATAAGACTTTTATATGTAAATGAGAGAGGGATGAATTCAGTATGGTTATGATAATTGGAAGCATATTAATCAATTTAATGGAAAGTATCATCCAAAGTAGTTTTGAAAGAGATGTTTTATATTAGAACATTGTGAGAGCAGTTTGCAATAAATGGATGCAAAGCAGGAGCTAAAAGGAAAATTAGACATGATGCAATTTATTCAATGCAATATAAAATGTCGGCAACTACGGACGGGGATGTTTGTAACTTCTACTACCTGCCTGGCGGGCATATTTACCCTAAACGAGCTTCATTCCATGCTGTTTTTCATGCATAAAAAAGAGCCAGAGCGTAATACAATTATATAACCGTGAAAGGACGATAATAGAGCTTTCCAATGACACTTGTATCATCCTTGCACGACCACGGGTTATCCTGTAGCGATCGCGCAACACGAGGGGGAAAACCTTAAAATACGGTAATTTTCCGAGTTTTTTCCTGGTCTCACGAGGCCGTGGGTGTGGAATGTTGCAGAGGTAGTGTCAGTCGCGGCACTGGGTCCATGCCGAACGGTCAGAGCCCGCCTATCGTCCTCCCAACGCGTGGACTCTCTCTCAGAGCCGATAATGTGCTCAAAATCCCGCCCGATTAATGTCGGGCACCGCAGGGGTGGCCATTATTCTCTCGGCCGACATATGCCGGGCCCCGCGGCTTGAGTGTTAAGCAAGGTTAAATGTTCGATTTGTAAACGATGGTTACAGAATAGAAGCTGCTCAGTATATAATTATTTTACCCAGCCAAAACTGTTTTATTAGTTCTTATCGAGCTAGTCTGATTTACCGCAGGCGTAGACTCCTAACTCTAGTGGAGGTAATTATATGTATATAAGAAATACAGGTTGCAGTTAATAGATTTTATTAACAAATCCTATTCTTGCAGTAGCTTCTACAGGTATGAATATGCCCTGGCGCCTATTTTCTTGCTAATTTTGCTCAATATACGTCGCCCTAGTGCCGTATCTGTAACCATGACTGAATTAGAATGAGCTCCAATGAAAAGATTGGGTTAAAATCTCCTTATAAGTCACCATACCCTTCCCACCTTCTTCAAACCACCCAGGAAAATTTATTAATATTTTGATGATTTCATTGCTGAAAGCCGCACCCCGGGATTATACTCGCGAGGAAAATTATGCAATTTTTGTGTTAATTTTCACTGGGGAAAACTTGATATTTACCGTTATTTTATCATGTTTTGTGTTTACAAGACCATATGAGTTGTTGAAATGAGATGAAATTAACCTCATTTATATTGTAATTGTATTCATACCTTGTACTTAGCTGTCACAATTGCATGTAGAAGGGGCCCTGTTTTCATTATTTTCAGTTTCTAAAACCCCTTTTCTTTGTACACGCACCCTTTCTCAACCAATGCACTAAGCACACTGATATAAGTATGGGTGGTAAGCTTAGAACCTCCTGGAAGTATCCGGCAAAAAGCGGGGTGGGTTGGTGCAACCAACTCAACCGGTACTCCCAGAACGAATATGTACTGTACGTCGGCCACAGTAAATCCCTTCTTTACATAGGACATATATGTACGTATGTAGGAGAGTGGGACAACAGTAACCCCTATCGACTAGAGTGGAAAAAAGGGTGCTATGCTGGTATGGACATGTTGAATGGATTGGAGATGAAAGGCTTACCAAGATAATAATTATTTGAGTCAGAAACAAGGGGCTATAGATTGAGAGGAAGACCTCGGAGGAGATGGAGAGATGGTGTGAAATAGGCGTTGGAAGATAGAGAGATGACTGAAGAACAGGCAAGAGAAGTGGTGATGAAAAGGAATGAATGGAGAATTATTTTTATTTTATTTTTGTATGTGAGTGTGGGAGACAAAAAGTAGAACTGCCTGTAGCGAGTGCCTCCCCCAGAGTTGAACAATTGACAGGGCCAAAATCAAGGGACGCTCGAGTCAAAACGCATAGACACACAGAGTTTGAAGCAATTTAAGTCATAGGAAGAGGGAAAGACTGATTCTGAGAGAGAGTTCCAGAGCTCAGCTGTTGAATAGAAGAAAAACCGAGAATAACGTTTCACTCTTGGGTTGGAGAGTTGCACAGAGTAGGGCTGGGATTGTGTAGCAAGACGAGTGCTACGTGCTCTACGGAGAGGGGTTGGTATACACTGAGGGAGCTCTAAGGAACTCCGATTATTGTAATAGCGGTAGAATAGTGAGAGAGATGCAACATTGAGGCGAAGAGAGAGAGACTACAGATAATTGGTTACTGGACGTGAGTTAATGAGACGGAAGGCTTTTTTTTCTACTTTTGTCTAGAAGTGCTGTGTGAAAGGATCCTCCCCACAGAAAAAGAGACACCGAGAATATTTAGAGAAGATGAAGGGTAAATTTGTATGTTGTTGAAGAGTAGGTCATAGTTTTCTGGAAGGGGGCGACGAGCAGATAGAAGATCAGAAGATATGTTTTATGGCCTCCTTACGTGAGATTGTGAATATATGAGTGATAACGGGGTCACAGGGAGTGGCGGTCGGTCGCCAGTTGAACTAGATAAGTCTGTCAGGCGCCCAGCCCATGGAGCTGATGTATATATGAAGGGCCATGCCTGGAAGTGATGTAGGCGGGTATTGTGGTGCACTCCGCTGAGTGTCTGCCTGCTGAGACCGGAACCTCTCCGGGAAGTTTGGGACCTTGGGAGTCTTAACTTGGTTTCAGAGTCTTCTCCTCGACGATCTAGATGTGTGTGAATTTGTTCATTTATTTTGTTGCTTCTGTTTGAGCTCTGTCTCCAGTCGGCTACCCCCAGCTATGGGGTAATGTGCCTGAGTTATATACATACATACATATTTAAATGTTGAAATTATGGATTCCAGTTAGGACTAGCACCGGGTCTGGTAGCAATAAGGCCGACATGAAAAAAGCTCATCGTGTGGCGTAATAAAAGTGTAGGGATGAGTAGGCCTATATAGTCCGGGAGCAATGGCCGCAAATTGTATCTAGATAAAATCAACCTCATCCATACCATTGTGGAGATTTTTTTTTAAAGTTATACACAAAGAGTATAATTTTTAGACATATAATGCTAAAACATTAACTTCGAAATCTATTGTATTTAAGAGATATATTGAAAAAAAGATTTTGAATATTGTAGTTACCCTTCACAAAAATTTCTTCGATTTAAATCCCTGATTACTTGTGTGTGTTGCGTTTATGCATTACAGTTTTGTAGATAATATTTTAGCATAACTAATTAGTTACATTTGAAGACGCTATTTTGAATATTTTAAGATATTATTGAAATTAAATATAGAAGAAAACGGTTTGTTATTACTTATTATGGGTGACTGAAGCATTATAATTGTAGCCTCCAGGCTCCAATCTGCAAGGCAGGTAGCGTATAATAAAGGACTGCTGTATTTATTACCCTTCCGTACTATTGCGGAGCGGTCCAATCTGCAAGGCAGGTAGTGTAAGAAAGGACCTCTTTGTTTAGTACCCTTCAGGACCCGACTGGGGTGCGGAGCGGTACTAACCTGCTACTACTGAGTGGTACATACTGACTGCCATATGTACGGAGGTGTCCGTAAGCCACACACGCGGCTTACGGACACCTCCGCACGTATGGCAGTGCTTCATCTGGAGTTTTCGTAGCCAAAACAGTGGTAACACAATTATCTAATTTTCACAAAGTTATTTGAATATAGGTTAATTGTAAACTACAAGACAATTATTATGATACACAGTTTATTTGGTCAAACAATGCAGAACTTTAAAAATCAACTAATGTAGAAATTATAATTGTCACGAATTATAAGGGAAAACGAATTTGCTCAAATGGCAACAGTATAAAAGTTAATATGTTTTTAATGTGAATGCCCCAATATATTTAGTTACCGAACATATATTTCGAACTTGTCTATTTTTCTAATTAGTAATTGATACTTTTTTGTCCCCTCACTTACATGGACGACGAAAATTAACAATTTGGTAGGGTTGCTCCCGGACTAATATAGATGGGGCTAGAGCTGGTGGGCTAAGGTATGGGCCGGGGGATAATTCCGTGAAGCAGGCGGTCTGAACTATCACCAAAGACATTTATGAGCAGTTTAACTTCCATGCTACCAGGTCGCCCCGTGCTCATGATCACGCTTAGAGGTAATATAGACCAGTCAAAGTAGGGCTGGACTTAGAACAAATTGCAATAGAAGGTTTTTTGGCTTTAACTTGTTTATTAGGTCCCTCTGATGAACATATAAAAAGTCTCCAACTTTTGGACACCGGGAAAGTGGTTAATTTGCATAAATTCAAGATGGCCGCCGTCCAAAGCTTCAATTTACAGATAACTTTTTTCTGGTTGCTCCTAGACCCTATAAATGTATTACAAACAACGTTTTTTGGCTTTAACTTGTTTATTAGGTCCCTCTGATGAACATATAAAAAGTCTCCAACTTTTGGACACCTGGAAAGTGGTTAATATACAGCCAAAAAACCTTACAGCCAAAAAACCTTCTATTGCAATTTGTTCTAGGTCAAGCCCTACCTTTACTGCACATTATTGTCTATTACATTTTGCCTAGGCCTATACTAATCCCATCATCTTGTTTCTTGTTTCAACAGATTGGTGCGACATCTACCGAAGCCATGGAAGAAGAGGTGGTGCATAATCCCTGCGGCATTTGCTCAAACACGTTAGACGAAGGAGAAACAGTCAAGCTGAGGGCGAAGGGAGCAGATACTATCAACAAGGCCAGTACTGAACGTGGAACGCCATCAATTACCGTGTCCGAGGGCCAAACGGTGCACATTGATTGCCGAAAGAAGCATGTCAATACGAAGCCAAATAGAATTCCTGGGAAGCAGAAGAAACGTCCTGAAAAACCTGCTCTTCGTTCTCAGACACCAGACTTTTGTTTTACAGAGAACTGCTTTTTTTGTGGTACAAAAATCTATTTGGACACAAAGCATGATTCAGAAGAAGTGTATCCAGTACGCACCTTCAACTTTCAAAGGACAATACTTTCTGCATGTGATGCCAGGGCTGATGAGTGGGCTGACACTGTTAGAGGCCGAATTAACTTTGCACGCGATCTTCCAGCAGCTGACGCAATATATCACAAGCAGTGCAGCTCAAATTTCCAGACACATAGGCAGATCCCCTCCAAATATCGTGATTCCGCAGACAGTGAACCTCCTCGCAAGGGTCGCAAAGTAGATGCCTCACGAGAGGAAGCATTTCTACTCGCAATCGAGGACCTAGTCAGTGGCAATGATGATGAACAGACTACAGTGGTTGATCTCGTTGATAGAATGTCCCAGTTGTGCCCTGATGTTGAAGCGTATAGTGTAAAATACATGAAACAGAAACTTATTTCATATTTTGGGGATGAACTGGTTATTAGTAACGTGCATGGACGCAGCGATGTTGTAACTGTCAAAGAAAGTGCTGCAAAGATTTTGCAACAATTCAAAGACTCACCACAGACTGATGATGAGGAAGCAGAACAAAGAAAGATAGTCAGGGCTGCGGCACGGTTGATCAAAGCAGATATAAAGAACATTGATACTTGTAGAGATTTCTATCCAGATCCTTCTGAACTCCGGTCGCTGGAAAAGAATGTGGCGTACGTTCCGCAGTCCCTTCGTATATTGCTGCAAGAGACGTTCAGTGGCAAGTCATGTGATCTTGAAGTTGCATCAATTGGACAAAGTATCGTGCAACTTACCAGACCAAGGGCCATTGTAGCACCCATTCAGTATGGATTGGCGGTTCAAATGCACCAGCACTTTGGTTCCCGCTTTCTTGTGGACAGTTTACACAGCCACGGCTTTTGTCTGCCTTACGCAGAAGTTTTGAGGTTTTCGAAGTGTGCTGCCAATTTCAGGGGCACCAACATATCCACTGCAGGCAGGTTTGGACAGTTCGTTGCAGACAATGTTGATCACAACTTGCGTACGCTTGATGGGCGAGGAACATACCATGGTATGGGTATAATTGTTGCTGTCACCCCTGAAGTAAGAGACACAACATCAATACCAAGATTGCAGTCACCTGAAAACAACTTCACGGCAGCTCAAATTGAAATCAAATACTACCGCAGTGTTCGCAAGAAGGGTGGGCCTCTCGAATTTAGAAAGCTTGACCCCATTTCAGCATCTGACAAGCTTGAAAATCTGGACATACTGTGGAAAACGTCATGGTTCTTCGACCAAAATGACCAGGCTGGTCCGGCTTAATGCAGAGTGTGTGCCATGGACCACACCCAGGGAAATCATCCGTCCATTTCTTGCCCATGATTGACATGGACCCTACGGACATGAGTTGTATTTACTCAACACTTCACTTCGTTGCTGCGGAAAGCCATCGCCAGGGAACGACGCCAATGCTGACATTCGACCAACCGCTTTATTGGAAAGCGAAGACGATCATTGTTCATGAGAAGGAAGGAAGCGAACTGAAACCCATTGTTTTGAACCTTGGTGGCTTTCACTCTGTGATGAGCTTTTTGGGATGCATGGGCCATGTTATGGAAGCATCTGGGCTTAAGGAGGTTTTGGAACTTATATACGCTGAAAATGCTGTGACCCAAATGCTGAGTGGGAAAGCCTATGCACGAGCAATCAGAGGCCACTTCTTGGTTGACACAGCCTTGAGTTCGATTGTGTTAGGCAGGGCATACGGTGTCAACCTCTCAATGGTAGATGAGGAAAGTGACGCATGCAAGGACTTCCAGGAGGCTGCAGATCTTTTGGATAAGCTGTTGCGTGAAGACGTTTCACCGGATGAAGTCTGCAGTAAAGACGTTTTCAACAGAATTTCTGAAAAACTTAAAGCTGAGAAGAGCTCCTTAGCAGAGCATAAGATGGGAAAGCTATGGATTCAATACATGGACATGATTGACCTGCTGCGTCGCTTCCTGAGGGCACTGAGAATGGGCGATTTCCTACTGTACCTCGGAACACTCCAGGAGATGTTGCCGTACTTTGCAGCGTGTGGTCATAACAATTATGCCAAGTCAGCCCATGTGTACATTCAAGACATGATTGAACTTGAGCAGCTCAACCCAGACATGTTCTGTCAATTGAACTCCGGTCTATTTGTGATCCGCCGAAGTGATCGGCTGTGGGCAGGACTGCCAAGCGACTTGGTTATAGAGCAGGTTTTGATGCGCTCTTTGAAAACGAATGGTGGATTGACACGTGGTAGGGGCATGGAGGAAACGCAACGCCTGCGCTGGTTACTTGCTATGCCAGCCTGCGCTGAGGTGAGTGAAGTTATGCAAGAACTGACAGGGAAGCATTTCCACACCTCTGAGCAGCACAAAGAAATGACTGAAGCAAGGCATGAACGAGATAGGAAGGACACAGAGAAGGTTCTCGCATTCTTCAAGGATTATGATCCATTTCAAGAATCAAATGAACTCAGGAATATTGCCAACGGTGTGACAGGACCAGCCTCGGCCAATCCTCATTTACTGTATGAGGTTGGTATGAACATTGTGCAGAAGATGGAAGGTAGCAATGCTTTTGACTTTTCATTTAGGAAGAAAGATCAAGTTGAGTCGTTGGGTGCAAAGGTTACAATCAGTGCTGAAAAAGTACCAATCGACCCACAGCTCCTTTTCCAGAGGCTCCTCATCTTTGCTAATAACAGGGACTTAGGTGTTGAAGAGGTCTTTGCGTATGAGTTGTCTAGCTACCCTACTGCTCTGTTCGATAAGTGGGGGAGGCTCAGGGAAGCCAATAAACCACAGCTAGGAGATGAGATAGCTGCTGTTGTTCCCAAGTCGTCATTGGAATCATTTGAGGAAGAAAGGACTGTGACCCATGTTCTGGATGGTGGTTCCTTATTGCAAAGGATTCCATGGAAGAAGGGTGACACATTTGAGGACATTGCAAGCATGTACATGAAGCATGTTTCCAAAAACTTTCTCAACCCGGTGGTTGTATTCGACGGTTATAAATCAGGACCTACTACCAAGGACATGACACACAATCGACGATCAAAAGGAGTCTTTGGTCAAAAGGTGATGTTCACTCCAACCATGCCCCTTCGGTCAAAAAAGGAAAACTTCTTGTCAAACTCGGACAATAAGCAAAACTTCATTGACTTATTGTGTGAAACATTCAAGGCAAATGGAATTGACTGTGTCAATGCGCCAGCAGATGCAGATGTCATGATTGCGAAGAAGGGAATTGAGCATGCAAGGGAAACCGTGACATATGTGATAGGTGAGGACACAGACTTGTTGGTGCTGTTGTGTCATTATGCGGAACGAGGGATGAATGATTTGTACTTCAAGTCGAGCAAGGAAGGTGGGAAATGTTGGCATATTAACTCAGTAGCAGAAGCTCTCGGTGAAAGCATCTGTCGTGTCCTGCCAGTTGTCCATGCACTCTGTGGATGTGACACAACCTCACGACTGTATGGTATTGGTAAAGGGGCTGCCTTGAGGAAAGTGAGGGAAGACAACGGTTTCTTGAAATGTATAGAAGCATTCTGTTGCCAAAGTGGAAGTAAAGACGCGATATCATCAGCTGGTGAAAAGGCCTTGGTTTATTTGTACGGGGGAAAAGGAAATGACACCCTTGACGGACTGCGAAAGACAAAGTTTTGCAACAAGGTGGCAAAAAGTTCAACTACCGTTGAAGTTCACAGCCTTCCCCCAACAACCGATGCAGCCAAATACCACTCGTTCCGAGTTTATTGTCAGGTCCAGGAATGGATGGGGAACTGTGTGGACCCCGAGAAATGGGGCTGGTGTCTGCGGAAGGGACAGCTTGAACCGAAGACGATGGATTCGCCAGTGGCTCCTGATTCACTACTGAAATTGGTCAGATGTCAGTGTAAGGGCAACTGTGACACTCAACGCTGTAGTTGCAAACGGAATGAGCTTGAATGTTCCAGTGCATGTGGTCAATGTAAAGGACTCTGTCAAAATAGCAACTTTGATGCAAGCACCGATGATCCAAGTGAATACGAACTCCTATCATGAATTACATAATTGGCTCTGAATGACGTCATACTACGTCATGTTTTTTTTTTTTTTTTTTATAAAAAAGAGGGACAACAGGTCAAAAAACCCATACAAGCACAAAGTGCCTGTGTCACCCCTTGTGAAAGAGACAGTTCAGCCTGTCTGTAAGGTTTTTCGGCTGTAAATTAACCACTTTCCAGGTGTCCAAAAGTTGGAGACTTTTTATATGTTCATCAGAGGGACCTAATAAACAAGTTAAAGCCAAAAAACGTTGTTTGTAATACATTTATAGGGTCTAGGAGCAACCAGAAAAAAGTTATCTGTAAATTGAAGCTTTGGACGGCGGCCATCTTGAATTTATGCAAATTAACCACTTTCCCAGTGTCCAAAAGTTGGAGACTTTTTATATGTTCATCAGAGGGACCTAATAAACAAGTTAAAGCCAAAAAACCTTCTATTGCAATTTGTTCTAGGTCCAGTTAAATGATTGCTAGATTTACTGGACTAATACCAACTACACATCCTTTACCTTTTACACCTACTTCATCTGTCTCACCCCAGCACCTCCCACATTACATTACCTCTTTTATTTGTCCAATGTGTATGAAGGAGACATAAGGCAGGTTGCCTGGAACGAGTGTCTCTCCCAAAGCCAAGAGAGTGACAGAGCCAAATTCAAGGGACGTTGGGATTAAAATGACTGGACACACCAAGTTTAAAGCAGTTTAAGTCATATGATGAAGGACATATTGTCTCACCTCAGTACCTAGTACCTTTCCTCTCTCTTAACCACCTCCCATCGCTTACCTCTCCATTACACCTCCTACCTCGCCTCTCTCATCGCAGTACCTCTTACGTTACCTCAACTCTCCCTCACACCTTCTACCTCGCCTCTCTCACCTTAGTAGCTCTTACATTACCTCAACTCTCCCTTACAACTTCTACCTCGCCTCTCTCACCTTAGCAGCTCTTACATTACCTCAACTCTCCCTTACACCTTCTACCTCGCCTCTCTCACCTTAGTAGCTCTTACATTACCTCAACTCTCCCTTACAACTTCTACCTCGCCTCTCTCACCGCAGTAGTTCTTACATTACCTCAATTCTCCCTTACACCTTCTACCTCGCCTCTCTCACCTTAGCAGCTCTTACATTACCTCAACTCTCCCTTACACCTTCTACCTCGCCTCTCTCACCGCAGTAGCTCTTACATTACCTCAACTCTCCCTTACACCTTCTACCTCGCCTATCTCACCTTAGTAGCTCTTACATTACCTCAACTCTCCCTTACACCTTCTACCTCGCCTATCTCACCTTAGTAGCTCTTACATTACCTCAACTCTCCCTTACACCTTCTACCTCGCCTCTCTCACCTTAGTAGCTCTTACATTGCCTCAACTCTCCCTTACACCTTCTACCTCGCCTATCTCACCTTAGTAGCTCTTACATTACCTCAACTCTCCCTTACACCTTCTACCTCGCCTCTCTCACCTTAGTAGCTCTTACATTACCTCAACTCTCCCTTACACCTTCTACCTCGCCTATCTCACCTTAGTAGCTCTTACATTACCTCAACTCTCCCTTACACCTTCTACCTCGCCTCTCTCACCTCAGTAGCTCTTACATTATCTCAAGTCTCTCTTACACCTTCTACCTCACTCCTCTCACCTCAGTAAATCAAAATGCCAAAGGCAGGGGTTGGACATAGAGGTAATGCATATAAAGCGTATGTCCTTCCTCCTCCCAAAGACGCACACGCACACATAGCCTACAGTCCTACACACGTACACTGTATATCATTATTTGCATGTAAATTTGTATATATAAATTATATTAAGGGGGTAGTGTCTAGGGGGTGTTTTTGTAAGCTTGATGGAAGTCTAGCCAGGAAACTAAAAAATAACAACAGATAAATATATATTGACCAAATATAAAGCACTACCCTCTTAATATAATCTATATCTGTTTTTTGTTATACACTTCACCACAACACCAAACACCTCCAATGTTGTGGTGAAGTTAATAACAAATAGATAATCAGTAGGTTCAGGGATATTTCGTAGCTAGGCCGTTCTAAATGATCTGTGCCCCATGAATATTTTTTCCTCTCACTTAAACATTTGGCTACCATAGTATAATAATTGACACCTAAAGGGCACGGAAGGTCTTAATATTGATAACAAAATAAGTCGAGAGGTCTCAAAATCGCCAAACTAACGAAACGAACATCTTAAGACCTCAAAACTAATATGCTAAACATGAGGGAGAAGGGGATCCATAAAAAGCGATTACCTCCTTAAATTTACTTCACATTATTGTATTTTAGTTTTTTGACGTGCCTTAATATATCATTGATGTAATTTAACTATAATTGTTCAGTTATCGTATTTTATTTGTTTACACTAAATTATAATCATAACGACCATTATGCGACGCTTCAATTAGTGCTCGCTGTGGAGGAGAGACTAAGAAATTTGGAAGATAATCTTGGTTGATCGCTCACAGTGATATGCTGGGTAATAAACATGATACAGTAAAAAGTCATGAAGAGATTATTATTAGTACTATGTTACATAAGTCACCCAGTTATGCAGAGGCAATTGCTACTAATAATAGGTCCATGGTAAGATATTCGAACAACTCATTGAACATGAAAGTTGGTTCGAGCTCCGTTGTCTTGAGAGACGATCGCACAAATATGAGAACAAGTGATATGGACAATATATCCAGCGTGGATCGAGAGGGTGGTGGTGGTGGGTCAGCGGGTGTTACTGTTGGTGCTGGGTCGGGTGAGGTGCGGGGACAGGCTCCGCCTCCTGGTAACCCGTCTGGTTCTGGTACACACCAGTCACAGGACAAAAACCAGAACCAGTGGAGGCAGCAATCAGCGGTGGCGTCAACAGGTCGATGGGCGGCAACGGTTAGGGACAAGATCCAGATACCTGCCTGGACAGCACCACCAAGGAGAACGGTAGCAACATCAGACAAGGGCGTGGCGTGTAAAGGGATGTGCCTCCACTGATGTTGTAAGGGGTGCTCCTCCACCAAATAGAGATTATTTTGTGTCACGAGTTGATAAGCTTACTGAGGATGATCAAGATAAAAGTCATGGAATACACGTGGTTGACTTAAAAATGGTTGCTAATTTAAATTCAAGGTTTAAATCATATAAAATAACTATTAGTGTTGAGGATAAGATGATGAAACCAGATGTATGGCCCAAAGGCGTGTGTGTGGAAAAATGGAAAGAAATTAGTAGAAGTAGTGACTCAAATAACATGAACACGGAATCATAATGGAATATAAAGAAGTAAAGAGAAGTATAAGTTGCATGTCTTATAACTGCGGTGGTCACTTCAATAGTCTAAAATTACCCTTTGTTAAAAGTATTTTTAGGGAATGTGATTTTTTATTTCTCCAAGAGCATGGACTTTATAAAAGTCAGTTAAGTTTGTTTGACGATATTGATGATGGTGTAGGTAAACATGGTACTAGTGCTATGAATGAATGTGTGTTATCCCGAGGAAGGCCCCACGGAGGTGTGGCTATTGTTTGGAACAAGAGACTATCGTATAAAGTAACTCCTGTTCAGCTGGACTCTAAGCGTTTATGTGCAGTACTGGTTGATATTGAGGGCAAATTGGCTCTGTTAGTTTGTGTGTATATGCCTTGTGATGATAGGTGTGTGCAGTTGAATCTTTTAGATTGGTTGTTGCAAAAGTGCTGTGACGGCAGTGACGTCACTTATTTTTTTTTTCTTTATATAAACCAAAAGTAAATTATAACCAGTTGTTTTTACTTAAAGGAGGTTGGCACGAGCAATGGTGAGAGGAGCCAGACCATCGAGGGACTACATTGTTTGGGTCCCGATGGCAAGACGGGGCAAGCAGCTAACTCCTGCTTGCTCTGCTATTGCCACATACTCGTGAGGTTAGTACATTAAATATTGTTTAAGATAGTGGATTCTGTTTCTTTGTGTCATTATACTGGCTCTGATCAATTATCACTACATTTTTAGCATGCGGAGTTAAAGGTTCAGATTTGACTAGTGCCGAACATAAACCTCCATTGAGGCAGTACTGCAATCATATGGAAGATATATGCCTTTCCTAGTCCCCTTCACACACATACAATTTACTGATCCCGACTGTCCCCGATTTTGCCAAAAATATAATTGGAAGATTGCAAAATTGGGGTCAGCCAGGACCAATATTGTGTGCTTGCAACTGATCCCAACTTTGCAATCCTTATTTTTATTGTATTTTTTTTTTTTTTTTGCAAAATTTGGGGTAGTCGGGACCAAACATTATTATGTATGTGTGAAGTAGCCTAGATGCCTAAGCATCATTTTTCGATAGTTGAGAAATGATAGAACCTTTTGAAGCGAGGAAATACAATATTTGACTTCTGGTTGTGGTTAATAATTAACATAGAAATATCCTGTTTGCTATAGGGTTAATATTAGGGTCATTGTTAGGGTACAGGGAGGATTCATGAGAAGTCATAGATAAACACTAAGCACTGTGAGTGGCAAGAATAACTGACATTATCATCACAGAGTAATATAGTTTAAGTATATCCATATGGTTCTTATGTTTCCTTTATATTAATATAGTGGCAGTGCATTATTGAATATTGTGAATATGCTAGATATCACAGACCTAACACAATGATCGAGAAATGAGCCGCGTACAATTCAACCAACATTAACCATTTGACTTCTTATACTTCCAATTGATCCTAATAATGATTTAATAGTATGTTTGCTATTACTGTTAAATATTTTGGAGAGAGACTTCTCAGAGTATAACATTTTGCATCTAAACTAATGCAATGATTGTTCTATGGATTGCGCAATAAAGATGGATGGTGATGCTATTGGTGAGCGTCGCATAATTATTAATATCAACAATTTAGAGGTTTTGGTTATGTATAGCATTAAGATTATAAGCATACACATTAGCGTTTGTATTGCTAAATATATGGCGTTGGTTGCTGAGTCCGCACAGAGGTCATTTTAGCTTGATCTATGTTCACAGACGTTTACATGGCGGGCATAGGAAGCTTCCTGACAAGGACCTACAAGCTTGGCATTACTACAGTGAAGTGTTCGTAGTAATTAATAGAAATCTAGATAATCCTGAAGGAGAGCCCGACCAGTTGGTTTTCATTACATTTATTCTCGATTTTCTTTCGCTTTAATTCTTCTAGAGTGGTTTTAAATTATTCCTGAGTGGGCGTTTGAGTTTCAATGTTATATTTATTGTTAACGGGAACGGTCCACCCTTTTTTGCTTTGTTGTTTGTTTAAAATCAACTCCCCTAATGAGGGAAATTTTGAGGTACAAGGAAGTAGGTTAGGCTAGGTAAAGTTAGGCTTGGCTATCAATCTAACCTAGCTTGGTTAGGTTATGTTAGGTTGAATTAGGTTCGGTTGGGTTGAAATAGGTAAGATGGGTAAATTTGAGCGAGGTAGAGACAACGTTAGTAACTTATTGATAGTGTTTGGATTGGTATAGTGGATTAACAGAGGGTAGCAAGTAATTGAAAACAAATATGAATTAGGTGCATCTTTTCCACGCAATTATTTGTTTCCAACATTTTGCCTCTTATGTGATGTTGTACTGTATTTTCAATATCGTGTTTCTCTCACAAACTTGTCTAGACTGGGTTAGGATAGAATTTTGGTGTCAAACCAGATTTTTGAAGTCTCCGACCATAGTCGGTTCAACAGAATAAGCATTGCCTAGCGCAGTGAGCAATGCAATACAACAATAGTTGAAATAGTTATATCGATACATCTTCCAATATGGATTGACCAGTCATATGGAAGATTGAGTCTGACCTGTAAAAATAATGTGCCATACAGAAGTTCATTTAGCATTGCCAGTGTCAGGTAAAGTCAAAGCAAAATGCATTAGAATGTCACTTTCAGACGGTACATTTTTAATCCTTGTTCAGGGGAAACAAAAGGATGTATTTAATTGTATACGCAGATTACGAAAATAATAAACTTTGGATCCATAACTGAAAGATGGAAATTAACCCTTTCATGCATTTATGACGCAGAGGTTGCCAGATTAGCAATAAGAAATAGAGTTCTCGCACTCTTATAATTACCTCTCCAAAATTAATTTTCTGCCCACAGCTAACTAAGACAACTGCAGAGGTTGAAGTAACTACACTAAATGTTTCTAAATACCCTTGATGGTAACAAAGGCTTTAAAGTATCCGCAATAGGCTCAAAATCGCGTCATATGTCGGAGAGGGTTAAACATAGCACGAGAAGAGCCTTGCTTGAAGAGGGTAATTTAAGACCCCCCACACCAACGCAACAAAGGGAACAAGTTATCGGGCCAGACAGAGGGTGGCGGGCACATATGTAAACAATGGTACTCACAACCCAGGCTCGTTATTCATGCGGAGAACTAGCCAGGGGTCCACCTCTGCTTCCTTTATGGCCTTAACCCCTTCTATACCGCCGACGTCCTTTTAGTTACATTATAGCTATATTTAAACGGGTTTGAGCAGTTTAAAAAGGATCTGTGGTTGTCAAAAGGGTCAAGCGAGATGGTTCGAAGTCTGTTAATTGCTGGAGACCCCTAATATATGAATATAATTGTTTATTGGTAGCCAAAATCAAGTTTAAAAGGACACCACCAGTACTGCATGGGTTAAAGGGTAGGAGGAGTGGACAGTTACGGTAGTCTGCCACTCTCCATTCCTGCTTGTCCACTAGCTACTACAGGAGATGTTGTATGTATTTACGTATGTATATATTCAGGCACATATCCCATAGCTGGGGGTGGCCAACTCGAGACAGAGCCCGAACAGAAAAACAAAATACATTACAAATAGAAAATTCACTCACATCTAGGTCGCCCAGGATAAGACTATGAGACCAAGGACAGTAGATGTTAAACATTATTATTCTAGAAGCAATTGCAGTTAGTTATTCACATTTGGTTTGAGTTACGGATTAGGGAAATATAAATAGTGCTTTTATGTTCATAAGTTATTTGGATCAAATTATTGTTAAGGTCATAATCTGAATTAATTAAAAATAAGGTTGACCATTACCATACGTAGTATGTATAGTGTTCCATAAAATGCAAGTTTACATTAATAGTTACATGATTTAGGCAATCTAAATTTTTCGAATAACCCTTTCACGCACATATGACGCAGAGGTTGCCAGATTATCAATAAGAAATATAGTTCTCTCACTCTTATAATTACCTCTCCAAAATTAGTCTTCTGCCCACAGCTAACTCAAAGACAACTGCAGAGGTTGAAGTAACTAAACTAAAGGTTTCTAAATACCCCTGATGGTAACAAATGCTTTAAAGTATCTCTAATAGGCTCAAAATCGCGTCATATGTCGGAGAAGGATAAATTAAGTTACTTTTCTGATAGATTATCACCGTTTTGAGTGTCATGCAAAACATTAAAATAATAATACAAAATAGCAATGACATATCGGAATAACAAGATAAAATGCGAACTGTAAGGTCAAAATGTGCGTATTAAAAAGTGATATCAATTATTTACTATTGCCAATGAATAGCCACTACATCTAGCCTACTTTGTTTTGAATTTGTTTTTCCTTCCTATATTGGTTATTTATTAATATATATATACAGTATAATATATACCGGATATATATACAGTATACTGTATATATATATATATATATATATATATATATATATATATATATATATATTATAACAAAACTTGTAAAATATAAGGGGCAGGGTAAAAAAAAGTGTTGGCTACAATTACCTTCCCGTACTCCCTCACCAGGCAGACAACTTACACCGATAGTTCTCTGTAGGCACGTAACAACAACCACTGACTTAAACCACCTCTTCCTGTCTTTCCTTTCTGTTCCTTCTCTCTCTCTCTCTCTCTCTCTCTCTCTCTCTCTCTCTCTCTCTCTCTCTCTCTCTCTCTCTCTCTCTCTCTCTCTCTCTCTCCGTAATACGAAATCAAGTATGCCCCCTTGGTACAGTAGAGACATTGGCAAGGCAATAAGGAAAAGGAATCAACTCCACAAACTTGTAAAAAATAACACAAACCCTGAAGTAATTAAAAACTTGTACAAAAATAGTAGAAGAGAAGTGAAAAAAATAATTAGGGCGAACAAACAAAATTACGAAATGACTATTGCCAGAGAAAGTGCCACAAACCCCAAAAAATTCTACAGTTACGTAAATAAAAATAAACAGATCAAAAGCGGAATCGGACCGCAAATAGAAGATGGCCAGACAATAACAGGTGACACAAACACGGCAAATCTGCTCAACAAATATTTTGGCTCAGTTTTCACAGAAGAAATTATCGATCATACCCTTGAAAATAACACCTCAACTCATGTGATAGGAGATTTCACCATCAGTGTTAGTGAAGTACAAAGCAAATTGAGTGATTTAAATGAAAATAAGACCCCGGGACCCGACATGCTCCACCCGAAAATAATTAAGAATGTTAAGGACGAAATAGCAAAACCCCTGACACAACTATTTAACTTATCATTACTACAGGGGATTGTACCGAGTGATTGGAAGGATGCGAACATTACGCCGATATAGAAGAAGGGTAGCAAGGCCAAAGCGAGTAATTACAGACCAATTAGTCTAACTTCAATTGTAGGAAAAATCATGGAAAAAATCCTTAGAGATAAGATAGTAGATTACCTCGAATCAAACAACCTAATCAAAAATAGTCAACACGGCTTTAGATCAAATAAGTCATGCCAAACAAATTTGATTAAATTTTATAACAAACTATTCACATATAACGACATGACGAAATCACTAGATATAATCTTCTTGGACTTTCAAAAAGCTTTCGACAAGGTGCCTCACCGAAAACTATTGGCTAAACTGGAGAGGATAGGTATCAAAGGTGAAATTCATTCTTGGATAAAATATTGGCTTACAGACAGAAGACAGAGAGTGGTGATAAATGGAGTGGAATCGGAGTGGGAGCCTGTCACTAGTGGAGTTCCACAGGGTTCAGTCCTTGGACCGGTCCTGTTTCTCATTTACATTAACGATATTGATGTAGGGGTAAACAACACCATTTCCAAATTCGCCGACGATACAAAAATAGGAAATACAGTCCTGAACGAAGATGATAGAAATGCGTTGCAATCTGATTTAAACAAGATATCAGAGTGGTCGAAAAAATGGCAGATGCCCTTCAATGTCGATAAATGTCAGGTGCTGCAGGTTGGTAGCAGAAATATGAAATACAAATACGAAATGAATGGCAAACAAATAAAAACCGCAACGGTAGTAAAAGACCTAGGGCTACTAATATCTGAAAACCTAAAAACTTCCGACCAATGTATAGCAGCTGCAAATAAGGCAAACATAGCATTGGGCTTTATTAAACGAAAATTTACATATAAACATGAAAACGTAATAGTGCCACTGTTCAAAAGTATGGTGAGGCCCCACCTTGAATATGGTGTGCAGTTCTGGTCACCTTATCTGATCAAGGACATTGTAAGACTCGAGTCAGTACAGCGTAGAGCGACGAAGATGATACCCTCATTAAGAAATAAACCATATGAAGAAAGACTTAAACGATTGAACCTGTTCTCATTAAAAAAGAGGAGGTTGAGGGGTCAGCTTATTGAGTGCTTTAAGATACTAAAAGGTTTCGACAAAGTCGATGTAAATGCACTATTCACATTAAACAATACTAATCAAACTCGCGGAAATGGAATGAAATTAAAAACCAAAAAGGCAAACCTAGATGTCACAAAGAGTTTCTTCACCTACAGTGTGGCGACAGAGTGGAATAAACTACCAGTGAGAGTGGTGGAGAGCGACACAATAAACGCTTTCAAGGGAAGGCTTGACCTCTATCTGCAGAGGGCTGGGGTGATATGAAAAAAAAAAAAAAAAAAAAAATTATGTATGTGTATGTGCGTGCACTGTACAGTATGTATATATATATATATATATATGTATGTATGTGTGTATGTGTATATGTATGTGTATATGTGTATGTGTGTCTGTGTATGTGTATATGTATATATATTGTATCATATATACATATAGTTTGTAAGGCCAGACTGCCTAGTAAGGACCTTGAGGTCTGTGTGGTCTGTGTATCTATGTAGCTCTATGTAGCTCTCTCTCTCCCTCTCCCTTATACAAAAGTATGGTGAGACCGCACCTCGAATATGCTGTGCAGTTTTGGTCACCTCACCTCATAAAGGATGTTAAAAAATTGGAATCTGTGCAAAGGCGAGCCAGTAAGCTAATCCCTTCATTGAGAAATAAATCATATGATGAAAGACTGAGAGAACTTGATCTCTTTTCACTTAAGAAACGAAGGATGAGAGGCCAATTGATAGTGTTTTAAAATTCTAAAAGGATTCAGTAACATTAATCTAGATAAGTTATTCAAAAAAGCCGAAGACACATCTACAATAGGAAACAATTTAAAATTATTAGGTTGGAGATCGAATCTAGATACAACAAAACATTTCTTCACTCACAATGTAATTGATGAGTGGAACAAACTTCCAAATAAAGTAATAGACAGCTCTTCTATAGATACATTTAAGAAAAATCTAGACTCATACCACAGAAAAATTGATATGGAGTAGGCAGTAATTATCACCGTTATTATTTGTTCAGCTGAAGAGAGCGTTAGAAAAGAAAAAACAATAATACATAAATAAAAAATAAGAATAATAAACATCACTAAATATGTACATACTACTAAGGGTGATGGGTTGGATGATTCTAATTAACCCCAAAATGTACATGCTGCTAAGGCGAAGGGTTCATTGATTTGTTAATTTATTTTTTGTTTTCCCTTTCTTGTTTTCCCTTTCTTGTTTTCCTTTTTTTTTTTTTTTCCAATCTTTCCAGTAAATTCCTTCTGGGGATTTCGAAGTTCAGCAAGGTTAATCACTTCCAACTTTTTCATGTACGGTAATTGCCGATGGGACCGGAGGGTGGGGAGAGAGCCTTCTTCTTTTCTATCCTTTCCTTCAACTTTCCTTTTCTATCGGATATGCCATCTCTACTAGAATTAAGTCCTGACCACCTCGTTTGGATCGTAAGGTCTGTGTGGCCAGTGTATCTATGTAAATCTATGTAAATATTTCTCTCTCAGATTGATCCATAGTAATACTTAAATATGTACTGCATTTGTCGTAGTCCATGTGTTTTATCATTTTCTATCACGTACACACAAACACACACTTCAGCTGTTGAAGAATGTGGTGTGGCCTATTAGTTATTAGAGCATGAAGAGGCTAATTAAATAATAAAAGGCCAGATTTTTACCTCCTCGTCCACTCGGGTTGGATTATCATGACATCAATTAGGAGGGTTTTATAGTTGAGCTGCTGTGGCCTCACCGACTTGTGATGCTCTGTTAATTTCGTTTTGTAAACCACTTCTGAACATTCGCACATATTGCCCTCCTGCGTTTCGTCTGATAAATGTTTTAGAGTTGTATGTATGTATGTATGTATGTATTGTTACGACCTGGCACTCGGGTACACAAGGGCTCTCAATCAGGACTCGAATACGGTTCGCTGCCACAACGGAAACACACGATCCCAACCCCTGAGTACTGCCAGCCGAACAAAAAACACCAATACCCTCCAGAGTTCAATCTGCTATAACGGGGTATACAAGAACTCGGTACTAGTGTTCAACAACAGACTAATAAAGAGACAGGAATTATCTAGTCAGGTCAACAATCAAACAAAGAAGTAAGAAACAACAACACCAAAGAATAGTGTTGGCCGAAGCCGAAGTAATCCACCCTTGACTAAGAACTTAAGAAGTCCTCCACCCTCTACTTCAGATCGGCACTATTACGTTACGTTAATTAATAGTCCTTAAGCATCGAGCAAGGAATCTTCTGAAAAAAGTTAGATGCTTCTCGGATGCTCGTAAGAAGTACGTATCGGATTTTGAACAGCAATTCAATAAGCAAAACACTGGCAATTAAATACTATTAAAGGTTTAAATTGGCATAAGAATAATTAAAAGAAGATGCAATAGTAAATGGCAAACATTAAAAAGAAGTACTCCGCAAATGCAACGGCAATAGCCTACTCGGATTGTGCTCGTGGGCCACTAATCACTAAAGTAGCCAAGCGTGCAACACATGAAATCAATAGTGCATAAACAATATCATACATAAGGAAAGCTTCAATACTATTCTGTATCTACTAATCGAGTAAAGTCTAGCTGGGGTACTGTGGGCAAAAGGTAGCAGTGACTGAGCAAAAACGGCTCGTAGCCTAGCGAAGTCCTCACAACTGTTTAAAGTATTACGTTAAAACTAACAAGTGCACTTTGAGAAATCCAGATCCCTTGTATCTGGTTTTCTCCCGGCTCCTTGACAAAGCAAAAACAAACTGTTAATAAAATACAGGGTGGTTAGGCTCTTGCCCTCACGCACTGTAAATTATTAACTCAACACAGTCATCCGCGAAGACAACCTAGGCTTCACTGAACCGAAACGAGTATGCAGGTTTATCGCTTAACCACTGCATCAAACAACAACTCGTAACACAGAAAAGCCTTACCCCAGTCTAGCATTACCTAGACTAGCAGAAAACAGGAATAATAATAATAACACACAGGGAAATGCATATACAAGTGCAACAAACATAAATCAATCCTATTCTAAGTTAACCCTTCCAAAATAGGCTATCTAATAGGCATGTATCTCGTGAGAACTCAAGCGATAATACGTTGGCTGACTAGCTCTGCACCAACGGGACCATGGAAGTTAAAAAGGTGGGAAAAGAGGAGATAAGAATGTAAGGTAGTAGAGAAAGTTCACATCAGTCAGAAGAATATATATAGTTAGCAAGGGAAATGAGAAGTCGCTCTGCCTAATGAGTTCTGAAGAAAAATGGCTAGACTTCCCTTTTTATACCCGGCCCTCTAGTGAGCCCAACGTGAACTACTAAGGACCGCCCACTGACAATCATTACGTAATTTCTCTCTCTCCTCTGGGATAGACAAAGGCTTTCCTAGCACTGAGGGAGGGGGGGGGGGGGGGTGGTAGGGGGTTAGGCCCACCTCCCGCATGGCGCACCCACTGACCCCCAACTGTGGCTGCCTCTCCCATCATTACAAATAAGTTTTACACACAATACTTATAACTAATGATATAAAATAGAACTCGTTGACTCAGATGAAAACAAAATACATATTCATATTTCTTATAGTACAACGGCTCACATGAACTAAGTTAGGAAACTCTACATAGACTACAGCCAAAGTTCCTGCCCTGACGATCCTAGCGAGAGTGGGGCATGACTAGGCGTTCTGTACAGCATGCTCACACTGGACATGCGTCACACCTCCCCCAAGATTTTACTTGCTCAACCCTGAGCTAAAATCTGACAAACACAGAACCCCATCAAGCCCTTCACACCCAGCGACCGCATGGCACTAAAACAAAGCTGAGTTTATCACCAAAACACATCTTATTATTAAAAAAAAATCACATTTTATAACTCCTCCCAACAATAGCAAAAGACACAATATCATGCTCCCAGAGCGAGCTTACAGCAGCTCAGCCGTTTGATAGTTCGTGGACTACTCAAACTCTATAGGCTATGACAAACTTATACGATTATCTATATCAAAAGAAAGAGTTTTTATATGATTTTTATATTTTAATATGTTTTTCCCGGCTGCACTATAAGGGCAGCCTATTTTCCTCCACTCATACCCACACACCTGTGATAGCCTACGACTGATCATCCACCCTTGATAAACAATCCGCGATCACATTGTCACATCCAGCAATATGACGGATGTCCAGGTTTTACTCCTGCAACATCAAAGACCACCTGGTCAGTCTCATATTGCGATTGTGAAATTGATTCAGGAATCTCAAAGGGTGATGATCAGTGTAGATAACCACGACTGGGCCATAGGCTGGAACATACACCTCGAAGTGCCTGAGCGACAGCACAATCGCCAGTAATTCCTTTTCTATTGTAGAATAGTTCTTTTGTGCAGCATTGAACTTCTTAGAAAAGAAACTTACTGGGTGTTCCACACCTTCATTGTCTGTCTGTAGCAAGACGGCACCAGCCCCTACACCACTAGCATCTGTTGCCAGCTGAAAAGGCCTGTTAAAGTCTGGGGCCCTGAGTATCGGGTGAGTACATAGCAAATGTTTCACCAAAGTGAAAGCGTTTTCACACTCAGGTGCCCACAAAAACTTTTTGTCTTTAGATAACAAATCTGTGAGAGGTGCCAACACCGTTGAGTAACCTTTTATGAAGCGTCTGTAGTAGCCTATCATACCCAAGAATCTCATAATCTGCTTCTTGGTTGTTGGGTGCGGACATTTATTGATAGCCTGTACCTTGTTCTGAGGAGGGCACACCTGTCCCCTTCCCACTACAAACCCAAGGTACTGCACAGTGGCTTTTACGAAGTCACACTTTGCCAAATTTACTACCAGACCTACTTCACTAAGTTTCCGGAACAAGGTCTCAAGGTGCTCACAATGGCTCTCAAAGTCGTCATCATAGATGATTACATCGTCCAAATATACGGTGCAATTTGGAATGTCCTTTACAATTTCATTCATCAGGTTCTGAAACGTTGCTGGTGCATTCTTAAGTCCGTAAGGCATAACATTGCACCGGTAGGTACTCCCGTCCACAACAAAACCACATACCTCTTTAGCACGCTCGGACAAAGGTACTTGCCAGTAACCTTTTACTAAATCTACTTTAGACAAAAAACGAGCATTACCAATTTTGTCAACACTATCATCAACCCGAGGAAGAGGATATGGGTTAGTTGGAGTCAAACCGTTTAACCTACGGAAATCAATACAAAAGCGTACCTTGCCATCTGGCTTAGGCTGCAGTGTTACGGGGGAAGTCCACTTAACTTTCTCTATCAACCCTCTACCGAGCATATACTCCAACTCATCCCTCAGAGCTGGTAGTTTTATGGGGGGCACACGGTACGGGATTGACTTAAAGGGTAGATGGTCCCCCACGTCAACATCATGCATAGCCTGAGTAGTGAGGCCTGGGTGTTCAGCAAATACAGTGGGGTATGAACCGAACAACTGACGGATAGCATCAAACTGCGGCTCAGGCAAATGAGCTATAGCCTCGTCAGCCCTTAGGCTCGAGTTCCCCGCCCACTGATCCGCTGAAACATGTTGATCCCAGCTATCCTCCTCTGAAGCTTGACTGTCCCCCTCTCCTTCTCCACCACGGCCGCAACAAGCCAACACAGGGACAGTGAGAGGCTCAGAGGGGCGCCTCACATACTCTTTAATAAGGTTCACGTGACATAACTGGTTCTTTTTTCCTCCTGTCTGGAGTGGCAACAAGGTAATCTAAGTCTGAAATTTTGTCTACAATTTTATAAGGTCCAGTGTACTTCGCAGAGAGGGGGTTACCAACCAAAGGCAACAAAATTAATACCTCTTGTCCTACAGTGAACTTCCGGAGCCTCACTTTGCGATCATACCTGTCCTTCATCAAAGCTTGTGATTCTGTCAAATTTCTACCTGCCATCTCCAGACTCTTAAGCATGCGCTCACGGCTTTCAAGCACATACTGTGTTAATAATGGACAAGGCTGCACAGTCCCCTCCCAAATTTCTTTCAGCATGTTAAGGGGGCCCCTGACACGGTGTCCAAAAATCAGCTCGTTTGGACTAAATCCCAGGCTCTCACCAGGTACCTCCCGAGCAGCAAACAGCACATAAGGCAATCCAAGATCCCAATCCATACCGTTGTCAGCACAATAACACCTGAGCATGCTTTTAAGTGTAGCATGCCACCGCTCAAGCACCCCTTGACTCTCAGGGTGATACGCTGACGATACTACTGCTCGTATCCCATGCTGTTGCATTGTTTGCTTGAACATGTTGGAGGTGAAATTAGATCCCTGATCAGACTGAATCTCCTCCGGGTACCCGTACCTTGAGAAGTACCACAACAAGTTACTGACTACCGTCTTAGCCATTCCATTTTTCATAGGGTATGCATCGGGGTATCTAGTGGCAACATCCATTATGGTTAACAAAAATTTATTTCCCGCCTTAGTGGGAGGGAGTGGACCAACCATGTCAACAATAATTTTACTAAAGGGTGGCCCAATCACAGGAATAGGGTGTAACGGAGCCTTAGGAATAACTTGGTTCGGTTTCCCGCCACGTTGACAAATATCACATGAGTTTATCCATGACTGCACATGAGATTTCATCCCCGGCCACCAAAACAATTTCCCCAAAGCCGCCACCGTTTTTCTCACCCCTAGATGTCCTGCCAGTGGTGTGTCATGCGCCAACCTCAGTAGGCTATCCCTGCACTCCCGTGGCACCACCAACTGGTCCACTACTCCGGACCCCTTTTGCCAACTACGTTTAGGGTCTTGAAAACGCCTATAGAGGATGCCTTCTAAATAAAAAAAAATCTCCTGGCTGTGCATCGCCGTCCTCATCGAGCTCTACAGCTCCATTAGCACACGTTTGGAGCTCAGGGTCCTCTAGATGCAACCGACGTATATCTGAGGGTGCCAAGCGATCTAACTGCTCCCGGAGCAATGCATGACCTTCCCCGATACTGGGCTGCTCCCTCTGTCTCTCTCGATGTACATAACGTTGCTGTCGTGGAGACTCGTCATGCCCAGCCTCGTCACTCTCGATGACAGGCCCAGGGGCTACTCCAGAATTAAGTAATGGTGCTAATACTGAATCACCCAGGAGAGCCGCCGAGTCAAAACTCTTAAAACCAACTCCAGCTTTAGCCTCCTCCTGTTGATCGTTCCTCCGCTGGTCTGAAGACGGAGGACTAGGCTGTGACACTTTAGCTGCCCGAGCTCGGGTGACAACACACGCCATGGGTTGTGTCTGGCACCGCTTGACCCACTCTTGCTCTTCCCTACTCACGTCGGCCGGCCTCTCGGCAACGATTAAGGGTAGAACCTCAGAAGCGGGCATTGCAAAGTCATTGCCGAGAAGAAGGTCGACGCCCTCCACTGGCAGTTTCTCCACAATCCCGACATCCAATTCACGTGCCACACCATCCACCTCCAACTCCAACCGCACCAGCGGGTATGACCGAGTTGCATTAATACCCTGCACCACTACCACCCGAGCCGCGTTGATAGGGTCGCCAGTCAAGTTTTTCATCAGAGTCTGGGAAGCACCTGTATCACGCAAGACCTCTACTCCATGCTTGCGCCCCGCCCACATCACGCAACCCCGCCCTCTATGGTTGCAAAAAACATCCTGAGCAGGGTTCGAGCCTCCCAGGTGCTTCTGCATTGGCTGTGCCTCAGCCTCTGACGAACTGCCCCGGGCAAACTCAGATGACTTCGGAGACACACCAATGTTGCAGGCCAAAGACACATCTGCTGTAGGTGGTTTGCTAGGACAGACTCTTGCAAAGTGCCCCTTTTTATGACATTGATAACACTCCAACTCCCCTTTGGGCTTCCCTTGGTACTGGGAAGGGCCCGGCCCCTTCTTAAATGGGACGGTGCTAGTCTTGTGGTCAGTCTTGGTATCATGGCTCTTGTACTTGTTTGCATAAGGTATATCACTAACTCGGGGGGGTGGGGCGTCACGCCCCTTGTTACCTGCCTCACTACACTGGGCAGACCCGCACCCACGAATTAGTGATAGCCGGAGGTCAGCCATCTCAGCTGCCTCCTGTAGAGTTTTTGGGTTCTTTTCTTTAATAGTTAAAGTCATTTCTGCACCAGTACACTTATAAAACTGCTCGAGCAGAAACAGCTCAGTCAACTGTTCGGCCGTCTCAGCTTTCTCAGAACGTGTCCAGTTTTTAAGTGCATCTTTTAAGTCCCGGGCATGTTCAAGAAAGGTCGCCTCCCTAGTCTTTGTAACACCCCGAAACTTCAATCGATATGTTTCCGGTTGCAACTCGTATGCCCGTAGGACAGCTCTCTTCAATTCTGGGTAGTCAATGCAAGACTCTAAAGGCAGTGCATCATAAGCCTTCAGACCCTTACCCGTAAGTTTTGAGGAGACTAGAGCTGCCCACTTCTCTTCAGGCCAATTATGCTCCCTACACTTCTTCTCAAAACGATTAAAAAATTCTGTGACTTCAGTTTCACTGAATACCGGCACCAATTTGACTAATTGGGCCAAGGACTGTCCTCTTACTTGGCCCTCACGGCCCATCCGAGTCCCTGTCGACTCTGCACGAGTCTTATCTAAATCTAATTTAGCACAATATTTCTCCGAGTCGTACCTAAGCTCAGCCTCATGCCTCCTGGTCTCATCCTCTTGCCTCCTGGTCTCATCCTCTTGCCTCCTAACCTCAATCTCATGCCTCCTTGTCTCATTCTCCTGCTTCCTAGCCTCAATCTCCTGCTTCCTAGCCTCAATCTTAGCAAGCTCAAGTCTAAATACCATATCTGGAGACAGGCAGGAAGAGGGAGCTGCCACTACTGAAGGAGGGGGGGCAAAAACTGGGGAACCACCATGTGCACCACCCGAGGGCACTCCAATCTGCCAATTCTCATCCCTCTGTGGGAGAGTGCTAACCTCCGGTAACTGAGTGGACGGCACTGTGGGAGTCGAGTGAGAGGGGATCTGGGGAGGAACCCCCCCAAACGCCCTCTCCTCCGAAACCCCATGTCGCCCACGCAACACCCAGGAAATCAGCTCCCCCTTGGACATCCCTACTACATTGGAAATGCCTAAAACCTTGGCTATCAGGTGCAAGCCACAAACATCCACCCCAGTCAGCCTCTCCTCCGTCACGTGGTACCGCTTACTCACAAAAACTCTAGCATCCTCCTCACTGGTTACTAACGGCACACCTTCAAATGACATCTCTTGCTCATCGTCAGTGCTAATGCACGACATACTGAAGTCCACAAAAAAATTCTCGAGACAAAAGTGTTAAACTTCCTATGCAAGCACTAATTACTAAATTAACTGGAGTCTCTTAAATGCTTTACTAATTGCCATACAAAAAAAATATTCTTCAATATGCACGCTAAAATACAAACAAACAAATGTTGTACAACTCTGCAAAAATGTATACTGTTCACAAAATCCTAAGCAAGGTCGCCATTTGTTACGACCTGGCACTCGGGTACACAAGGGCTCTCAATCAGGACTCAAATACGGTTCGCTGCCACAACGGAAACACACGATCCCAACCCCTGAGTACTGCCAGCCGAACAAAAAACACCAATACCCTCCAGAGTTCAATCTGCTATAACGGGGTATACAAGAACTCGGTACTAGTGTTCAACAACAGACTAATAAAGAGACAGGAATTATCTAGTCTGGTCAACAATCAAACAAAGAAGTAAGAAACAACAACACCAAAGAATAGTGTTGGCCGAAGCCGAAGTAATCCACCCTTGACTAAGAACTTAAGAAGTCCTCCACCCTCTACTTCGGATCAGCACTATTACGTTACGTTAATTAATAGTCCTTAAGCATCGAGCAAGGAATCTTCTGAAAAAAATTAGATGCTTCTCGGATGCTCGTAAGAAGTACGTATCGGATTTTGAACAGCAATTCAATAAGCAAAACACTGGCAATTAAATACTATTAAAGGTTTAAATTGGCATAAGAATAATTAAAAGAAGATGCAATAGTAAATGGCAAACATTAAAAAGAAGTACTCCGCAAATGCAACGGCAATAGCCTACTCGGATTGTGCTCGTGGGCCACTAATCACTAAAGTAGCCAAGCGTGCAACACATGAAATCAATAGTGCATAAACAATATCATACATAAGGAAAGCTTCAATACTATTCTGTATCTACTAATCGAGTAAAGTCTAGCTGGGGTACTGTGGGCAAAAGGTAGCAGTGACTGAGCAAAAACGGCTCGTAGCCTAGCGAAGTCCTCACAACTGTTTAAAGTATTACGTTAAAACTAACAAGTGCACTTTGAGAAATCCAGATCCCTTGTATCTGGTTTTCTCCCGGCTCCTTGACAAAGTAAAAACAAACTGTTAATACAATACAGGGTGGTTAGGCTCTTGCCCTCACGCACTGTAAATTATTAACTCAACACAGTCATCCGCGAAGACAACCTAGGCTTCACTGAACCGAAACGAGTATGCAGGTTTATCGCTTAACCACTGCATCAAACAACAACTCGTAACACAGAAAAGCCTTACCCCAGTCTAGCATTACCTAGACTAGCAGAAAACAGGAATAATAATAATAACACACAGGGAAATGCATATACAAGTGCAACAAACATAAATCAATCCTATTCTAAGTTAACCCTTCCAAAATAGGCTATCTATTAATAGGCATGTATCTCGTGAGAACTCAAGCGATAATACGTTGGCTGACTAGCTCTGCACCAACGGGACCATGGAAGTTAAAAAGGGTAGGGAAAAGAGGAGATAAGAATGTAAGGTAGTAGAGAAAGTTCACATCAGTCAGAAGAATATATATAGTTAGCAAGGGAAATGAGAAGTCGCTCTGCCTAATGAGTTCTGAAGAAAAAATGGCTAGACTTCCCTTTTAATACCCGGCCCTCTAGTGAGCCCAACGTGAACTACTAAGGACCGCCCACTGACAATCATTACGTAATTTCTCTCTCTCCTCTGGGATAGACAAAGGCTTTCCTAGGACTGAGGAGAGGGGGGAGGGGGGGAGTGCTAGTGAGTTAGGCCCACCTCCCGCATGGCGCACCCACTGACCCCCAACTGTGGCTGCCTCTCCCATCATTACAAATAAGTTTTACACACAATACTTATAACTAATGATATAAAATAGAACTCGTTGACTCAGATGAAAACAAAATACATATTCATATTACTTATAGTACAACGGCTCACATGAACTAAGTTAGGAAACTCTACATAGACTACAGCCAAAGTTCCTGCCCTGACGATCCTAGCGAGAGTGGGGCATGACTAGGCGTTCTGTACAGCATGCTCACACTGGACATGCGTCACAGTATGTATGTATGTACCCAGTGTGACGTTAACCACTCCGTTAGAACTGCATGGCTTGTCCTACAGTGACTCGCTAGGATTGCCAGGGCAGTGGATGTGGCTACAGTTTATGTATTAGGGTGTGCTTTATTTCATATGAAAGCTCGTGTCATGGGCAGTCCAGAAAGGCTCTTTGTTTTCACCCATGTCAAGGCTTTATATATTTAATTGTAAAGTATATGTTTTATCATTAACTAGTAATGATGGGATATGGGAGAGAGAGAGAGAGTAGAACAGAGTGAGAGGGGGCGCGCAGTGTTTTTGTCCCGCTCGATGACGTCACGGCTGGCTCACTCGTGGGGGTTGGTTAAGGGAGGTCCTTACCATGTTGCTAGCTTCTTTGCTAGTGGCTAGAGGACTTGTTACCGCTTTACTTTGCGCGGTGCAAACTAGTCCCGGTATATATACAGGTTCCTCGCCACTCTCTCCCTCAGATCTGGTTTCTAGAACGCACCTCTCTTATCCCTTGATACCTGTTCCCCGCTCTGCACCTGAGAATCTTTTCCTCTGCCTACCTCAACGTAAAACAAGTACCTATCCCTGAAAGGGCATAAACAGAGCTTTCGAATGACACCATAACGATCCTTTTATGATGGCTAGTTTTCTTGCAATAACCGTGCAACGCGAGTGCAAAAAGCATGTAATTAGCCACTTTCCCGATATAATTCCTTATATAGCGAGTGAGAGAGGGAGGAGGGAGCTGGGATTCGTGTCAGTATGTTCGCCGCGGTGGTCTGGAGCAGTCATACGCTCGCTACTCTCCTGCCACCACTTGTCTCTCTCTCTCAGCAACATTACGTGCTGAAATTGCCACTCGAGTTATGTCGAGCGCCGCCACATAGTCCAGCTTTATTTAACTCGACTTATGTGGTGAGCCTCTAATTAAGGGTTAAGCCTAGAGTAGACGCACATTTATTGAGAGTTTGATAGCCTATTATTGCATATAGAACTCTGTAGAGTATTTGTGTTCTTTGTTCACTGGGAATATACATCAGAGGTTGGATCTAGCGCTTTCCGTTGTAGCATTTATGCCATAACTAGTCCAATGAATAAGAGCCCTGATATATTTAAACCTCAGTCGTAACATCAGATACATACCCAATAGCTGGGGGTGGCCGACTAGAGGCAGACTTAAAATATAATACAAATATAAATTCACACACATCTTGGTCGCCCAGAAGACCCAAAGACCAAGTCCCATTTGAGGTCCCCAACAAAAGACTCCCTGGTCCCAGACTTCCCGGAGAAGTTCTGGTCTCGGCAGGCAGATACGCAGCGGAGCGCACCACAATGCCCACCCACATAACTTCCAGGCATGGCCCTTTATATTTACACCTGCTCCCCGGACCAGGCACCTGACAGATTATTATCAAGTTCAACTGGCACCCGACACCTTCTCTTTACGACCGCTTTATTACTCATTTATTCACAATCATTCTCCATTTATTCCTATTCAACACTACTTGTCTTGTCTGGTTCTCAGTCATCTTTCTATCTTCCAACACTTTTTTCACACCATCTGTTCATCTCCTCTGAGGTCTTCCTTTCAGTGTATTTCCCCTTGTTTCTGACTAGTGTATTCTTTGTAAACCTGTCTTTACAATTACCTGGGATAAACGCTGTAGAGAGCTAGTAGTACCATAGCAAAGTAGTGCATAGAATTAATGAAAATAAGTTATATTACCATCTTGAAAGATAAGTATCACATTAGGGTAAATTCCTACACTCCCTATCAACACTTTACAGTGCCAGCCCAATATTTTGTTATGATAATTGCTGTGTTTATTAACCCCTTCAGTACCGGCGACGTCTTTTTTATTTCAGTTATATTTAGACGAGTTTATGAAGCTCAGGAAGGATATATATATATATATGGTAGCTAATAGGATTAATCGTGTAGGAGTTGCCATAACAAAATAAAAAGGATGTTACCGATACTGAATGGGTCAAGAGACATTTAACTAGGTGAAGTTAGATGGTGTTAGGTTAGGTTTGGCTACGATTGTTATTTATGTGGTGCAGTATGTACAGTTGGTCAAAGTTCCAGCTGACCCACCCTCGCTCTGGGGCTCGCAGAATGAGCTGGCAATACTGGTGTAGTGGTGCAGGGATACCACTTGCCATTAATGTGTTACCTGTGTCTGTCCTGTATATTACTGCAAACTAGACTATGTAATGTTCACGTTGTGAAGACAAAATGCTCCTTCATTAAGCAGCCACCAATAAAACAGAAATATATATTCTTATAAAATCGAGTAAAGTATGTTGTGGCAGCCATCAGGTTTTATATGCGTTGCCAATCAGTGGATATAATAACTTGAATATTTAAGCAAATCAATTAACTTTGGGTGAATGTTCGGGATCATACATAGCGATGTATGCATTTTTACTTGAGATAGACTTAGTTTCCCTTGTTTAGTATATGTTCTAACAATGATATAGCCGAAATCAGATCTACCAATCCCAATCTTTGTAAGACACACCTCCTTCCTACACCAGTATTGCCAGATAATTCTGCGAGCCCCAGAGCGAGGGTGGGTCAGCTGGAACTTTGACCAACTGTACAAACGCCCCGTTATTGTTGCATACAATAAAGTCGCGGCCGGGCTACAAATCCTTTCATCATCATTCACAGATAGGACAACTTTTCACGTCGCACCATTTTCGGAAGATGTACAGTTCCCTGAACAAGTTCCGTTCCTCTCTGAGATTGTATTTATGGAAGTAAAAATAGTATAATTGAATTTAGAGTGTAGAATCATAGTTAACCATACAGTACGGGTATATTATGTATTATATATTCTGGCAACTATTAGACGATTATATTCTGCTTAGGAAGGAGCTTTGACAATTAATAGGCTACGGACTATGTCATTTAACCCTTTGAGCTACAACAGAACCTTCTTAAGTGGAATAACATCGTCTAATAGCTGCTAGAATATGATGAAAAGGACGTCACCGGTACTGCATGAGCTAACTCATGCGCTAAAGGTGGCGTCGTTTTCATTACATTCTGGCAATTGTTAGACGATTTTATTCGGCTTAAGAAGGACCTCTACACATTAACAGGCTACACACTATCTCAGTTAATCCTTTTAGCTACCGCAGATCCTTCCTAGGCTGAATGAAATCGTCTAACAGTTGCTAGAATATACTGCTACTGAATGGGTTAACAGTTGCATAAGAAGGGGAATTAACTACTGTACGGGAAGGGACTCAACTAATTCAATAACGCTATTTTTCTGTCATAAATAAAATTTTAAAAGATGAACGGAACTGTTGCATGGAACTGTACATAACGTATAAGCTCACTCAGTTTACTGTTGATACCAATAATGTCAACGGCAAATTTATTAGGTATGGTTAGCTTTCGAAAATTAATCTAAAGGGGGTTGGTGGGGGGAGTTCTGGACCTCCTTCTCCCATATGTTTAGCCTCAGTAGTTTAGCAATGTTATGACCTTTTGTGCCATATAGGTGTCTATTTTTCATATCAAGCGATAGGGAACCTATTATTCAGGACGCATTGGTCTTCGGTCGGGACATTCTTCCAACGGAAAATGTACAAGTGAGTCTGTATAATGGTCCCCAGTGCCAGGTAGACAATATGGCTGTCGGTGACACTAAATGAGTCTGTATAATGGTCCCCAGTGCCAGGTAGACAATATGGCTGCCGGTGACACTAAATGAGTCTGTATAATGATCCCCAATATCTGGGGGTAACGATCACGGAGAAAGGGTTTGAGAAGGCGAAAAGTGAAAAGGTGGGACAAATGCAACAATGGAATGGAAGACTATGGAGCGCGACAAGGCTAAGAGCGAATAGCTATGAAATAGTGCGAGGGCTGTGGAAAGGATTGGGAGTACCTGCAATAATGTACGGCTTAGAGGCGGTAGAAACAACAGAGGCGGAAACGAAGAAATTAGAAACGATACAGAATAAAATCGGGAGGACAGGATTGGGGGCAAATAAATACGTAGCTCAAGAAGCAATCCGAGGGGAGATGGGGTGGAGTACGTTTGAGGAAAGGATTGGGAAAGCGAAAGGGAAGTACAAAGTGAGACTAGAGGGGATGGAGGAAGATAGGTGGCCGGGGGTATACAGATGGGCGAGCGAGCAAAGTAAATGGAACAGAGAGTGCAAAAAAGATTGGGAGGATAATAAAACAGGACCGGGTGGGGGGGGAATTTAGAAAAAGAATGAGAGGGGAGTGGGTCATACTAGAGAATGGGAGGGGATGTGTCAAAGAGATAGAGAAGGGGATAAAGGAGGAGGGGAGAAGAAGATGGAGGGAGGGGGTAGAAAATAAAGCCACGCTGGCATATTATAGAGAGAAGAAAAAAACCAGCTAGAACTGTACTATGATGGGGGATGGGGCTCGAAACTCCTATTTAAAGCAAGAACAGGATCGCTAGAAACAAATGAGAGAACAAGGAGATGGAATGGAGTGGGACCGCACTGCAGTCAATGTGAAATGGGAGGGGATCCAATAGTGGAGGATGTAGAACACATAGTAACTGAGTGTACAAGATATAATGAGGAGAGAGAGGAGTTGGAGAGGTACATGAGGAATAGAGTTGGGGAGAGGGGGTGGGAGGAGATTAAGCAGAGGGAAGATAGAGGGGTTAACACAGGAGATGGAAACACAAGACATGGAGATGATGAAGAGGATATTAGAGAAAATGTGGAGGAAGAGAAATGAGTGAGGGGGGGGGGGGGCGGGGAGCGGAGGTGAGGGGAGGGGGAGGAAGTGAGGGGGGGGGGTTTATACAAACAAACAAAACTGTCTCTTAAACTATCCTTCTACTCTAAACTTTCCCTCCTACTAACGTTTCTGAGCCAGTACCGATACAAAGGTCAGCCCTGCGGATCTGCACGGTCTGCGGGCGGGTTCAAAAGAAGAAGAAGAAGAAGAAGTGCTAGGTAGACAATATGGCTGCTGGTTACAGTATTTGAGTCAGTACAATGGCCCCCAGTGCCAGGTAGACAATATGGCTGCTGTTGAGTAGATGAGTTTGTATAATGGTCCCCAGTACCAGGTAGACAATATGACTGCCGGTGCAAGGTAGACAATATGGCTCCTAGTGCAAGGTAGACAATATTGATGCTGGTGCAAGGTAGACAATATGGCTGCCGGTAACAGTAAATCAGTCCCCGCTCACATTAATGTGATTAATGTCCGTGATTGCCTGCGTGGCTTTATATGTGTATGTTATAAGCCTCTCACCTCCTTACTCTCCTGCCCAATGAAGCGAGAAAAGTGGGTTACCTTTTTGTCTTAGTTTTTACCCCTTTGAGGCTTGACGCATTTTGCCGTTTTTTTCAGGGCCATCATTAGACAATTTTATGCAGCTTAGGAAGGATCTGTGTGAATTAACCCGGTTAGTACCAGTTCCGTCCTTTTCATTTTATACTGGCTAATAATAAACTATTTTATTAAGTTTAGGAAGGATCTCTAGCAATCATAAGGCTTCGAACTATCTCAATCAACCCTTTTAACTACCACAGATCCTCCCCAAGCTGCCTAAAATCATCTAAATATAGCTTGAATCAAATATAACAGACGTCGCTGGTACAGAAAGGGTTAACCTCATGAGGCTTATGACGCATTTTGACGGTAAATTCAGGCCATCACTAGACCATTGTATGCAGCTTAGGAAGGATCTATGGGAATTAAAAGGGTAAAGATTATTTCAATAGAATTCCATATACCCTTCCTAACCTAAATAAAATCGTCTAATAATAGCCAGAAAAGGGAAAGACGTTTGTCATGGATTCTCAGAGTGCTAAGTCTAAAGTGAATGTACTGTTATTGGCTACTACTTAGATTGGTCTATTTCTTATTGCATTCGTTTACATGGTGATTGCATTATTGTTGCAAACGCATTCACTAATCTTACTTTTGTGACGTCTACCAGCGTTGGCAGAATCGCCTCTCGGTAGCCACTAGCGCTCGCCAGGGACATTGAAGTGGGCTACAGTTATCAGAGAATGTTGTTCTTTCTTTCCTAGCAATCATATTGTCACAGACAGGCCAGTGGTGGTCTTTATTTTCGTCTGTGACAACGGGAAGTGCTTTATATCATTAATAGAATATAACATGCATTGTATATTGTTAAGGAGAGAGAGCGGTGTAGGCAGTGTGGTGGTAATGTGTGCGTGCGTATGCATGTGTTGTCTCCCACGCTCGGAGGCTCGCGCGCGGGCTTTCTCACGCCCCTTGATTGGTTGGCATGTCTGGCTGTGTCACGTGACACCTGCTGCCTTGTAACGTCTCGGCCTGTGATTGGCCGACCACCGCGTCTTTGCCCTTGCCCGTCAAGTGCCCTTGTTTCATTCGTAGCCCCGGTCGTAACACTTTCTATTTTGATGAATTGAGATTGATTACGGTTTTTACGTGTTACGACCGGGGCTACGAATAAAACAAGGTTACTCAATGAATGGACTAGTAATAGGGCAATATGCAACAACAGTACGCTAGATCCAAACCCTCGAACTTATATACCGGCGAACAAAACACCTATACCCTCCAGACTTAATCTGCGATAGCGGGGTATCCTTAACTGGGCATAAATGTACTCTACTTCAGGCTAACCCACACTGGTATAGCCTGATAACAAACAAGATGCAAATTATGTTAAAATGCATTAAAAGGAATCTATGGAAAGATCAATTAAATCACTGCAAGATTTAATACAATAAAAAGATGCTTCAATACAGTTACTCTAAACAACAATAAACTCTTCACTCATATCTGAAAGAAAGTTAAGTATAGTCCTACAGCATAGATCTGGAAACTTCTGAAGAAAGTCTGATGCTCATAAGATGCTCGTATCTTAAACTATATAAAGGCAGGAGGCAGGACACCACACGTGTAAATGGAATACACCAAAAGGTAGGACATATAATGTTAACTGACACGAGAATACTATAAATGCGCAACGGTAGCAATGCTCGACACTAAAAGAAGTACTTCCTCATCAACGAAACAGTCTGCTATGGTTGTGCGGCTCAACAACAACCTAGACTAATAAATGCTGTGAATAATAATGCGTACATATTAAAGAGCTTATATTAAATACTAACAAGTGTCTACTCGATTAATAATGTCTAGCTGGGATACTCTAGGTAAGGAACTGGGGTTGAGCAAGACAGGCTCGTAGCATAGCGATGTCCTTAAGACTACATCCTTTGAATTCCGTTAATTGACTAGGGTGCTCTCTTGATAGATCCAGATCACAAGTATCTGGTTCTATCCTGGCGACCCTCTAAAGACAAGCAAAGAGGCAGCAGAGTGTGGAACTGGTACAGGCCAAAACCCTCAGTCAACACAATGCTGCACTTGCAAAGGACGCAACCGAAAAGACAACCCAGGCTACCATAGGACCGGTCGAAGTCGTGTAGGTATAAGCAACCCGTACACACATCGGAGACAACGACTACAGATACCTTATCCCAGTCTAGCATTAACTAAAAGAGCAGAAACACTAAATCAATAATGGAGACACACACAAAGTTCTTAACCTATACTAACTAAGAACCCTCAAAAAAAACTATTCTAAGTACATGTAAATATCTCTGAGGACGGCGCATGCAATACAATGGGCCGGCTATGGAAACTGTATGCAGAACCCAAGGGGATAAGTAATTGAATAAAGGCGAGAAGTAATGGAAAAGAAGAAGTTCAGAGAGAGAGAGAGAAACAGTGATAAAGGTAGTGATCGGGGGAGAGTATGGAAAGGGATGTTAGAAGCACACGCGCCAAGCCTGTCCTGACGAGGACAGCTCCTGGGGACCCTCATGCAGGAGGCAAGTTACACAGGAGCCCACAAAGGCGCGATGGTCGGCCAATCACGGGCCGATACGTCACAAGACAGCAGGTGTCACGTGACACAGCCTAACACGCCGGCCAATGGCGAGCGAGAGGCAGGAATGCACACGTGACTCATACACTTACTACCTTCTCGCTCTGAAAGTCTTTCTGATTCCCACGCTGGTACTATCATCACTACTGTTGATATCAAATATAACCCGTTGTCACAGACGAAAACAAAGACCACCACTGGACTGTCTGTGACAATGCGATTACAAGGAAAGAAAGAACAACATTCTCGGATAACTGTAGCCCATTTCGATGTCCCTGGCGAGCGCTAGTGGCTAACGAGAGGCGATTCTGCCAACGCTGGTAGACGTCACACCCATCCCAAGATATGGGACGCTCAACATTAGGCGAGCACCATATCTGACAAGGCAGAATGCCGACAAGACCCGCCACACCTAGCCACTCTACCAGAAATAAAATGCAAAGCTCAATCTTAAATAAAACAACATATTAGCATAAAGAAATTCTTACAACCCCTCCCAAACACAATAGTATAATTTAGCCTGCTATGCTCCCTGAGCGAGGTTCACAGAGCCCAGCCTACTAAGTGAAAGACAGGTTCAACTTAGGACTTTAGCTATAACATTGACAACTTACAATTAACTATCAAAAAGAAAGAGTTTTTATGTGATTTTTTTATTTAATTTTAATGTTGTTTTTGACGGCTGCTCTACAGGGGCAAGCCTGGTTTTTTCTCTACTCTCAAACACACACTGACTGAACGGCGAGGGTGCTCCTTGAAGCGTACCCTCCTGTGACAAACAATCAGCCACAACATTATCAGCGCCCTTAACATGCCACACATCCAACTTGTGTTCCGGCAGCAAAACAACACCTGGCACTGATAAACTGCCCAGTTCATCACAAGACTGGCACTTCTCTTCGCTTTCTCCAGCAATGGGACCTGCCAATAACCTTTCACTAGTTCTACCTTCGTGATAAGTGATGCAGCCCCGATGCGGTCTATGGTGTCGTCAACTCTAGGTAAGTTATAGGCGTTTGTCAGGGATAATGCACACATACTCTTGCAATCAACATATACACGGATCTTGCCACTTAACACAGGTTGCAAAGTTACAGGCAACGACCACTCACGATATTCCTTATCCCTCAGACCCTTCGTCAACATGTAGTCCAGCTCTGCTTTCACAACAGGCTGTCGAGCAGGATTTATACGGTAGGGGGCCAACTTGAGCCTTGCACTGTCTCCAGCCTCCATGTCGGATTCTACCCCGTACATCAGGCCTGGAGAATCAACAAACATACGGACGTACTGCCATAGCCTAGTAAACAACTTCTCTTGACGCTTAGGAACAAGAGGTTGCAACTTATCTCGAAAAACAACATGCTCATTGCCCTTCCACAACCCAGCTGAGACCACAGTTTCTACACTATAGCCTCCCTCCTTCTCCACCTTTGGCCCTAGAACAGCCAGGTCATGAGAGTGACAATCTGTACCACCTGTGCAGTCACTTCCACAGTTCATAATTGCTAAGGCTTCCCCGCCGATACCGTACATGCGCACCCCCGCATTCCTTGCAACTACATCTGCCTGCGCAGCATCACCGCCTTCAGCGACATGGCCAGATACAGTTGGTCTATGGTAGGGCTGTTGCATAATACTAGAGCAGCATTGGGAGGCTATGCGACGACCGGGCACATCCACTCCACATCCAACCTCACCAATCTGCTCAATGTCCTGGTTCTGACCACTACCATTAGCAGCCATGGGTCGACCCTGACCTGACAACCATGCCAAAGCCTCGTCGCCCACCCTGAACCACTGAAACAACGAGGCCAACGGTCTACTCACACTCAAGTGACCTGTCAGCGGAACCTCGTGCACCGCAAGAGTTGTGAGGCCTGGGTGCTCGGCACAAACAGTGGGGTATGAACCGAGCGGGTGCTGGAGCGCTGCACACTGCTGCTCAGGCAGGTGCTCTAGCGCTTCCACAGCCACCTGGCTCGTGTCCCCCGCCAACTGCTCCGCCGAGACATGACAATCCCAACTCTCCTCCACCTGTGCCCCACTGCCCCCCTCTCCTTCTCCACCTTGGCCGCTGCAGACCAACACAGGGACAGTAGGCTGCTCAGGTGGTTGCCTCACAAACTCCTTTACCAGGTTCACATGACATGCTTCTCCGTCCTCGAGCTCAATCGCACCGTTACTACACTTCTGAAGCTCAGGATCGTCTATCTGCAGCCGACAGATATCTGAAGGAGCCAATCTATCTAAGTGCTCCCGGAGCAACTTATGGCCTCCCCCGATACTGGACTGTTCGATCCTATCTTGCTTAAGTGTGTAACGTTGCTGTCTCGGAGTTTTCTCACGCCCTACCTCCTCACCAAGTGTAACAGGTTCTGGGGCCACTCCGGACCTAAACATTGGTGCTAATACTAAGTCGCCAAGAAGAGCCGCTGGATCAAAACTCACAAAACTTCTCCCAACTTTAGCTTTCTCCTTCCGACCGTTCCTCCGCTGGTCTAGAGACTGAGGAATAGGCTGTGACACCTTAGATGCACGAGATCGGGTGACAACACACGCCATTTGCTGTAATTGACACCCCTCGACCAACTCCTGCCCCTCCCTACTCACGTCGGCCGCCCTCTCGGCAACGACTAAGGGTGGAACCTCAGAAGTAGGCACCGCAAAGTCGTTGCCGAGAAGAAGGTCGATGCCCTCTACTGGCAGTTTCTCTACGATTCCAACATCTATCTCTCGTGTCACACCATCAACCTCCAGCTCCTCTTGAACCAACGGGTATGACTGTGTAGCATTAATACCCTGCACCACAACTACCCGTGCCGCGTTTATAGGTTGGCCTGTAAAGTTTTTCATCTGAGTCTGGGATGCACCTGTATCACGCAACAACTCCATCCCATGCTTGCAACCAGCCCAACTCATGCAGCCATGCCCTCTATGGTCGCAAAAAGCATCGCGGACAGGTTTCGAGCCTTCCGGACACTCCTTCACTGGCTGTGCCCCCGCATCTGACATATCACCCCTGGTAAATGCAGAAGACCTCAGAGACACCCCAATGTTGCTAGCCAAAGACACGACTGCTGTAGGTTGGTTACTAGGGCAGGAACGTGCAAAATGCCCCTTTTCATGACACTTAAAACACTCTACTTCACCCTTGGACTTCCCCTGAGGTGGGGAAGGGCCCTGACCTTTCTTAAATGAGACGGTTTTTGGTTTGTGATCAAAATTAGTATCATTGCTCTCACTCTTGTTATTAAATGTTGCATCACTGACTCGGGGGGGTGGGGGGGGGGGGGAGTGTTGCACCCCTTGTTAACTGCATCGGTCCGTTGTGCAGACCCGCACCCACGAATCAGCGATAATCTTAGGTCAGCCAACTCAGCTGCCTTTTGTAGAGTTTTAGGTTGCTTCTCTTTGAGGTTCAAAGTCAGGTCGCCGCCTGTGCATTTAAAAAATTGCTCTAGAAGGAATAACTGCTCAAGCTCTTCGAACGTCGTCACCTTCTCTGACCTCAGCCAATTTCTCAAAGCATCAGATAGTTCCCGGGCATGTTCTAGAAAAGTGCACTCACGACCCTTCGTAACACCCTGAAACTTCAACCTATATGTCTCTGGTTGTAACTCGTACGCCCGCAGAACAGCTTCCTTCAATACCTCATAATCGATGCAAGACTCCAAGGGCAATGCATCGTATGCCTTGAGTCCTTTGCCAACCAACCTAGAGGAAACAAGGGCTGCCCACTTAACCTCGGGCCATTGGTGCTCCCGGCACTTCTTCTCAAAACGCAGGAAAAACTCGGTGACACCCGACTCGTCAAATGCAGGGACTAACTTAAGAAGGTGCGATAAAAAATGATCAAGACCTCGATTTCCAGAACCGAGACGCTGCCCTGTCGACTCCACCCGAGACTTCTCAAGCTCTATGTCTGTACAGTACATGGCCTTTCTCTCCTCAGCCTGAATCCTGAGCTCAGCCTCCCACTGCCGCTGCTCGAGCTCAGCCTCATGCTTTCGTTGCTCAAGCTCAGCCTCATGCTTTCGCTGCTCGAGCTTCTGCTGCTCAATCTCAGACTGCTGCTTAAGTTTGGCGAGCTCGAGCTGAAACAACATCTCGGAAGACAAACCCTGAGGTGGGGGTGCTACTATTGGGGACCCACCCCGCGAATCACCTAGAGGCATACCCAACCGCCAGCGGGCATCGGCCTGCGGGAACGTACCCGGCTCCGGAGCCCGAGAGGGCGCCATGGTAGGAGTCGAGTGGAATGGGGGCTGGGCCGAAGGTGCCCCAGCTCCCGCTCAACCCGAAGCCCCACGCACCCCACCGAGCACACAGGTAACCAGCTCACCTCTTGACAAACCGCTAGTACCGGGAAACCCTAAGACCGTGGCTACACACTGCAGTCCGTACCGGTCTAGCCCCGACACCCTATCCGCCGACACAGGCTCCTCCAAAAATATCCGACCATCCTTCTCATTGTTCACCACCCGAACGCCTCTTAACAACTCCACCTTATCCACCTCCTCGCCTGCTTCCCGTACTGTGTCCTCACTGATCCGTCGTTCGACATAGTGTCCACCGGAAATCCTCAACGTTTATAAAAAAAAAGTACCTAAACTCTCATGTAGCACTATTCACTCAAAAAATGCTTGAAGACAACTCAAGTGCTATACTACGTTGCCAAAAAAAAATCCAACGTGTCCAAAATATTCCTCAAAAAAAAAGTCCAAAAATCCTGCAATTATTTCTTAGTTCACTAAATCCTAGACTAAGGTCGCCATTTGTTATGACGACTAAGATAAGATACTAGGCAAGGTCGCCATTTGTTATGACGACTAAGAGAAGATACTAGGCAAGGTCGCCATTTGTTATGACGACTAAGATAAGATACTAGGCAAGGTCGCCATTTGTTACGACCGGGGCTACGAATAAAACTAGGGCACTCAATGATTGGACTAGTAATAGGGCACTATGCAACAACGGTACGCTAGATCCAAACCCTCGAACTTATATGCCGGCGAACAAAACACCTATACCCTCCAGAGTTAATCTGCGATAGCGGGGTATCCTTAACTGGGCATAAATGTACTCTACTTCAGGCTAACCCACACTGGTATAGCCTGATAACAAACAAGATGCAAATTACGTTAAAATGCATAAAAAGGAATCTATGGAAAGATCAATTAAATCACTGCAAGATTTAATACAATAAAAAGATGCTTCAATACAGTTACTCTAAACAACAATAAACTCTTCACTCATATCTGAAAGAAAGTGAAGTATAGTCCTACACCATAGACCTGGAAACTTCTGAAGAAAGTCTGATGCTCATAAGATGCTCGTATATTAAACTATATAAAGGCAGGAGGCAGGACACCACACGTGTAAATCGAATACACAAAAAGATAGGACATATAATGTTAACTGACACGAGAATACTATAAATGCGCAACGGTAGCAATGCTCGACACTAAAAGAAGTACTTCCTCATCAACGAAACAGTCTGCTATGGTTGTGCGGCTCAACAACAACCTAGGCTAATAAATGCTGTGAATAATAATGCATACATATCAAAGAGCTTATATTCAATACTAACAAGTGTCTACTCGATTAATAATGTCTAGCCGGGATACTCTAGGTAAGGAACTGGGGTTGAGCAAGACAGGCTCGTAGCCTAGCGATATCCTTAAGACTGCATCCTTTGAGTTACGTTAATTGACTAGGGTGCTCTCTTGATAGATCCAGATCATAAGTATCTGGATCTATCCTGGCGACCCTCTAAAGACAAGCAAAGAGGCAGCAGAGTGTGGAACTGGTACAGGCCAAAACCCTCAGTCAAGACAATGCTGCACTCGCAAAGGACGCAACAGAAAAGACAACCCAGCCAACCACAGGACCGGTCAAAGTCATGTAGGTATAAGCAACCCGTACACACATCGGAGACAACGACTACAGATACCTTATCCCAGTCTAGCATTAAATAAAAGAGCAGAAACACTAAATCAATAATGGAGACACACACAAAGTTCTTAACCTATACTAACTAAGAACCCTCAAAAAAAACTATTCTAAGTACATGTAAATATCTCTGAGGACGGCGCATGCAATACAATGGGACGGCTATGGAAACCGTATGCAGAACCCAAGGGGATAAGTAATTGAATAAAGGCGAGAAGTAATGAAAAAGAAGAAGTTCAGAGAGAGAGAAACAGTGATAAAGGTAGTGATCGAGGGAGAGTATGCAAAGGGATGTTAGAAGCACGCGCGCCAAGCCTGTCCTGACGAGGACAGCTCTTGGGTACCCTCATGCAGGAGGTAAGTTACACAGGAGCCCACAAAGGCGTGATGGTCGGCCAATCACGGGCCAATACATCACAAGACAGCAGGTGTCACGTGACACAGCCAGACACGCCGGCCAATGGCGAGCGAGAGGCAGGAATGCACACGTGACTCAGACACTTACTACCTTCTCGCTCTGAAAGTCTTTCTTATTCCCACGCTGGTACTATCATCACTACTGTTGATATAAAATATAACCCGTTGTCACAGACGAAAACAAAGACCACCACTGGACTGTCTGTGACAATGCGATTACAAGGAAAGAAAGAAAAACATTCTCTGATGACTGTAGCCCATTTCGATGACCCTGGCGAGCGCTAGTGGCTAACGAGAGGCGATTCTGCCAACGCTGGTAGACGTCACATACGGTATATTGAAATTCAATAGTTTTCTATATTAAGGGGGGATGGTTCACTTTTTGGTCGATTATTTAATGTATTCACTATTTTTAGAGTTTCCTCCCTAGACCTCCATCAAACTGTATAAAACATCCATTAGATCCCCCTTGTAGATTAATATGTAAATTTTTCGGTAGGGCCGGTTCTTCCAAAATTACAGGTTCACTATCGTTCGCCAGGAAAAAAAAACGCCTACATAGTACGAAAGGTCGTAATATTGACAAAGAAATGGGGCGAAAGGTCTTAACATCGACAAACTAATGGGACAAACGGCTTAATATCTGAAAACTAGTGGGGCTAAACTTGAGGGAGAAGGGGGTCTAGAAAAACAACCCAACTCCCCTTAATATAAATTTGGCATTACATGATGGTCGTGGTAGTATTGCAACTGCTTGCATATTGCAAGTTCAGATAGGTTTGTTTGTTTATATATCGTGTTTATTATTTAACTGATTTTCCCTTTAATACTTGCACTAAACTATTACAAACTAACCATTTAATTGATTTGGGTAGTTGAAAGAATATGTAAATGTTGCAAATATTTACCTATTTGTCTCTCTCTCTCTCTCTCTCTCTCTCACACACACGTTTTACCAGGTTTCCCTATTGTCCTCACCAACGCCTGTTTCCTACCAATTAGCTGGGTTTATTGTATTGATGGACTACATGCCGGTTGTGTGAAGCCTTGATTCATTGGCTTTAAGGGTTATATGAAGCCTGGATGCATTGGCTTCAGGATTATCTTGGTTTTAGGTGTTTATCGATTGTATGTGAAAGTGTTTGCTGGCATTAACCCTTAAAGATTATGACGAACTTTGACATTATGTTATGGCTATCATTAGAGGATTTTATGCAATTTAAGAAGGATCTGTGATAATTATAAGGGTAAAGACTATCCCAATGAACCCCTTGACTAACATATACCCTTCCTAATCTGAATTAAATCGTCATTTAATAGCCAGAAAACAGAACAGAAAATGCGTTCTTGAAAGGGTTAACATCTCACTTTCTCTTTCAGTGAAGCGATAATGGTGGCTTATTGATCTACATGCTGTTGTTTTGTATTATATATTCGCACTCTGGACGTACTGGATGTCCGTACACTTTTTTTAGTTCCATATTTTATAGTCCTAAAAATAAGTATTTTGGAGTTTTTCTTTATCAAGCTTTAGATATTAATATTTGTCTTCGAACAGATCGGTCGTGGTCATGGGGTTAGAACTTTATGTTTATTACCATATTGAAATGATAGTCTTCATTGTATATAATTTACCTTTCATAAACAATATATTAGCTATGCAGTGTTCCTTTGAGTCAAGGTGTTTACTGTGCGTTTGGCTCAAATGTAGTGGTTCAGTTGTATTGACTTTTGTAGATGGGTAAAGGACAGTACTTCCTTCTCTGACTGTACACGGTATTGACTATAGCATATCAGTGTGCTAGGTGGTATTTAGGTGTCTTGCGTGCCCATTCTGACGGAGAAATTATAATATTTTTGTTGCGCTTGAGTATTTTGTATTCATTAAATATATGATTGCATACAAAAATCAGGGACTCGAGTGAACGACGCAATTATATTTAAACATCATTATGTTGCATTGCCGTGTCAACTGATTGTCCTGGGAACATGCTGCAGCAATCAAATTAATATAGTCCATCTGCTCTTCACGACTAATGTACTGTTACTGTACTTTGGATTGTTGCCTCTCTAAACTTACATGCTGTCCCGGCTGACTGAGCACCTTGTTAGTATAAACCTTTAACACCTACCAACTTTGATGGAGGCTAGAGCGGTGGTCTGTGTATGTCTGTTTACCAACATCTAGTTCAACAGGCTGGCTGGTTGGGATTCTTAGTGTTGACCACATACAGATCACGAGATAAATGTATTATATGATAATATAATACTTCCATCGACTGTCTTTGTTACTAGTGTGTCTTTTTGTTTAAGAGATAAATAGAGAAAGGAACAAAAACAAAGACAAAACAACAAAGATAAACGTGCCTAAAGTCATCCTTAATTCATAAAATGTGTGTAACAATTGGACATAAATTGTTGTGGGTTGTACATTTGTGGAAAGCAACTTAACTTACTAACTGCTGGCCAGATAGGAGACCATTTTACTATTGTTAGCTTACATGCAGATTGTGAGAAGCAGCAACTGGTTCCCAATGATCTCATGAATCCCATGTCGCTGACGCAGGATAACTCTATAGTCTAATTGCCCGAACATTGACAACCCCACCAGCCCAAGACAGTATCACCGCTCGAACACGACACCGCAGACGGCATTGGAACAGCCTGGACCCAATCCTAATACACGGCTCGCTGACAGGTTTATTACTAGTGCACGATGGTGGTACACTCGACCAAAAAACAATCTTTACACTAACGCTCTAAATATTTTGGAAGTGAGTCGAAATCTTATGATAATGCCTCACAAACCTATGCTTCACCCAATGAATTCCGTTCACACTAGATTATTTACAGCTCGCCAGTGTAGGCTAAAGATTGTTTTTGGTCTAGTGTACAACAGGTTCTGGTACACGCGGCCGACACGCACGACATTTTACCTTTAGGCTGGACAAGGCAGGGTACAAGTCGGACACACACACAGGTAGTGGGTACAAGGAGGACACATACAGGTAGGGGTGACAAGGAGGACACACACAGGTAGGGGTGACAAGTCGGACACAGGTAGGGGTGACAAGGAGGACACACAGGTAGGGGTGACAAGGAGGACACACACAGGTAGGGGTGACAAGGAGGACACACACAGGTAGGGGTGACAAGGAGGACACACACAGGTAGGGGTGACAAGGAGGACACACACAGGTAGGGGTGACAAGTCGGACACACAGGTAGGGGTGACAAATCGCACACACACAGGTAGGGATGACAAGTCAGACACACAGGTAGGGGTGACAAGTAGGACACACCCAGGTAGGGGTGACAAGTCGGACACCCAGGTAGGGGTGACATGTCGGACACACAGGTAGGGGTGACAAGTCGGACACACAGGTAGAGGTAACGCGTTGGACACACAGGTAGGGATGACAAGTCGCACACACACAGGTAGGGGTGACAAGTCGCACACACATAGGTAGGGGTGACAAGTCGGACACACAGGTAGGGGTGACAAGTCGGACACACAAGTAAGGGTGACAAGTCGGACACACAGGTAGGGGTGACAAGTTGGACACACAGGTAGGGGTGACAAGTTGGACACACAGGTAAGGGTGACAAGTCGGACACACAAATAGGACATGACAAGTCGCACACACACAGGTAAGGGTGACAAGTCAGACACACAGGTAGGGGTGACAAGTTGGACACACAGGTAGAGGTGACAAGTTGGACACACAGGTAGGGGTGACAAGTCGGACACACAGGTAGGGATGACAAGGTGGACACACAGGTAAGGATGACAAATCGGACACACAGGTAGGGGTGACAAGTCGCACACACACAGGTAGGGGTGACAAGTAGGACACACAGGTAGGGGTGACAAGTTGGACACACAGATAGGGGTAATAAGTCGGACACACACAGGTAGTAGGTGGCCACGTCCACACCGAGGTATTTCTGCCACCCATACTGCTGGCTGATACACAAGGACAGTTGGCCACATCATCTGGAATACACTCATGTAACTTTATGTGTGGAATGGAATACAGATTTGTGTTTGTCTATGTGGATGAGGGAGACAAAAGGCAAAACTGTCTGTGGTGAGTGCCTCCCCCACAGTTGAAAGAGTGACGGCCAAAATTAAAGAATGTACGAGCCAAAATACCAGGACATGCAGAGTTTGAAACAATGTATATCGTAGGCTGAGGGAAAGAATGATTCAGGTAGATAGTTCCAGAGTTCAGCTGTTAAATAGAAGAGAGATTGGAGATATAGTTTCACTTATGGGTTGAAGAGCTGCACATAGTAGGTGTGGGATTGTGTTGCAAGTCGGGTGCTACGTTCTCTTCGTAGAGGTGGTATACACCGAGAGAGCTCTAAGGAACACTGGTTATTGTAATAGCGGTATAATAGCGAGAGAGATGCAAACGTACGGCGAAGAGAGAGAGAGATTGCAGAGAATCAGTGATTGGACGTCAGTTAATGAGACGATATTAGTTGCAGAATTCAATCACACTAGTTTGACTGTGTGCCAACTCCTGTAGCCAACTGTACACCGGTCACATATACGAACATAAACTTCATCATGTGGGAAAGGCGTTACATGTCCCATATACAATTATGTCTAGAGGTCAAACTCCTAAAGTGTGACACATAAATAATTGCCTTGATGGAGTTGAGCAAAATTAGTATATATATAATTTTTATTCGATATGTAAATAATTGAGATGATTTCTTGATATAATAATATATAAATCGACACTAAGTTCCTTTCATTTAGCTCGATATGGGATTGGAATATTCTTCCCACCGTATTTTGTTCTTTAATTTTGTATTCATTTATATATATATATATTTTTTTTTTCATAATACGTCCAATAGTTCTCAATAAAGGCCGGAATATCTAATAGACTTGCGTGCTTTTCGGAGAAAACTATAATCCCATCAACCAACGCACATATCTTTAGCATTCTTGTATTAAATCGTTGCCTATAACCTATGTATGGAGGTTAAATCACAAATGCGTGTGAACATATTATGTAGTAAATATCGCAAGAAAATAATACATCGGAACACCAAGCTTTCGTCTATTCTCTCAAGACATCTTCAGGGTATTACAGGGAAATATGTATGCTATAATATGGTGTAGGTGTGTGCGGCCAGTACACTCTAGGACATAAGTTGTGGTTCGTTCTGACTCACCAAACACCATAAATGAACCCTTGAACTGTATACAGTATACTAGGTTAAACAAATAAATTGATTCGGTTCTAGATAGCTTCGAAACTGTATAGCCATTATTAAACCCCTTCAGAACGATGACGTAATTTTCCATCATATTCTGGTCATCAATTGACAATTTGTTTAACCATATAATTAACCTCTAGGACACAAAGGGATAAATACGATCTAAATAAACCCTTTGAATATCGTAGGTCCTTCATAATCTACACCAAATCATCTAATGTTAGCCAGAATCAAAGGTAAAAGTGCGTCATCGTACTGAAGGGGTTAATGTTTCCAGAGGATACAGTGCCATCAGTCCAAATATTTCTATCTTCCTTTATTAACCCCTTCTGTACCGGCAACGTACTCCTAACTTTATTCTAGCAACTATTAGACGATTTTATTCAGTGTTGTTGTTGTTGTTGTTGTTCCCTAAGCTGCCTGGCCGAACAGCCCCGAGTCCCTGAGGAAGGCCATGGCCACGATCGGGCTTTCCCACAGAGCTCTCATTGAGTGTAGATTATGTTGTTGGCGTAAGTGGTTGTGTGAAATGCAGTCTTCTATGATGTGTTTAATGGTATGGGGTGCTGTGTTACATCCCGGGCAGGCGTCGACAACGGAGTCATCCAGTCTCTTCTGATAGCTCAGGAGAGCTGGATGGTGTCCGCATCTCAGCCTGGCCAGGTGGACTCTGTCCTCACGAGGGAGGGAGGATTCGCAAGGATGGATTTCGGGAGGTCGTGCATGCAGCTGCGTGTTGTCTGTGAGTGAGTGGATGGATTGGCGAGAGATATGAGTATGGATGTGCTTCTGGAAGTTGGTTCGGGGTGGGCAGGGAGGGAGAGAGGACAATAATTGTGTGTGATACCGTGTGCTGGGTGTTGTTTTGATATTTCTTGGTGTCTGTGGGTGTGTTGCCATGTAGTTTAGTGGGTGGTCTTGGTTCGTGGAGGCTGCTGCCAGGAATTGAGTGCCTCTCATGTCCAGATGGTCTTTGACTTTGAGGATTTTGGTTTCTTGATGTAGGTGATCTGTGGGTGCAGTAGCTGTGCAGCCTGTAATGATCTTCAGGGCTTTGTTTTGAATAGTCTGTAAGGTCTTATGATGCGTTTCAGCTAGGTTAGAAGCCCAGGCTGGGCTTGCGTATTCCATCACTGATCTTATGTATTGTTTATATACTGTGGTGGTAGTTTCTTTGTTGTGTCCAAATTTTGTGTGAGCAAGTGACCTGAGGGCGTTAAGTCTGGGTGTCAGTTTCTTTTTAATGTTTGTGGTGTGTTGTTTGAATGTCATATGAGTATCATATGTTACTCCTAGGATTTTGGGTGTGTGTGTATGTGTTAGGGGTGTGTTGTTTATGGTGAGTTGAGGGATGTATTCGTGTTCACCTGTCCAGCTTGTGAGCAGGGTTGCGGTGGATTTGGCTGGGGCTAGATTAAGTCTGTTTGTAGTGCACCAGCCATGTAGTGTGTTGAGATAGGGTTGAAGGAGATCTGTTGCTCTTCTTGGGTCATGGTGTGTGCATGTGAGTGTTATGTCATCTGCATAGGAGGCTAACTTTATTTGGGGCGTATTGGGTGTAGTTATATCGTGCATGTACAGATTGAAGAGTGCGGGCGATAGGACGGATCCTTGTGGGACTCCGTTTGGAAAGTTTCTGATTTTAGATGACTGACCGGCAAAAGATACTTGTGCACATCTGCCTGCTAGGAAGTTGGCCAGCCACCTTTTTGTGTTGTTGTGCATGTTTGTGTTGTAGATTTTGTTTGTTAGGTTGTGGCGGGGGATGGCATCGAAGGCTTTACTAATGCCGAGTGTGGCTAATAGTGATCTGTGTGGTGGTCTAGCTGAGTTGATGCCGTCAAAAGCTCTTTGTGTAAGGTCTGTGAGAAGAGTGTTTGTGGAGTGCAGTGGCCTAAAGCCATGTTGTGTTGGAGCTAGGGGTAGGTCGGGTGTAATTAGTTGTAATACTAGACGTTCCATGACTTTGGAGGGGGAGCAAAGGAGTGTGATGGGGCGGTGCGAGGAGGGTAGCGTGGGGTCTTTGTTGGGTTTGGGGAATGTGATGATGATACCATGCTTCCAAATGTCTGGTATTGTGTTGTGTGAATAGCTGTAGTTTGATATGTTAGTGAGTGCTTGTATGCCTTGTGGTCCCAGGTGTCTGAGGTGTATGTTGCTTATGTTGTCTAGGCCACAGGCGGGTGAGTGCTTGAGATTGTTGATGATATGCTTTGTCTGGTGATTGGTGAAGGGTGTATAGTCAGGGTCTGTGGGGAATTGTCTCTTACGTCGGATGACACGTCGGTCGTCTTTGTGAGGTTTTAGGTGGCTGACATGTGAGAAGTGATTGATGAGAGTGTTTGCTTGTTGTTTACATGAAGGAGTAGAGTCTGTTGTTGTGATTGCAGCATGTGATTGTGTTGTGTTGCTGTTGGAAAGTGTGATGCTGTTTAGTGTTTTGTAGAGTTTTTTGGGGTTTGTTTTGTGATCAAGTGTTTGTAGGAAGTTATTCCAATTTAGTTTTTGTTGTTCTTGTATTTTGTTGTTAGTTTGGGTGTTGAGTGCTTGAATTTGTTGTGTGATGTCTTGTGTGTGGGGTGCTGGGGAGTGTTTCAGTGTGTCGCGTTGTCTGATGAGGTTTTGAATTTCTGGGTTGAAGTTGGGGTTGTGTCTTTTTTTGTTACCTCTTGGAATGTGTTTCTTGTCAGCGTTTTGGATAGTTTTATTGAGTATGTGTACAGCATTGTTGATGTTAGTGATGGGTGTACTGTTTAGAGTTGTGAAGTGTTGTTCTGTCTCATTTGTAAATGCTTCCCAGTTAGCTCTTTTATAATTGGTGTATGTGTGTTTGTGGCTAGCTGGGGTAAGTCTGGTTTTGGTGGTGATAATGATCGGGAGGTGGTCAGAGCCTAAGGTTCTGACCACCCTCCAGGATGTTGTGGGGGCGAGTTCTGGGGAGCAAAAGGTGATGTCTGGAGATGATGGGTTATAGAGAGCTTGGTGAGGAATATGGGTATGTTGATGGATGTCGTTAAGGATGATGAGGTTATCGGTTTGGTTTTGTAGTACCAGCCCTCTGTCTGTGTCGGGGTTGTCGACAAACCAGGCCGACGTCTTGGCGTTGAAGTCACCACCCAGGATGATGTGTGGGGTGTTTGTGATGTGTTGTAAGTGTGGTCTGTATTCATTTGGTACTGTAGGGGATGTTTGGGGAGAGATGTATGTGTTTATGATGGTTATGTTGGATTTGTTGCCAGTGCGTATTTTAATTGATTGTATTTCTGTTGTGTTATCGTTTGGGGGGAGGAGGGATTTGGTTTGTACACTGGTTACTATGCATGATATTTCATTGTGTACCAGGGTGATGAGTCCACCGCCCCCGCCGACAGCCCGGTCTTGTCTGATGGTGGTGAAATTATGAAATGTGGGTGTTTTTTGTGATGTGCGGAGTTTTGTTTCTTATAAGATTTTTTTTTTTTTTTTTTTTTTTTTCTATGTGATTGAGGGAGGCAAAAGGCATAACTGCCTATAGCGAGTGCCTCCCCCATAGTTGAAAGAGTGACAGGGCCAAAATCAAGAAACGTTCGAGCCAAAATGCCTTTTCACACGGAGTTTGAAGCAATTTAAGTCATAGGAAGAGGGAAAGACTGATTCTGGGAGAGAGTTCCAGAGCTCAGATGTTGAGTAGAAGAAAGTTTGAGAGTAAAGTTTCACTCTTGGGTTGGAGAGTTGCACAGAGTAGGGGTGGGATTGAGTTGCAAGACGGGTACCACGTGCCCTACGTAAAGGAGGTGGTATGCACTGGGATAGCTCTGAGGAACACTGATTATTATAGTAGCGATAGAATAGCGAGAGAGATGCAACATTGCGGCGAGAGAGAGAGATTGCAGAGAGTTGGTGAGTGGACGGGAGTTAATTATACGAAAGGCCTTCCTTTCAACTTTGTCTAGGAGAGCGGTGTGAGAGGAACCTCCCCACACATGTGAACAATACTCAATACAAGGGCGCACTATGCCCCTGTACAGAACAAGAAGCTGTGCAGGGGAAAAGAACCCCCTAAGGCGGTTGAGCACACCCAGCTTCTGGGAGGCTGCCTTAGCAAGACTGGTAATATGGTCCTTCCAAATGAGAGCAGAAGAAAAAGAGACACCAAGAATATTGAGAGAAGATGAAGGGTTAATTTTTGTATTGTTGAAGAATAAGGGATAGTCCGCTGGGAGATCCTGACGGGTAGATAGATGGAGAAATAGGGTTTTGGAAGCATTACAGTTAACAAGGTTTTCTCTGCCCCAATTGGAAATAGTATGTTGTGTTATTTGATGAAGTGTGAGAGTTCGTGTTTCTTTGTGTTAATGCCATCTATGTTCAATTGGAGAATGTTAATGTTATGTGCACGATGTATGTTGGGTCCTGCTGCACGAGGATGGGGTGGGGGTGAGGGAGGGGCTGGAGGTTGGGATGGGTGAGGTGGGGGGTGGGATTGGGGAGCAGGATGGGGTTGGAATGGATTAGGATGGGGTGTGGTATGTTGAGTTGAGGATGTGGATGGTATGGGGAGGTTAGGTGGGTTAGGGCGGAGAGGTGGCGGTTTAGGGGGGGGAGTGGATGATATGGAAAGGCTAGGTGGGATGGGGAGGAGAGGTGGACGGGTTTTAGGCGAGGGATTTGACTGGGAGAGGGAGTGGCATGAGGAACAGGTCCAGGTGTTCGTGTAGTGTTTCTTGGAGGCAAGTGTTGTACAGGTGAAGTGGGTCCAGTTCCTGCATGCATTGCAGAGAACTGAACCCTTAGTGTGGCGACTCGAAGTGATGGGTTTTGAGCAAGTTGGACATATGTATGTGTACGTGGATCTCCAAAAAACAGCTATTAACAGGCTTCGAACTCTCTCCCTGAACCCCTTTTACTACCACAGATCCTTCTTAAGCTTCACAACATCGTCTAAATATAGCAAAAAAAATATAATACAAAATACGTTGCCGTTACAGAAGGGGTTAATGCCTATCAACCAATAACATTGCCCCGTTCACAATTATATACAGTATCACGTGATGGGGTCCTGCTTGTTTTATACAGTATCACGTGATGGGGTACTGCTTGTTTTATTAAGTATCACGTGATGGGCTACTGCTTGTTTTATACAGTATCACGTGATGGGGTCCTGCTTGTTTTATACAGTATCACGTGATGGGGTCCTGCTTGTTTTATACAGTATCACGTGATGGGGTACTGCTTGTTTTATACAGTATCACGTGATGGGGTCCTGCTTGTTTTATACAGTATCACGTGATGGGCTACTGCTTGTTTTATACAGTATCACGTGATGGGGTACTGCTTGCTTGTTTATACAGTATCACGTGATGGGGTCCTGCTTGTTTTATACAGTATCACGTGATGGGGTACTGCTTGTTTTATACAGTATCACGTGATGGGCTACTGCTTGTTTTATACAGTATCACGTGATGGGGTACTGCTTGTTTTATACAGTATCACGTGATGGGGTCCTGCTTGTTTTATACAGTATCACGTGATGGGGTCCTGCTTGTTTTATACAGTATCACGTGATGGGCTACTGCTTGTTTTATACAGTATCACATGATGGGGTCCTGCTTGTTTTATACAGTATCACGTGATGGGCTACTGCTTGTTTTATACAGTATCACGTGATGGGGTCCTGCTTGTTTTATACAGTATCACGTGATGGGGTCCTGCTTGTTTTATACAGTATCACGTGATGGGGTCCTGCTTGTTTTATACAGTATCACGTGATGGGCTACTGCTTGTTTTATACAGTATCACGTGATGGCTACTGCTTGTTTTATACAGTATCACGTGATGGGGTACTGCTTGTTTTATACAGTTTCACGTGATGGGGTCCTGCTTGTTTGATACAGTATCACGTGATGGGGTCCTGCTTGTTTTATACAGTATCACGTGATGGGCTACTGCTTGTTTTATACAGTATCACGTGATGGGGTCCTGCTTGTTTTATACAGTATCACGTGATGGGCTACTGCTTGTTTTATACAGTATCACGTGATCGGGTCCTGCTTGTTTTATACAGTATCACGTGATGGGCTACTGCTTGTTTTATACAGTATCACGTGATGGGCTACTGCTTGTTTTATACAGTATCACGTGATCGGGTCCTGCTTGTTTTATACAGTATGATGGGCTACTTGTTTTATACAGTATCACGTGATGGGTCCCTGCTTGTTTATACAGTATCACGTGATGGGCTACTGCTTGTTTTATACAGTATCACGTGATGGGCTACTGCTTGTTTTATACAGTGTTACGACTGGGGTTCAAATATATCAGGGCTCTTATTCATTGGACTAGTAATGGCATAAATGTTACAACGGAAAGCGCTAGCTCCAACCTCTGCTTCAACTCTTACTTCACACTCCGGACATGACTTGTATACGAACTTGCAAGAGAGTTCGCTTTATCAATTTGTTCAAATGCCGACTCATGGTAATAACGTTCTTGACATTGTACTTGCAACAAAAGAAGAATTGATAGAGAATTTGAATGTTGGTGATGAATTCAGTAACAGCGACCATCGTACGATAACTTTCACTTTAAAGTTTACTAGTAACGAACCAAATAGTAGCATCGAAAAAGTCCCTAATTTCAAGAAAGCAAACTTCCATAAACTTAGAGCTATGTTTAAAGAAACTGACTGGAGCTTTTAATTAACAATAACGACATAAATACATCTTGGAAGTTATTCGAAACCACTTACCTAAAAGCAGTGCAAGACTGCATACCATCGAAAATACGGCGTCCAGGCCATAATAATAAGCCCAAATGGTGGAATAAAGATATTTCAAACTGCCTGCTTGCTAAAAAATTTGCTAATGATAGATTAAAATCCTCACAAAATGATGAAGAAACGGGTGAAATTTGTAGAGCTACGACGCAAAGCCAAAAAGTTAATTAAGCAAAGTAAAAAGACCTTAGAGTTACATATTGCGAATCAAAGTAAAACAAACCCGAAAGATTCTATAGTTATATCAGAAAGAAAAAAGTTACTTCAACTGTTGGACCGTTAGTCGATGAAAAAGGAGAATACACCAATGACGAAGTACAAATGAGTAATGCCCTCAATACCTTCTTTGCATCAGTTGTTACAACAGAAGACCTCATATCCCTACACCATCGCCGATTCAGATTGATAATTCAGATGTTCTAAGCAATATCACCGTTACAGAGAGAGAAGTTGAATTGTTTAGATAAACTCAAGGTAAATAAAACGCCGGACCTGATACAATCTCGCCTAGAGTTCTAAAGGAAGCTAAGAATGAGCTCTCCAAACCACTGACATTACTATTCATAAATCCTTGCAGTCTGGAACTATGCCTGATCAGTGGAAGCTAGCCAACGTAACACCGATATTCAAAAAAGGCAGCAAATCCCTACCCAGTAACTATCGTCCAATTAGCTTAACCTCAGTTGTATGTAAAATGCTAGAAACGGTCATACGAGACAGACTCGTAAATCACTTAGAGGAAAATAACATACTTAAAGATACTCAACACGGCTTTCGTAAAAAACGTTCCTGTCTAACAAACCTCTTAGACTTCTTCCACGATATCCTCAACCTCTACGATGAGAGTAAAGCTGTAGATATTATATACCTTGATTTTCAAAAGGCCTTTGACAAAGTTCCCCACAAACGTTTACTGCTAAAACTAAAAGCGCATGGAATACAAGACGGTGTGTTGAAATGGATAGAAAATTGGCTCAGCAACAGAAAGCAAAGGGTAGTCATAAACGGTAAGGCATCTAAATGGACCAATGTAAGTAGCGGGGTACCCCAGGGATCGGTACTAGGACCAATTCTCTTTCTAATTTACATCAACGACATAGATGAGGGTCTCACCTGCACAATCTCAAAATTTGCTGACGATACAAAAATTGCAAATAGCGTACTCTCAAAAGAACAAGTTGACGATATGCAACACAATCTATATAAATTGACATGTTGGGCCCAAATTTGGCAAATGAGTTTCAATGCGGATAAATGTAAAGTACTACATGTCGGATACCTAAATGAGAAAGCAAACTATTCGATGAATGGCACTCAGCTTAAGAATGTAAACAGAGAAACTGATCTGGGAGTAACAATATCGAGTAACCTAAAACCGAGTCAACAATGTTCAGAAGTTGTTAAGAAGGCAAACAAAATAATTGGCTTTATAGGCAGGTCATTTGAGCATAAATCCAAAGAAGTTATCGTAACCCTTTACAATTCCTTAGTCCGCCCTCTTCTGGAATACTGCGTTCAATCCTGGTGCCCTTATTACCAAAAAGATATAAACAAGCTAGAACGAGTTCAACGTAGAGTTACCAAAATGATACCTAGCCTAAAGAACAAACCATACGAAGAGCGTCTTAGAGAATTAAATCTATTTCCTTTAACCCAGCGCAGATTAAGAGGCGACTTAATTCAAGTGTTCAAAATCATCAAAGGCATCGACAATATGAACTGTAGTAAGTACTTCACTATCGACCAATCTAATTACACGCGGGGAAACGGTTGCAAAATTATTGGTAAATCTTTTAACTCGCACGAATCTAAGAATTTCTTCTTCAATCGAGTTGTCAACTTGTGGAATGGGCTTCCCCGAGACGTTATAGACTGCAAAACCGTTGATTCATTTAAATTCCGCCTAGACAAATATCTCGCATCAAACCCGCGACTGACTGCGTTTGTAAATGAATAACTTTATCCTCCCCTCAGTTACTAACCCATATGTCCCCTACTAACTTCCTAGTCCTGCCACGTTAGTGGCAGGGCAGTAGTTCCCTTTCCAATGTTCCCTTACCCACTCTAAACCACTGTTTGGACACTTGATCCTCAGTGTTTTGGAGGACAAGCAACCTAGAAGGGTCACTAGACCTGTTGTTGCTTGATTTCCTTTGTACTCCTTTGTACTATATTCCCAGTGAACAAAGAACACAAATACTCTACAAAGTTCTATATGCAATAATAGGCTATCAAACTCTCAATAAATGTGCGTCTACTCTAGGCTTAATGTTATGTGAAAACAGCCTATTACTACCTATAACCGAAGGTGCTTGGTTATGGTATGCAAAGTAAGGTGGTAAGAGAAGTTACAGCTTACGTTACTTTAATCAATAAATGTCAGGCACTCCTGCATGAAAGAAAGTGCACTAAAGTCCTTCAACACTAACAAGGAATCTTCTTTAAATGTTAGATGCTATAAAGATGCTCGTATCGGAAATGGAACCCAAAAAGGCAGGCAGCGGAACAATGCTCGTGCAGGCTATGCACACAAAAAGGCAGAATATATAATGCCGTCGGAGCCAAGAATATCCTAAACACAACAACAATAATAATAATCGCCACGACAATGCAGTATTCCTATCAACAAAAAGCCTAAGTCGTTTGTGTCTCAATACATCAAACTAGGCTGCGAAATGCTTGTGTAATCATAAATGGGTATGCATAAAAAGAGTAATTAGGTTAATATACTTAATGTCTACTGTGACTGATAAAGTCTAGCTAGAGTCAATGATACGAGATAGTGGTGCGCATGGCATGCCGCATAGCCTAGTGTAAATCACAAGTCTGTGCGTCAAATATTACGTTATAATGAAGGGTAGCTCTCTTGAGAAACCTTAATACCGAAGTATTAAGCGTTCTCCTGGCGTACCTCAAAGACAAACAATCGAGACTAGAACAGTGCAGAATGGTATAGGCAAAAAACCCTCATTCGTGCATGCTCTACTCTCAATGGCACACAGACTAGAATTTACACAATCAACTCCAGTTCTCAGGTATGTCGTGCCGCTTTTAACTGAAGCCAGCACTCATAGGAAACAATACCTATAATATCAGACTCCTATTCTAGCATTATCTAATCCAGCAGAACACTAATAACTAAAGGAAGCAGTACTAAACAATATAAATGCCAACCAATGCTTCGTGATCCACTTATCTTAACAACTAACATACATAGGCTATATCAGACCTTAACACACAATACAACTGGCCAGCATGAAGCTGATTTTGCAGAGTTAACCAGAGGGGGTATAATATTAATAAAAGGTGGTGAAGATATGGAAAATGAGAGAGATAGGCAGAGGAAAAGATTCTCAGGTACGGAGCGGGGACAGATAGCAAGGGAAAAAAGATGGGTGTGTTCTAGAAACCAGATCTGAGGGAGAGAGTGGCGAGGAACCGTATATATACTCGCACTAGCTCGAGCCGCGTGGGAAAACAGCGGTTACAAGTCATCTAACCACTAGCAAAGCTTACAGCATGGCCTCTCTCCACCAACCCCCGCGAGGCAGCCAGCCGTGACGTCATCGAGCAGGACAAAAAACACTGCGCGCCCCCTCTCACTCTGTTCTACTCTCTCTCTCTCTCCCAGATCCTATCATTACTAGTTAATGATAAAATATATACTTTACAATTAAATATATAAAGCCTTGACATGGGCGAAAACAAAGAGCCTTTCTGGACTGCCCATGACACGAGCTTTCATATGAAATAAAGCACACTCTAATACACAAACTGTAGCCCCATCCACTGCCCTGGCGATCCTAGCGAGTCACTGTAGGACAAGCCATGCGGTTCTAACGGAGTGGTTAACGTCACACCCGCCCCAAGATTTTTCTCAGAGGCCCCAAGGCTCACAAAAATCTGATGGTTAGAACCCATGCTATATCTCCACTTCCCATCACCCAGCGGCAGTAAAATATCTGGCACAGTTCTTCAACAAAACATTTTTCAAAATTATAACCCTCCCCAACACCATAGGGTAAATTATATGTAGTTATGCTCCTCAAGAGCGAGCTTCTCTAGCCCAGCATGCTGAGAGGAGTGCAACTCAGAATTACTGCTATAACATACTAAAAAAATTCAACTATCAAAGAAAGAGTTTTTATTTTATTTTTATGTTTATAATTTGTTTATTTCGGCTGCACTATAGGGGCAAGCCTAGTTTTTTCCTTCTATACCAAACGCTCAACTCCTGCTTTACGACCCAATACGCTGGGCTACAACCGCGAGCCAACAAGCACCAAGCGCAAAATACTATTCAAACTAAAGCAGGAGGCTACCCGTGTGTCAATCTACCCAGGATCATATACCCTTGAACGACCATCTGCAACCACGTTGTCACAACCGGCAATATGGCGTATGTCCAGGTTATATACCAATAACCTTAGTGACCACCTGGTCAGCCTCATATTCCGATTGTGAAACTGGTCCAAGAACTTGAGAGGGTGATGATCTGGGTAAACTACAACGACCGGACCATAGGCTGGAACACAGACCTCGAAAATGCCTCAGAGCAAGTACAACCGCCAGCAGCTCCTCCTTGACAACAGAGCAGCCCCCCTGGGCCGAATTGTACTTCTCCGAGCAGAAACTAACAGGATGCTCCAGCCCATCATCGTCCTTTTCCACAAGGACGGCACCAGCCCCCACACCACTAGCCTCCGTTGCTAGTTGGAAAGTTAGGCTAAAGTCAGGGGCCCTGAGGATCGGGTGAGTGCACAACAGGTGTTTTACTTCCCTAAACACCTTCTCACACTCAGGCGCCCATTTGAACTTCTTATCCTTCCAGTTATCCTCCACCTGAGCTTGACTGTCCCGTTCTCCTTCTCCACCTTGACTGCTAAACGTCATCACAGGCACAGTGAGAGGCTCAGGGGGGTGCCTCCCATACTCCTTCACGGGATTATCATGACATAACTGATTGCGCTTCCGTTTGTCTGGAGTGGCTACCAAGTAAACCAGGTCCGATAGCTCCTCCACCACCCTATAAGGACCAGCGTACTTCGCGGATAAGGGGTGACCTACAAGGGGCAGTAGAATCAACACCTCCTGACCCACGTGAAACTCCCTGAGTTCAACCTTGAGGTCGTACCTGTCCTTCCTGAGGGCCTGAGGAGCTAGTCAAATTACGGCCAGCCAACTCCAGACTGCGCAACATCCGTTCTCGACTGTTGAGGACACAATTGAGCATAGAACAAGGTTTTTCTACGCCCTCCCATACTTCTTCAACCATATGGAGAGGCCCTCTGACACGGTGTCCAAAGACGAGCTCATTAAGGCTGAATCCCAAACTCTCCCCAGGTACCTCCCACACAGCTAACAAAACACATGGCAGGCCAAGATCCCAATCCCTCCCACTCTCAAAGCAACAACAACGAAGCACAGATTTCAAGGCTGAGTGCCATCGCTCTAACACACCCTGGCTCTCCGGATGATATGCAGATGACACAACCCCAACAATCCCATGCTGCGGCATTGCTTGTACAAAGAGGCTAGAAGTGAAGTTGGGTCCCCCGACTGACTGAATCCCCTGCGGGTAACCATACCGGGAAAAATACACTAGCAAGCTTCGGACCACCGTTTTCGCCGACCCATTTCTCATAGGGTACGCGTCAGGGTACCTTGTTGCTATATCTCCCGACTGTGCATCACTGTCCTCCTTCAACTCTTTCGTCTTTTTAAGCCCATCCTCTGCCCCTTCAGGAACAGTTACTGGGTCCTCTCCAGACTCGAAATGTGGTCCTAATACTGAGTCCCCGAGAAGGTCCGTTGATACTAAACTCTCAACCGCATCAACTTTCAATCCCTTCTCGGTACCCTTCCTCCGCTGATCTAAAGATTGTTGACCAGAATGTGACTCCCTGGATGCAGAATCTCCGGTGACAACATACGCCATAGGCTGCACCGGACACTTCTCAACCCACTCCTGCTCCTCCCTACTCACGTCAGCCGGCTTCTCGACAACGACTAAGGGTGGAGCCTCAGAAGTAGGCCCCGCAAAGTCGTTGCCAAGAAGGAGGTCGACGCCCCCAACAGGTAACTTCTCCACAATTCCTACATCCAGGTCACGAGTCACACCATCAACTTCCACCTTCATTCTTACAAGCGGGTATGACCTTGTCGCATTAACTCCCTGAACCACAACCACCCGCGCGCCGTATTGACAGGTTTACCAGTGAAATTTCTCAACAGTGTTTGCGATGCCCTAGTGTCACGCAAAATTCTCACCTCATGTCTTCTACCCCCCCACTCCACACAACCGAGTCCCCTGTGGTCACTAAAGGCATCACGGACAGGGAATAAGCCTTCCGGATCCTTCTGCACTGGCAGTGTATTTACCTTGGAAGAAATGCCTCTAACAAACTCCGATGTCCTCTTGAACACTCCAATGCCGTGAGCAAAAGACACGGCTGCCGGAGGAGGTCGACTAGGGCACTCATTTGCCTTATGACCCTCCTGGTGGCAACTAAAACACATAAATTTCGGTGTCGGCTTATACTGTGATGTAAAAGGCCCCTGACTTTTCACATACGGTGTGGTGGTAGGTTTGGCTTCAGTTTTAGTTTCATTGCTCTTTGGTTTAAATGTGTCATTGTTCCGGGGAGGGGGAGGATAACGGTCCTTAGCACTTACATCGTACTTCTGTGAGGACCCGCAACCCCGAATCAACGACAGCCGTCGATCAGCCATTTCTGCTGCTTCGACTAGAGTTCTTGGGTTTTTCTCCTTTAAGTTCAAAGTTAGATCACCGCCCGTGCTCTTAAAGAACTGCTCCAACATCATTAACTGCTTAACTCCATCAAACGTTGTTACCTTCTCAGATCGGAGCCAGTTCCCCATAGCATCGGACAAGTCCCGGGCGTGTTCCAAAAAGGTGCTATCTCTTCCCTTAGTTACACCCCGGAACTTCAAACGGTACGTTTATGGTTGCAGTTCGTAAGCCCTCAGGACAGCCTCCTTGAGATCCTCGTACACAATACATAACTCCAAAGGTAACGCATCGTAGGCTTTAAGACCCTTGCCTATTAATCTAGAGGATACAAGTGCTGCCCATTTATTCTCTGGCCACTGGTGTTCCTGGCACTTCTTCTCAAAGCGTGTGAAAAATTCTGTTACACCACTCTCATCAAACACCGGAACCAGTTTCAATAAGTGCGAGAGAGACTGCTCATGAACACGGTTACCAGCCCCAAGTCGCTGTCCCGTAGCCTCTACGCGCGACTTCTCTACGTCCATGTCGGCACAGTACCTAGTCGACTCTAAATCCGCTTGGATTTTTGCTAGCTCTATGTGTTCATGACTGATAGTTTTTCTCTCTTCTATCTTGGCTCTCTCTTCTATCTTGGCTAATTTTAATTGCTGCTGAAGCTCACATGCCCTTTGTTGCTGTTGAAGCTGACATTTTCTCTCTTCGATCTTAGGTAATTCGAGCTGAAGTAATAATTCTGGAGTTAACCCTTGAGGAGGTGAAGGTGATACAATGTTTGAAATTACCGGTGGTCCCCCCAGGGGCAACCCACCCTGCCAGTCACCACCCACCTGTGGAAGCGTACCCGGGGTCGGCAAACTACTGGGATGGCTGGGAGTCGAGTGTAGGGGAAGCATGGCCGAAGGGCTCTGAGCACTCAACCCATCTCGCTCACCAGTCACCCTGCCCAGTACACACGTTATCAAGTTATCCTTGGTCATGCTGCTAGTAACCGCATGACCGATAGCTGTGGCCAGGCATTGAAGACCGTACCGATCCATACCCTCCAACCGCTCGGCAGTAACAGGCCATTGCAAAAATATCCTAGCATCCTCCTCACAGTTCACCCGATTAACCCTTTCATCATGCTGCTGTTCCTAAGTTTCGACATTACGTACTGTGTCTCCATTCTCCTCTGATCCGGTATAAGACATGATGCTCACAAAAATTTCTCACCACAATATTCAGAAAAGAAGCACCCCAAACTCTTATGCCTCATTCTCGGAAATACTCAAGGGCTATACTATGTTGCAAAAAAAAAATATTCTTGCTGATCCCCGCAAAACATTCCCCAAAACAACAAATGTTCCCTGCTTAATAAATGTAGGTTCACCAAATCCTAGGTAAGGTCGCCATTTGTTACGACTGGGGTTCAAATATATCAGGGCTCTTATTCATTGGACTAGTAATGGCATAAATGTTACAACGGAAAGCGCTAGCTCCAACCTCTGATGTATATTCCCAGTGAACAAAGAACACAAATACTCTACAGAGTTCTATATGCAATAATAGGCTATCAAACTCTCAATAAATGTGCGTCTACTCTAGGCTTAATGTTATGTGAAAACAGCCTATTACTACCTATAACCGAAGGTGCTTGGTTATGGTATGCAAAGTAAGGTGGTAAGAGAAGTTACAGCTTACGTTACTTTAATCAATAAATGTCAGGCACTCCTGCATGAAAGAAAGTGCACTAAAGTCCTTCAACACTAACAAGGAATCTTCTTTAACCCTTATTTAGCGGCGAGCAACATAAGTCGAGTTAAAAAAAGCTGGACTTTGTGGCGGCGCTCGACATAACTCGAGTGGCAATTTCAGCACGTAATGTGGCTGAGAGAGAGAGACAAGTGGCAGGAGACTAGCGAGCGTATGACTGCTCCAGACCACCGCGGCGAACCTACTGACACAAATCTCAGCTCCCTCCTCCCTCTCTCACTCGCTACATACTCAATTATGTACTGAAAGTACCGAATTACCTGCTTTTTGCACTCGCGTTGCACGGTTATTGCAAGAAAACTATCCATCATACAAGGATCGTTATGGTGTCATTCGAAAGCTCTGTTTATGCCCTTTCAGGGATAGGTACTTGTTTACGTTCTGGGTCTTATTTAGGCATGAAAATGATCACGTAAACAGCCCTATTTTGGCTAAAAACACCCGCTGTGCGGTACATATAAATAACACTCATAGGCCGCTCGTAAGGTGTTAAATGTTAGATGCTATAAAGATGCTCGTATCGGAAATGGAACCCAAAAAGGCAGGCAGCGGAACAATGCTCGTGCAGGCTATGCACACAAAAAGGCAGAATATATATAATGCCGTCGGAGCCAAGAATATCCTAAACACAACAACAATAATAATAATCGCCACGACAATGCAGTATTCCTATCAACAAAAAGAGCCTAAGTCGTTTGTGTCTCAATACATCAAACTAGGCTGCGAAATGATTGTGTAATCATAAATGGGTATGCATAAAAAGAGTAATTAGGTTAATATACTTAATGTCTACTGTGACTGATAAAGTCTAGCTAGAGTCAATGATACGAGATACTGGTGCGCATGGCATGCCGCATAGCCTGTAATCACAAGTCTGTGCGACAAATATTACGTATAATGAAGGGTAGCTCTCTTGAGAAACCTTAATACCGAAGTATTAAGCGTTCTCCTGGCGTACCTCAAAGACAAACAATCGAGACTAGAACAGTGCAGAATGGTATAGGCAAAAAACCCTCATTCGTGCATGCTCTACTCTCAATGGCACACAGACTAGAATTTACACAATCAACTCCAGTTCTCAGGTATGTCGTGCCGCTTTTAACTGAAGCCAGCACTCATAGGAAACAATACCTATAATATCAGACTCCTAGTCTAGCATTATCTAATCCAGCAGAACACCAATAACTAAAGGAAGCAGTACTAAACAATATAAATGCCAACCAATGCTTTGTGATCCACTTATCTTAACAACTAACATACATAGGCTATATCAGACCTTAACACACAATACAACTGGCCAGCATTAAGCTGATTTTGCAGAGTTAACCAGAGGGGGTATAATATTAATAAAAGGTGGTGAAGGATATGGAAAATGAGAGAGATAGGCAGAGGAAAAGATTCTCAGGTACGGAGCGGGGACAGATAGCAAGGGAAAAAAGATGGGTGTGTTCTAGAAACCAGATCTGAGGGAGAGAGTGGCGAGGAACTGTATATATACTCGCACTAGCTCGAGCCGCGTGGGAAAACAGCGGTTACAAGTCATCTAACCACTAGCAAAGCTTACAGCATGGTAAGGGCCTCTCTCGACCAACCCCCGCGAGGCAGCCAGCCGTGACGTCATCGAGCGGGACAAAAAACACTGCGCGCCCCCTCTTACTCAGTTCTACTCCCTCTCTCTCTCCCAGATCCTATCATTACTAGTTAATGATAAAATATATACTTTACAATTAAATATATAAAGCCTTGACATGGGCGAAAACAAAGAGCCTTTCTGGACAGCCCATGACACGAGCTTTCATATGAAATAAAGCACACTCTAATACACAAACTGTAGCCCCATCCACTGCCCTGGCGATCCTAGCGAGTCACTGTAGGACAAGCCATGCGGTTCTAACGGAGTGGTTAACGTCACAACAGTATCACGTGATGGGCTACTGCTTGTTTTATACAGTATCACGTGATGGGGTCCTGCTTGTTTTATACAGTATCACGTGATGGGGTCCTGCTTGTTTTATACAGTATCACGTGATGGGCTACTGCTTGTTTTATACAGTATCACATGATGGGGTCCTGCTTGTTTTATACAGTATCACGTGATGGGCTACTGCTTGTTTTATACAGTATCACGTGATGGGGTCCTGCTTGTTTTATACAGTATCACGTGATGGGGTCCTGCTTGTTCTGTACAGTATCACGTGATGGGGTCCTGCTTGTTTTATACAGTATCACGTGATGGGCTACTGCTTGTTTTATACAGTATCACGTGATGGGGTCCTGCTTGTTTTATACAGTATCACGTGATGGGGTACTGCTTGTTTTATACAGTATCACGTGATGGGGTCCTGCTTGTTTTATACAGTATCACGTGATGGGCTACTGCTTGTTTTATACAGTATCACGTGATGGGCTACTGCTTGTTTTATACAGTATCACGTGATGGGGTCCTGCTTGTTTTATACAGTATCACGTGATGGGCTACTGCTTGTTTTATACAGTATCACGTGATGGGGTCCTGCTTGTTTTATACAGTATCACGTGATGGGCTACTGCTTGTTTTATACAGTATCACGTGATGGGGTCCTGCTTGTTTTATACAGTATCACGTGATGGGCTACTGCTTGTTTTATACAGTATCACGTGATGGGCTACTGCTTGTTTTATACAGTATCACGTGATGGGCTACTGCTTGTTTTATACAGTATCACGTGATGGGCTACAGCTTGTTTTATACAGTATCACATGATGGGCTACTGCTTGTTTTATACAGTATCACGTGATGGGGTCCTGCTTGTTTTATACAGTATCACGTGATGGGGTCCTGCTTGTTTTATACAGTATCACATGATGGGCTACTGCTTGTTTTATACAGTATCACGTGATGGGGTACTGCTTGTTTATACAGTATCACGTGATGGGGTACTGCTTGTTTTATACAGTATCACGTGATGGGGTACTGCTTGTTTTATACAGTATCACGTGATGGGCTACTGCTTGTTTTATACAGTATCACGTGATGGGCTACTGCTTGTTTTATACAGTATCACGTGATGGGGTCCTGCTTGTTTTTTGTTCTATTTTTATATTTACTTATTTTTTTTAGTTTCCTCGCAAGGTTTACATACAGCCTAGAACAATCACCGCCTAGACCCCCTTTAAAGATATATTTGTAAATTTTTCGGTAGAAAAATGTACCAGCCTAAGGCCGGTTTCACATCATAAAACAGGCTCGCTATCGCTCGCCAGGAAAAAACTCGACACCTAAATGGCACGAAAGGTCTTAATATTGACAAAGAAATGAGGCCAAACGTCTAAAATCGGCAAACGAATGGAATGAACATCTTACAATTTCAAACCTAATGGGGCTAAACATGAGGGAGAAGGGGGTCCAGGAAAAGCGCCTACCTCCCCCATAATAAACCTTTGCACATATAACGGGTGAATGGGACTCTTTAGCCTTGGTCGGCAACTCATCTAGGGGAGATAACCTTATAAAAATCCGGGTGGAGGGGACTGGTCAGCCTTGGCCGGCCACCTGTCTAGGGGAGTAAACCTTATATAAATCCTTACTGCTACCTTAGGGTGAAGCAGGTTAGTGGATGGATTAGTCTTTAGCCGCACATCACTGTAGAAAAATAGTGCTAAAATATACATAAAAGGCCTCAGAGTTGGACTGACACTAAATTGAGTGGTCAATATTGTAAATCCTTCAGTAAACTGGCATGGGTTGTCCCTCTTACAGGGGATAGGTCCGCTTGGGTGTATGGTCACCCCCCATTAAGGGGAGTAAGGCGTCTGGCAAGGGATAGATAGATAGACATATAACCCCTTCCGCACGATAAAGTATTCTCTATCATATTCCTGTTACCATTATATTATTTTATTTAACTAATAATCTGCCTGTAGTTCTCATAGGGGTAAATGCGATCCCAATAAACCCTCTGAATAATATTGGTCCTTCTTGTCTGCATAAAATCGTCTAATTATAGCTATTCCCATATTCAAAATATGTTACAGGGGGACAATGCCTAGTGAGTTCACTGCTCAATAGGTGGCATTCTGAGAGTGAGGGTCTGAGTCTGGAGGGTGAGACGGTGAAGCACTTGAGCGAAGCAACCAGCCGCTTCAGAGATGGAGCTGCTTTGAGCCATGATGGATGCTTCATGTCTCACTCCCCAGGCTGGAACGACTCACGGGCTTCACCGTGTTGAGCGGTGGAATGTACAGGCTCTCAGCCTATGCCCGAGAGGGAGTAGTTGGAATATAGAAAAAAAAAAAAAAAAAAAACATTAAACATTAAAATTACGTCATAGTGCTGAAGGAGTTAAACCAATATCATACACACATACAGTATAACCTCCACACACACCACATCTTCGTTCAGTTTCTCACGTGAGCGCACCTATGATAATATGTTATGGGTAAAGATTCTACCACAAACACACATCATAAATCTAGCACATGAACCCGACAATCTTATAATATATGCTGACCACCCCCTTTCTTTACTCACTTAAGGGGAGGTGTTTAGTTTGCTCTAGACTTCCATCAAGCTTAAATAAAAATGCCCAAGACTCCCCTTCAAGACAAATGTGTAAATTTGTTGGTAGAAAAATGTCCCGGCTGAAGGCCGGTTTCTCCTAATTAACATGTTCGCTATAGCTCGCCAGGAAAAAATCGACACCTAAATGGCTCGAAAGGTCTTAAACTTGACAGAAATTGGGCTAAAGGTCTTACAATTACGATAGTAACGGAGCAAACGTTTTAAAATCTCAAACACTAATGGGGCTAAACATGAGGGAGAAGTGTTCACAATAAGATCCATTATGTGAATATCTCCCCTTAACCCTTTCAGTACCGGTGCCGTCCTTTTGAATATATTTGGCAATGATTAGACAATTGTATTCAGCTTAGGAAATACGTCTACCCATTGAAAGGCTACAGACTATCTCCATTAATCCTTTTAAGCTACCATATATTCTTCGTAAGCTTCTTAAAAGTGTAATTGTAACTGAACTCAAGGAACAGAAAGTAGTTACCGGTATGCAAAGGGTTAGATAAATACCCCAACACTTGTGATAGTGAGATTACTGTAAACACCAATATAGTATAATGTATCCATTAATAATATTGGGGGTAATTTTCTCCCTAGACCTATATAAAGCTAATCAAAATCACCCTCAAGATAAATTTTTAAATTTTTCAGCAGAAACATTTATTGGCTGAAGCCCAATTCCTCCTAAATTGCAGGCTGGCTTTCGTTTGCCAGGACAAAAAAATACACCTAAGTTTAAAAAAAGGTCTTGATATTGGTTAAGATATAAGACGTGAGTTTTTAACATCTCCGAAATAAGTGTGTAAACGTCTTCAAATCTCAGAACTAATGGGGCTAAGTCTGAGGGAAAAGAGGGTCCAGAAACAACCAACACCACCTCCCTTAAACAGCTACCTCCATAATATACATTCACAACTCACGTAAACATCCCCGCCAGCCACCATCACAATCCACACGTTAACCATCCACAATAACCATCCATACTCAACAACACCACCCCTCCACCTGACAGTGATTCATCCATAGGCACATACTCATCATATGCTCATCACTTTCATCACATATTTCATCACATATTTCATCCACATATTTCATCACATATTTAATCACATATTCATCACTTTCATCCAAATATTCATCACATATTTCATCACTTTCATCCACATATTTCATCACATATCTCATCACTTTCATCCACATATTCATCACATATATCATCACTTTCATCCACATATTTCATCACATATTTTATCCACATATTCATCACATATATCATCACATATATCATCACTTTCATCTACATATTCAATGTAGACAATTCGACACAAAGACACATACCAAATTCATATAACAATAACTTAATGCATAGCAGCATAGTCATATCACGAACGATAACTGGCAAAACTAGTAATACGTTCTAGAACATGTCGTATGGAACATACACAAAATTACTCTTATAAACTATATTATATACATAGTAATTAAAACAATATGTCAAAGTAGGATAGTCGTTAGCATAATTTGAAACCAATCTCTCTAATAAGTCAACAATAATGTTTACTAGACCAAGTGTCTCGGATACAGTCATTCCTTACGTGTCTTCCTTTAGATATTGGTATGTAAATTCGCTTTTAAAATATCTGCATGGTGTATATAAAACAAATAGTTTCATTGTATTACATGACTATAAACACCATATGAAGATGAACACTTTATATTCAACGTTTCGCAGATAGCCTTTTCAGGTTTCCTCTTCATAGCCTGAGTTAATTTAACGTTGTATTATATCATGGCCGAACCTCCATCAACAACCAAAGAGCCACCCTCACAACCCCCCTCACATCAACCTAACCACACACAACTCAACTTCTCATTAGTCAAACAGATTCCCGGTATAATCCAATTAATTAGAGCAGTTTTCTCGGGAACAAAGCACTAACGAAGCGGCTGACTCTCCAGGGACCGACTGGGCTCTAGAAGCGGCTGCCTCCATTCCTGTTTATCAGTCTATTAACTACTTTAATTAACTGTAACAAATTGTAAGACACAACTCTAAGTTTACTAACATTTAAGGGGACGTTATCTTAATATATTGATATATATTTTCTATTGTTATGCATTACTTTGTTTTCTCCCGTAGACTTCTTTTAAACTACAAAATAGCCCACCCCAAAGACAAATTTGTACATTTTTCGGTAGAAAACTGTCCTGGCCGAAGGCCGATTTGTACTAGACTACAGGCTCGCAATCGCTATCCATTATAATATCAACACCTACATGGGACGAAAGGTCATAATATTGACAACAAATTGAGCGAAAGGTCTAAGATCGTCAAACTAATGAGGTGAACGTCTTAAATTCTCATAACTAATGGGGCTAATCATGAGGGAGAAAGGGATCCAGCAAACAACCAATACCTCCCTTTAACCCTGCAATGCGTTGGCGTCATTATAGTTACCAAATCTAGATAAGTTGCATCCATATTAACCATCCACACTCAACACCACTCCGCCTGACAGTGATCCTTTCATTAGAACATGCTAAGCTCCTACCACCATCCATAACCCATGTAAGCTGAGGGGCACAGGGCCCTGGGTGGGGCTTTGGTTTCCCGGGCGTTTCTGCACCCTCCTCAGCTCCCCGCCATGGAGTGGCTTCGGTCACCCAGGCTATATTGTGGTCGGCAGGGAGGGTTCTGTGGGGGCGCTCGGTTGTGGCCTTGGAATTGCTCGGGGCCTTGGGGCTGTTCGGCCAGGCAGCTTGGGGAACAACAACAACAACAACAGCCCATGTAAGCTTCCCGCCATCCACCATCGTTACAAAATACTCATAATTTTCATCCACATCCAAACCATCCACACCCAACACCACTCCGCCTGACAGTGATCCTTTCATAGGCACACGGACATTTGATGGACAGATATCAAGGTCACAGACTCAAATAAGTGCACAGAAACAATTCACTTACTCATATAGTGATGGACATTCTGTATGGTGGTTTTGTGTTATTTTAGTTCAACATTTTGTTTTGCTAAATCATAATTTCCACATTGTCTTTTTATTGTGACGTTCCTGTTTTGGTTTGTTTGTTTTACAAGTTTTACATTTTAATTGATATTCGGCCAGACTCTGGTCTAATATAATGGGCTTAGGTAATCAAATAATAAAACGTGTAAACACTATTCTAATCCACTACTATAAGCCAAATTATCCTTGTTAAAATGAAGAATAAAAATAGCTGGAAGCCAGTTTTAATTGTAAACACTATTCTAATCCACTACTGTAAGCCAAATTATCCTTGTTAAAATGAGGAATAAAACTAGCTGGAAGCCAGTTTTAATTGAAGAATAAAACTAGCTGGAAGCCAGTTTTAATTGAAGAAACTGAGAAAATTAGGAAGCCACTGCCTCTTTTCCTAAATATCAGTGTTGACTATAGTGAGCGATTTCAAGGGGAAATGTTCATGTATTTATATACTTATTGGATTATACATAACTCCCTAGACCACTATCAAATTTAACAAAAGTATCCTTTTGTTGGTAGAATATGACCTGGTCTAAAGTCAGTTCCTTCTGAATTGCTGGTTTGCCATCGCTCGCCAGGATAAACTCAACACCAAAATGTCATGAAAGGTCATAAATTCGCCAAGCTGAGTGTGCAAACTAATGGAGCTAGACATGAGGGAGAAGGGGGTCCAGACCCCCTCCCCCCCCCCCCCTTCCCGTCATAATTACTTAAAACAAATCGTTCAAAACCATTATATTAACGAATCTTTTCACCGTTGGTTACGAACATACTTTTCAAAGCTAAAGTACATTAATGAATGAGTTATTCGAGGTAGTTTCCAAACGCATTAACTAGGAAATGTATGTTGTATGCTTAATAGTATCGTTATATATGACTTAACCCATTCATCATATTCTGGTTATTAATAAACACAATCTGTAGCTTATTATCTACCTCTATAGGACTCAAAGGGGTAAATACGATCTCAATAAACAAACTTCGGTCCTTATTAAGCTCCATAACATCGTTTAATTATAACCAGAATCAAAGGTTGAAAGTCGTCATCGTTCTGAAGGAGATAATCAAATTAATAGGTTTCCTAGTAAAGAATAGTTTAAATAGCCAAATATGGTAGGTTTATCCAAATGTGTCTCCTTATTTTTACTAGGAATTAATATCCTAGCAAACACACTTTAGTTAGGCCTATATGCTCTTCCTATATTTACATTGTCATACTTTTCCGGTTATTATACATGTAGACTTGAATCAGACGCTACCAATGTTTCCTATTTCCAGCTATATTCATAACTAGGAACATATCATAATTTATATCCCAAATAGTTTTCCTACTATGCAAGTTGCACATAAAGGAAAGGTCGATCAATGGTGATTTTTATTGTGAGCTATTTCGATTATCCTGAAGAATCCGTATAGCAGCAATGTATCTAATATGATTACAGGGGAGTTTTATTTTAGTTTTGTGGACCCCCCTTCCCACTCATCTTTATCCCCATTAGTTTGTTCATGTCATTTAGGTGTCGATTTCTTCCTAGTTAGTGATAGGAGAAACCGGCGAAATGTTAGAACTATGTCTAGAAGTTTTTTTTTGGAAGTGTTTTATCTTATGATTTTGTTAATAGTCCGATAGAGGTCTAGGGAGCCAACTAGCTCCCCCCCCCCCCCCCCCCCCACACACACACACTCTCTCTCTCTCTCTCCTTAATTAGCGCCATAAACTAAGCACTGTCTATAACTAGTCCTAAATTTTTGTGGCCGCTGATAGAGTTGCTTTCCCGTATCAACCAGCTGTTCACAATGGTTGCCTTTATGTAATAAACTTTGACGATAGCAATTAAACAGAGTACAGGGAAAACCATCTCATATAAATCTGACTTCTAATTCACACCAAGCATACATGTTAACTTCAGCGTAATAATCTAGAAGTACAAAAAGCTCTATAACTTCTAGAAATAAAATGCTCTTATACTTTACTGTACTTGGTAATAATCTAGAAATATAAAAGCTAACTTTACTGTACTATGTATTAATATATAAATCAAAAGGCTAACTTTACTGTAATAATCTAATAATGAAGAAGCTCTATAGATCTACTGTTATAATATAGCAATAACAAAGCTCTATAAATCGATTGTAGTAATCTAGTAATACATTAAAAAAGATTATATAACTTTACACAATAATAATCAAGAAATAATAGATGCCCTATATATATAACGTTACTGTAATAACCCAAGAATAAGCAACATCCTATAACTTGACTAATAATCAAGGAGTAAATATGCTCACGTTAATAGAAAGCTAAAAGCTCTATAACTTTGCCGTAATATTTTTAAATATATAAAACCCCAGTACGGATATTGGGCTTTTTTATGTCTAGATTAATACATTCAAGTTATAGAGCTTCTTCATTTCTACTATGGGTTTCAGAGGCCGTGTTACATCGTTTTTTGGGAATAACTTATTAACAAGCAGTTGGATCAGTATGATATTTTGACACCGCTTTCTTCACACCGTGCCCTAATTTTCGTCAATATAGTGCATTACCAAAAGTGTAGAAATAAGCCACTTGTCCCTGTGTCATGAGGTTAAAGTCACACATTAATGACTAAGAAACGGACAAGGCCACCGTGGCTTACCTGTGAGAACCACCAAACCATTATTGCTCCTCCATTAAACACGGTAGTTATCAGCCACCACCCAACCCTACTATCACCTTTAAATTCAAGTTATCTGTCAATATCAAAATAAAAATATACAAAATACATACTTTTTGTATATTTAAACTTGATATTGACAGATAACTTGAATTTAAAGGTGATAGTAGGGTTGGGTGGTGGCTGATAACTACCGTGTTTGATGGAGGAGCAATAATGGTTTGGTGGTTCTCACAGGTAAGCCAGGGTAGCCCTGTCCGTTTCTTAGTCATTAATGTGCGACTTTAACCTCATGACACAGGGACAAGTGGCTTATTTCTACACTTTTGGTAATGCACTATATTGACGAAAATTAGGGCACGGTGTGAAGAAAGCTGTGTCAAAATATCATACTGATCCAACTGTTTGTTAATAAGTTATTCCCGAAAAACGATGTAACACGGCCTCTGAAACCCATAGTAGATTATTGCACTAAATTAATAGAGCTTATTAATGTACTGTAATTAATAGAGCTTATTAATGTACTGTAATTAATAGAGCTTATTAATGTACTGTACTGTAATAATCTAACATTAATAGAGCTTATTAATGTACTGTACTGTAATAATCTAACATTAATAGAGCTTATTAATGTACTGTAATGTAATAATCTAACATTAATAGAGCTTATTAATGTACTGTACTGTAATAATCTAACATTAATAGAGCTTATTAATGTACTGTACTGTAATAATCTAACATTAATAGAGCTTATTAATGTACTGTACTGTAATAATCTAACATTAATAGAGCTTATTAATGTACTGTACTGTAATAATCTAACATTAATAGAGCTTATTAATGTACTGTAATGTAATAATCTAAAATTAATAGAGCTTATTAATGTACTGTACTGTAATAATCTAAAATTCATAAAGCTCTCTCCTCCATACAAGGGAAGGGTTATTGGTGGAGGGAGGGAGGGAGGGAGGGAGGGGCCAAGCTGCTTCAACCCTCAGTCAGTCAGTCAGTCAGTCACCAGAGACATAAAGGCATATATAAACTGCCGTAAAGCTAAGGCAGCTAAGGGGATGTTATTTTATTGATATACTTATATTTTCTTATTACCAGTATATATATTTGCCTTAGTTTACTCCCTAGACCTCCATCAAGCTTAAAAATATAACTCCCCAAAACCTTCCCTTTGACATTTTTTGTTTACGTTTTTCGGTAGAAAAATGTCCCGGCTGAAAGCCAATTCTTTCTAAAATTACAGGCTCGCTATCGTTCGCCAGGGTAATAATAGACACCTAAATAGCACGGAGGGTCTTAATATTGACAAAGAAATTGGGCGAAAGGTCTTAAAATCGCCAAACTAATAGAGCGAACGTCTTAATATCTGAAAACTAATATGGTAAAGATGAGGGAGAAGGTGGACGGGAGGGAGGGAGGGGACCAGCTGCGTCAACACTCAGTCAGTCAGTCATAGGAAACATAAAGGCACATATAAACGACCATTAAGATAAGGCAGTTTAGAGACAAACAATCACCTTGTTTGCTCTTCATAATACACACACGTCGGTGAATGTTGAGCAGCACACACACGCCACCCATTCCCCTCGCTTCCCTGCTTCCTGTCTGTAATTGTGATCATATGAAGTATTTTGAATGACTTTAGACATCTCTGAGAATATAAGAATTTATGAATCTCCAATATTTCTAATAATATTGCAATTGTAGTCTTATAAACAATATTTCTAATAATATTGTAATTGTAGTCTTATAAACAATATTTCTAATAATATTGTAATTGTAGTCTTATAAACAATATTTCTAATAATATTGTAATTGTAGTTTTATAAACAATATTTCTAATAATATTGTAATTGTAGTCTTATAAACAATATTTCTAATAATATTGTAATTGTAGTCTTATAAACAATATTTCTAATAATATTGTAATTGTAGTCTTATAAACAATATTTCTAATAATATTGTAATTGTAGTCTTATAAACAATATTTCTAATAATATTGTAATTGTAGTCTTATAAACAATATTTTGAATGAACTTAGAGTTTCTGGAGTTATGGAGATTTAGACATTCTTATACTTTCAGATATTTCTAATTCCATTCAAAATATTTATCATAAGACCACAATTACCTGCCACACCGACCAGGCTCGTGTTTTATCCTCTTGGCTTCTTTTTATTACTGTCCTGGCAAACACTAGACGACTTTATCAAGCTGCTTAGGAAGGATATTAAGGAATCACATACATTTAAAATTCCAATGAACTTTTGGCTCATGATAGATCCTTCTTAAGCTAAGTCAAATGTTGAGATAGCCAAACATTAAACCTATTAATCTTACTATTTCAGGATGTGTTTTTTTTTGTCTTTCCTACGCTTCGCTTATTTTCCCCTGTCCTTAATGTCTCTGCATGTTTTTCTCGACAGCATTTCATCATACCTCTTGACTTGACATTGCTATACCTGTTCCAAATAAATATCCCACAACTCTTAAACATTAACCTTTATAACTCACAAACGACCAGAGTAATCGAGCTAATATTTGTACCATTTGAGAAGGATCAGCCAGGAAATAGGTGCGAAAATGTACAGCCCATTTTATCTAGCCCTTTTTGAGTTACAGAGGATAGGGTTCACGATGTCTAGCCTACCTATTTGGAACAGGGTATATCCGTCATTAATCATCACAATTGCTTCGCCGCATTTTTTTCTCACCACTTTTGTCCCGAATTCATTCCTGGCCACCTTAATTTATTCATCCACCATATTGGTCAGAAAACTAATTCAATCCCTAGATCTCAACCAACGTACACTCAACCAAGCTCTTCCAAATACATTTCAACTGTATTACTAACCCAACCTAGACCTATCTTAACCAAACAAATCAGGTCAATTTGGCACTGAGAGAGATCTCTTGGTTGAAATGTTCTATATTGGTCAAGTTGTCCCGTCAGCAAAAGTGTATTCAGTCTAACCTGGCTGAAATTTGCAATGCTGACCTTCTATACATTTGTGTAGCCAGTATAATGTATAGACGGTGTCACTCGAACAGTTTAGAAAGGCAGTATAGGAAGTATTGAAAGGCAGTATAGGAAGTATTGAAAGGCAGTATAGGAAGTATTGAAAGGCAGTATAGGAAGTATTGAAAGGCAGTATAGGAAGTATTGAAAGGCAGTATAGGAAGTATTGAAAGGCAGTATAGGAAGTATTGAAAGGCAGTATAGGAAGTATTGAAAGGCAGTATAGGAAGTATTGAAAGGCAGTATAGGAAGTATTGAAAGGCAGTATAGGAAGTATTTGAAGGCAGCAGTATAGGAAGTATTGAAAGGCAGTATAGGAAGTATTGAAAGGCAGTATAGGAAGTATTGAAAGGCAGTATAGGAAGTATTGAAAGGCAGTATAGGAAAAGTATTGAAAGGCAGTATAGGAAGTATTGAAAGGCAGTATAGGAAGTATTGAAAGGCAGTATAGGAAGTATTGAAAGGCAGTATAGGAAGTATTGAAAGGCAGTATAGGAAGTATTGAAAGGCAGTATAGGAAGTATTGAAAGGCAGTATAGGAAGTATTGAAAGGCAGTGTTTCCAATTTGTGACAGATTAGCTTGAATACACTTGCTTGTTCTTCGCCTCAACACACATGGCCATGCTTCATAACTCGTACCCTTATCACTCCAGTCTCACTACTTGTGTATATCTTTATTGCTACTTTCCCTATCTATCCAAAGCAAGGGTAATGGCTTCCTACTCTGACCTCACCACTTGAGTCATCTCTATTCATCCAGTCTTGCTTGTGTTGTTCTTAGCTTCATATACTTCCACTAAAATTCGATACCCGGCTAACCCTCTGAACGTCTTTTGTTTTTCGTTTTCCCCGGTAATAATGACTACCCTCTCATTCCCCTTACCCCAACCCCTTCAAGATCACCATCAGCCACTCTTCATTCTTCTGTTCTTGGAAAGATGATATTACCACTCTTGCTAAAACAGCTTCCTAGAAGTTAGGTGTGCTCAACCGTCTCCTTGGGTTTTCACTCCCTCACAGCGTCTTGCTCCGTATAGGGGCACAGTACGCCCATGTATCGAGTATTGTTCGCATGTGTGGGGAGGTTCCACCAACACTGCACTTCTCGAAAGAGTAGAATCAAAAGCATTTCGCCTCAACTCCCTTCCTCTTACTATTTCCCTACATTTTATTTCTACACGCCGCAATGTTGCATCTCTTTCAGTCTTCTATCGCTATTACAACAATCAGTGTTCTTCAGAGCTCTCTTAGTGCATACTCCCTCCCCTGCAGTGAGTGCGAGGTACCCGCCTTTCAACACAGTCCTACTCCTATTTTGTCCAACTATCCAACAAAAAAAATTGCATATTATGTCTTTCTGCTACGCAATAAGTAACTCTGGAATTCTCTCCCTCCATTATACATTTACTCATCATATGACTTAGACTGCTTTAAACTTTGTGTGCCCAGGCATTTTGATCCCATCGTCCCTTAAATTTGGATATCTGTCACTCTTTGGGCTTTGGAGGACACACTCGTTACTAATTCTGATATACCTATAACTATAATACCTACACAACTAGCCCTGCTTGTTGGATATTCATCACAACTCAAGTGCCAGCAGTTCTCATATTTTCTGTTTTATCAGCGTCGTTCCTGTGTTTTTATTTTGTTATATCACCAATTATACAGTACTATTATGCCTTTCCGTTATTGCTTTCCTTCTAATATGCATCATATCTAACTTTTGTATAGATACACATTTGTTTGTCTTGTATTCCCTTTTATGTAGGTATTTCTCACTCACTTCTCTCACGTTCATACTTATTTACCCTAAATCATAATCTTGAGCATACCCGTTTTCATTTGCACAACATATGTCATCCCTCATTCCCCCTCTGCCCAACCCTTTCTACTTCAGGTTTATGTTCCGTTCCACCGTATTCGTTGTACGGGGCGACAACTTCCTCCATACTTTATTGTTCTCATGGTTATATGTTTGGCCCCATATTGTGCGGTTATGAATTTTTTTCCTCTCGTGCGTTTTCTTAAGGGGACAGTGACTGGTGTTTTGGTCTATTAATTAATGTATTCATATAAGTTTTAGTTTCCTCGCTAGATCTCCATCAAGCTTAGACAAACAACCCCCTAGACCCCCATTCAAGATAAATTTTTCCATTTTTCGGTAGAAAAATTTCCCGTCCGAAGGCCGGTTACTCTGAATATAAGAGGATCGCTATCGCTCGGCAGGAAAAAATCCACACCTAAATGGCACGAAAGGTCTTAAATGTACAATGAAATGGAACGAAAGGTGTTAAAATCGCCAAACTAATGGGCCCAACATCTTAAAATTTCAAAACTAATGGGGTTAAACACGAGGAAGAAAAGGGACAAGAAAAACGACCCATCTTCCCTTAATTACATTTGTTGACGGTACTTCTCGCCTCGCCTTATTTAAGATGCGCTGTTAGATCCTTAATTCCAATCACAAATAATATTTTTCGAATGCATTAGGTGTAATACAATGTTCCAGCATATTAACTACTGGTTCTCCCTCCTTAATTCCACGTTCTCTCTCTTTGATTCCCGGTTCTCTCCTTTGATTCACTATTCTCTCTCCTTGATTCCTGGTTTTCTCTCCTTGATTCCTGGTTCCCCCTTGACTCCTGGTTCTCTCTCCGCGGTTCTTGGATCTCTCTCCACGATTCTTGGTTCTCTCTCCATAATTCCTGGTTCTCTCTCCATGATTTCAGGCTCTCTTTCCTTGATTCTTGGTTCTCTCTCCTTACTTCCTGGCTCTCTCTCCTTGATGCCAGGCTCTCTCACCTTAAGGGGCCAGGGTAAATGTTTTGGTCTATCTATTAACTATTTAATACATTCATTTTGTAGTTTCCTCGCTAGACCTCCATCGAGCTTAAAACAAAAAACCCTTCAACCCCCTTCGAGATAAATTAGTAAATTTTTCCGTCGAATAATGTCACGGCTGAAGGCCGATTCCTCCTAAAATCACATGTTCGATATCGCTTGCCAGGACAAAATGACACCTAAATGGCACGGAAGGTCCTAATGTTGACAAAACATGGGGTGAGGGGTCTTAAAATCGTCAAACTATTGGGCCGAACGTCTCAAAATCTCAAAACTATTGGGTTAAAGATGAGAGAGAATTGGGGGGGGGGTCAGAATTTTCGGGTCTCTCTCTCCTTGATGCCCTACAGCTCGTTCAATCCCTTTTCTCCCCTCTTTTTAATTATCTTGCCCTTGTCCTCCAGCCTGCCGGGTCGTTAAATATAACCATTACTTGAAGGTAACAAGCTAATCCGCTCCTGAGGTAGACTTTATTTGGGTCTGACTTCGTGATGCCTGCAACATCCTTTAAAGTCCCGTGATGTTATCACCTCCGTTTATTTGTCTTATTGTTTGTAAACAATATATATTACACAATGTATTAACCGATTTTCACGACATTTGCCGGCTAGATAGGATATGCGCCCAGGGAAAAGTTATACAACTTAGGAGGGGATCCGGCGATGATTATGCATTTTTTGTTCATATATGATATGCACCAAGGAAAACAATATTCAAATTAGGAAGCAATCCAGGTCATATCCAGGAACCAATATCCAAAAGAACATTTATGCCTATGATATTATGGGAACAGAACCAGCCAGCATAAGCGGAGGTATGTGCTCTACCGAGACCCCCTCTAGTGTTTGTTGTTTTCAGAGCATAATGTTGTTTTGTTGGCAGTATTACAGCTTGGTCACTTTATATTTTGTGTGTGTGTGTGTGTGTGTGTGTATGTGTGTGTGTCATATATTTCAGCTGTCAATTCCAATATATTTTAGCTTTGTCTCATTTCACTTAGTGTAATGGAATATGGAGTACCATATTTTAGTTATTTCAATAAATCTAATATATTCTTCTTAGTTGTTTGTATGTGTCTATTTGTCAGTCTGTGTATCTTTTTTGTTCTCTCTCTCTCTCTCTCTCTCTCTCTCTCTCTCTCTCTCTCTTAAAAAATAGGAGGAATTGACACATTTAAAAGGAGTCTAGACATCCATATGGAGGTGGTTCGAGTAATATAGATAACTAACAAACAATAATAATATATGAAACTGGGTTAAGTATCAGTAGTATACAATATTTCTCAACTTCCTTATTTACTATGAATTTATCAGTAGAAATTTATCATTCTACTGGGAGCCTTGTAAAATACACCTACTAGACAAGAGAAAGGGGCGAGGGAACGTGAAAGTCGTCCAACCCTTCTTCACACATTTCATCCTTCCCTCTCATTAAATCCGTTCCCTTCTCTCTCTCTCTCTCTCTCTCTCTCTCTCTCTCTCTCTCTCTCTCTCTCTCTCTCTCTCTCTCTCTCTCTCTCTCCTACAATTGACACATTTGAGTAGGTTGGAATAATATAGGTAACACAAAGAAAGCAATAATAATAATGTAAAGCATCAGTAGTATACAATATGTCTCAACCTCCTTCTTTACTATGAATTTCCTAGGGTTCTCATTCTGCTGGGTCCTGTTTCCCCAACTAAATGTCATACCGACCCAAGATCGGAGGGAATAGAGGGTAGTTAGAGAGCCTTCTGCTTTACTATCTTTACCTTCCACTTTGTAGCAAATTCTATGTTAGCATTAAGTCCGGAGTGGACTGTCTAGTAGGGACCACAAGGTCTGTACAGTCTGTGTATTTATGTAAATCAATGTAAATCCTTCTCCTGATCGATCTCTATATTTCCTTATTCTTTTCCTTGAGACAATGTTCTTCCCCCCATCCCTTCTCAATTATCTCCTTTCTCTATATTAACAGCATAAGACTAAGCTTAATTCGTCTTGGGGAAAAATTGTATCCCCTCTGTAACAAGATCCATCCCTCTCCCTTAATTGTATCCCCTCTGTAACAAGATCCATCCCTCTCCCTTAATTGTATCCCCTCTGTAACAAGATCCATCCCTCTCCCTTAATTGTATCCCCTCTGTAACAAGATCCATGCCTCTCCCTTAATTGTATCCCCTCTGTAACAAGATCCATCCCTCTCCCTTAATTGTATCCCCTCTGTAACAAGATCCATCCCTCTCCCTTAATTGTATCCCCTCTGTAACAAGATCCATCCCTCTCCCTTAATTGTATCCCCTCTGTAACAAGATCCATCCCTCTCCCTTAATTGTATCCCCTCTGTAACAAGATCCATCCCTCTCCCTTAATTGTATCCCCTCTGTAACAAGATCCATCCCTCTCCCTTAATTGTATCCCCTCTGTAACAAGATCCATCCCTCTCCCTTAATTGTATCCCCTCTGTAACAAGATCCATCCCTCTCCCTTAATTGTATCCCCTCTGTAACAAGATCCATCCCTCTCCCTTAATTGTATCCCCTCTGTAACAAGATCCATCCCTCTCCCTTAATTGTATCCCCCTCTGTAACAAGATCCATCCCTCTCCCTTAATTGTATCCCCTCTGTAACAAGATCCATCCCTCTCCCTTAATTGTATCCCCCTCTGTAACAAGATCCATCCCTCTCCCTTAATTGTATCCCCTCTGTAACAAGATCCATCCCTCTCCCTTAATTGTATCCCCTCTGTAACAAGATCCATCCCTCTCCCTTAATTGTATCCCCTCTGTAACAAGATCCATCCCTCTCCCTTAATTGTACCCCCTCTGTAACAAGATCCATCCCTCTCCCTTAATTGTATCCCCTCTGTAACAAGATCCATCCCTCTCCCTTAATTGTATCCCCTCTGTAACAAGATCCATCCCTCTCCCTTAATTGTACCCCCTCTGTAACAAGATCCATCCCTCTCCCTTAATTGTATCCCCTCTGTAACAAGATCCATCCCTCTCCCTTAATTGTACCCCCTCTGTAACAAGATCCATCCCTCTCCCTTAATTGTATCCCCTCTGTAACAAGATCCATCCCTCTCCCTTAATTGTATCCCCTCTGTAACAAGATCCATCCCTCTCCCTTAATTGTATCCCCCTCTGTAACAAGATCCATCCCTCTCCCTTAATTGTACCCCCTCTGTAACAAGATCCATCCCTCTCCCTTAATTGTATCCCCCTCTGTAACAAGATCCATCCCTCTCCCTTAATTGTATCCCCTCTGTAACAAGATCCATCCTTCTCCCTTAATTGTATCCCCTCTGTAACAAGATCCATCCCTCTCCCTTAATTGTATCCCCTCTGTAACAAGATCCATCCCTCTCCCTTAATTGTACCCCCTCTGTAACAAGATCCATCCTCTCCCTTAATTGTATCCCCCTCTGTAACAAGATCCATCCCTCTCCCTTAATTGTATCCCCTCTGTAACAAGATCCATCCCTCTCCCTTAATTGTATCCCCTCTGTAACAAGATCCATCCCTCTCCCTTAATTGTATCCCCTCTGTAACAAGATCCATCCCTCTCCCTTAATTGTATCCCCTCTGTAACAAGATCCATCCCTCTCCCTTAATTGTATCCCCTCTGTAACAAGATCCATCCCTCTCCCTTAATTGTATCCCCTCTGTAACAAGATCCATCCCTCTCCCTTAATTGTATCCCCTCTGTAACAAGATCCATCCCTCTCCCTTAATTGTATCCCCTCTGTAACAAGATCCATCCCTCTCCCTTAACAAGATCCATCCCCTCTGTATCAGATCCATCCCTCTCCCTTAATTGTATCCCCTCTGTAACAAGATCCATCCTCTCCCTTAATTGTATCCCCTCTGTAACAAGATCCATCCCTCTCCCTTAATTGTATCCCCTCTGTAACAAGATCCATCCCTCTCCCTTAATTGTATCCCCTCTGTAACAAGATCCATCCCTCTCCCTTAATTGTATCCCCTCTGTAACAAGATCCATCCCTCTCCCTTAATTGTATCCCCTCTGTAACAAGATCCATCCCTCTCCCTTAAATTGTATCCCTCTGTAACAAGATCCATCCCTCTCCCTTAATTGTATCCCCTCTGTAACAAGATCCATCCCTCTCCCTTAATTGTATCCCCTCTGTAACAAGATCCATCCCTCTCCCTTAATTGTATCCCCTCTGTAACAAGATCCATCCCTCTCCCTTAATTGTATCCCCTCTGTAACAAGATCCATCCCTCTCCCTTAATTGTATCCCCTCTGTAACAAGATCCATCCCTCTCCCTTAATTGTATCCCCTCTGTAACAAGATCCATCCCTCTCCCTTAATTGTATCCCCTCTGTAACAAGATCCATCCCTCTCCCTTAATTGTATCCCCTCTGTAACAAGATCCATCCCTCTCCCTTAATTGTACCCCCTCTGTAACAAGATCCATCCCTCTCCCTTAATTGTATCCCCTCTGTAACAAGATCCATCCCTCTCCCTTAATTGTATCCCTCTGTAACAAGATCCATCCCTCTCCCTTAATTGTATCCCCTCTGTAACAAGATCCATCCCTCTCCCTTAATTGTATCCCCTCTGTAACAAGATCCATCCCTCTCCCTTAATTGTATCCCCTCTGTAACAAGATCCATCCCTCTCCCTTAATTGTATCCCCCTCTGTAACAAGATCCATCCCTCTCCCTTAATTGTATCCCCCTCTGTAACAAGATCCATCCCTCTCCCTTAATTGTATCCCCTCTGTAACAAGATCCATCCCTCTCCCTTAATTGTATCCCCTCTGTAACAAGATCCATCCCTCTCCCTTAATTGTATCCCCTCTGTAACAAGATCCATCCCTCTCCCTTAATTGTATCCCCTCTGTAACAAGATCCATCCCTCTCCCTTAATTGTATCCCCTCTGTAACAAGATCCATCCCTCTCCCTTAATTGTATCCCCTCTGTAACAAGATCCATCCCTCTCCCTTAATTGTATCCCCTCTGTAACAAGATCCATCCCTCTCCCTTAATTGTATCCCCTCTGTAACAAGATCCATCCCTCTCCCTTAATTGTATCCCCTCTGTAACAAGATCCATCCCTCTCCCTTTATTATCCAATTTTCTGCTTCTCATTAATCCACTTTTTTCCCTGAATATTTGTTCGTCTTTGCTCATAGATATAATAAAGCTTCTCCGTCTTCCTTGTAACCACGGCCCTTCCCTTGTGTAATACTTAGTTTCCCAATCACTATCATATTTATGATATTAGATCTGGTAAATAGATATACAATATAGATAGATATCGGTCAATTATCCTCCGCTCTTATTATATATATATCTACGATATTAGATCAGGTAAATATATTTATGATAGTAGATCTGGTAAATAGATATACAATATAGATAGATATCGGTCAATTATCCTCCGCTCTTATTATATATATATCTACGATATTAGATCAGGTAAATATATTTATGATAGTAGATCTGGTAAATAGATATACAATATAGATAGATATCGGTCAATTATCCTCCGCTCTTATTATATATATATCTACGATATTAGATCAGGTAAATATATTTATGATAGTAGATCTGGTAAATAGATATACAATATAGATAGATATCGGTCAATTATCCTCCGCTCTTATTATATATATATCTACGATATTAGATCAGGTAAATATATTTATGATAGTAGATCTGGTAAATAGATATACAATATAGATAGATATCGGTCAATTATCCTCCGCTCTTATTATATATATATATATATATCTACGATATTAGATCAGGTAAATATATTTATGATATTAGGTCTGGTAAATAGATATACAATATTGATAGATATCGGTCAATTAATTATCCTCCGCTCTTATCTTATATACATATATTGCTTCCTTTACATTAGTGTGTACAGTACCTTATGTCTTCAACCAACCATGCGTTAAAGGGCTAGTACCTATTTTTGGACTATTTCTTTCTTTATTTATACATTTCCTCGCTAGACCTCCATCAAGCTTAAAAATAAATAAATAAATAAACACACACACACACACACACCCTAGACCCCCCTTTCAAGATGAATGCGTAAATTTTTCGGCAAAAAAAATGTTCTGGCCGAAGGCCGGTTCCTCTTATAATTACAGGCTCGCTATCGCTCGCCAGTAAACAAAATCGGCATCTCAATGGCACGAAAGGTCTTAATATTGAGAAAGACAAGAGGACGAAATGTTTCAAAATCATCAGACTAATGGAACGAATGTCTTAAGATCTCAAAACTAATGGGACTAAACATGAAGGCGAAGGTGGTCCAGATAAAGCAACTACCTCCCCCTTAAGTACAATATATCAATGTATTCACCAATCCCTCATGCTCTCTACATTTATACTAAACATGAAGGTGAAGGTGGTCCAGATAAAGCAACTACCTCCCCCTTAAGTACTATATATCAATGTATTCACCAATCCCTCACGCTCTCTACATTTATACTCTCTAGAGTTATATGTTCTAACTCATATTAACACTCCACGAGCGGCTAGGTCGGTAACTTCTACTACCTGCCAAGCGGTTGGTTTTACCCTAAACAAGCTTATTTCCGTGCTCTTTTTCATGAATAAACAAGAGCCAGAGCGTAATACAAGTATGTATCCGTGAAAGGGCGATAATTGAGCTTTCCAATGACACCAGAACTATCCTTCGACGATCACGGGTTGTTGTGCAACGATCGTGCAACACGAAGGAAAAATCCCTAAAATACGGTAATTTCCTGACATATTTCCCTGTCTAGGGAGGCAGTGAGTGTGGATGTGTGTGGAGGTGGGCCCAGTGCCGGCGCGGGAGCCGTGCCGAACGGTCAGAGTCAACCTACGCTCCTCCCACCGCTCGGACTCTCTCTCAGAGCCAATTATGTGCTCAAAATTGCTACCGACTTAAGGTGGTCCCCGCCACACTGTCCTTTATTCTCTAGACCGCCTTAAGTCGGGCCCCGCCAATAAGGGGTTAACCAATGCCATTTTTCCAAAGGTAACATTATTCAGGGCGTGGTCAAGTCGTTCAGTGGCATCTGTGTCTGTCTGCCAAATAACTATGATAATGGTTGCGAGGTTGATTGCTCGATGGGTGTGGTTCACAGCATACGGCCGTGATCTATGTGAAAGATACCACTCTACTTAAGCAGAATTTATTGTAGCCTAGTAATAAGGAGGTGAATTGTGAATGCAGCGTCACGACGCAGGTATCATATGCTAAGTTATCGATGGATCATGTATCCTGATTAATTTAAAATTTGTTCATGGCATTTAGTGTGTCTTTATATTCAATTGTTAGAGCTATTAATTGAGTCATTAGTATACAACGTTGCACCCAAGGTACATATATATATATATATATATATATATTCCTATACAATATGTAACTTTATGAATGTCACTAAAACAAATACCTTCCACTGGCTGTTTTTCTCTCCCCTATGTTTTTCGTTGATTCATATTTCGTAGATCCGGGATTCCGTCAGTGAGACACGCAAGGGGTTGGTGGGTTGGCTGTCCTGTGCTGCAAACCTAACATTATATGGTAACTCGTGTGGTAAGCATTACCAAACTGTGTGTGTGTGTTGCAAACCTATATATGGTAACTCGTGTGGCAAGCATTACCAAACTGTGTGTGTGTGTTGCAAACGTAACATTATATGGTAACTCGTGTGGTAAGCATTAACAAACTGTGTGTGTGTGTTGCAAACCTAACATTATATGGTAACTCGTGTGGTATGAATTAACAAACTGTGTGTGTGTGAGTGTGTGTGTGTGTATTGCAAACCTAACATTATATGGTAACTCGTGTGGTATGAATTAACAAAATGTGTGTGTGTGTGTGTTTGTGTGTGTGTGTGTGTATTGCAAACCTAACATTATATGGTAACTCGTGTGGTAAGCATTAACAAACTGTGTGTGTGTGAGTATTGCAAACCTAACATTATATGGTAACTCGTGTGGTAAACATTAACAAACTGTGAGCGTGTGAGTGTGTGTGTGTGTGTTGCAAACCTAACATGATATGGCAACTCGTATGGTAAGCATTAATAAACTGTGGGTGTGTGTGTGTGTGTGTGTGTTGGGACCTGGACTATGCCTTGGATCCACCATGGCATCCGCCGCTTCGTGGGGAGGGATAGGACGGTCGATCTCCTTAAGGGGGAAGGTTATATTTGTTGGTCAATTTATTTATTTATTTATTATTTATAGTTTCCATTAAGCCTCCATTAAGCATAATATAAACATCTCCAAGATCCCCCCCCCCCCCCCCTTCCAGATAATTTTGTACATTTTTCGGTAGAATATTGTCCCGGCCGAAGGCTGGTTCCTCGTACTGTATATTACAGGCTTGTTATCGCTCGCCAGAAGAAAAAAATATCGACACCTAAATGGCATGAAAGGTCAGAAAACTCACAAAGAATTGGGCCGAACGTCTTAAAATCTGAAATCTAATGGGGCTAAACATGAAGAAGAAGGGGGTCCAGAAAAAAACTACCTCCCCCTTAATCCTGGACTAACTCTGTCTACAGATAAAGTCCATCCTACAAATCACCCCTTTCCTCTTGTCTAAACTTCAAAATTTGCCAATTTTGGGTTGAAGAGGTGGACTTAAGTCCCACCAGGAGTGGGACTGTGTTAAAAGGTGGGTACCTTGCACTCACCACAAGGGAGGGGGTATGAACTGAGGGATCTCTAAAGAACACTATTTGTTGTAATAGTGATAGAAGAGTGAAAAAGATGCAACATTGTGGCGTGTAGAAAGATATTATAAGGAACTAGTAAGTGGGAGTGAGTTGATTAGGCAAAATGCGTTTAACTCTACTCTTTCGAGAAGTATGGTATGGGTGGAACCTCTCCACACATTCGAACAATACTCAATGCATGGGCACACTGTGCCCCAAGTCCTCAGCCTCCTGAATCAAACCCATCCTGACTAGATAAACAAATCCTCCCTAAAAAGCGATTCCCTTCTACACTAAGCTTTAATCATTTGGCTCGGGTGTGATTGACAACGAGGCAGCAGGTGTGTTGAACCGGCCGCCGCAGTGCTCAGGTGATGGATATCCTCCCATCAATTAATGCCATGCGTTGACAACCAGTACGGCCGTGTTTATCACCGTAGCCACACACCCGGGGGGTCCGACCAGCTGTAACACCACCCCCCCCCCCCCCCCTCCCTAACACACACACACACACACGGGTAACAAGAGGTAAATATTGGCGGGGGAGGGAGATATAGGGGAGCTGGAGTGATATGTGGGTTGCGCGACACGATTTGTCAATATTCGGACACGGCCGCCATTCTACAGGTTTGGCACATAAATCGATTACCCAGGGTAGGCGCCAACGGAGTCAACTGGGTAATCGACTTCTGCGCCACCCTGTATGATCCCCTTCACCTTTCTTACAGCGTCAGTGCAATTTTGAACCTACGACACTTGTTTATCGTTGTGGCAATTGTATCTCGCAGGGGGTCTTCGAGATGTTTTTTAAGCTTGATAGAGGTCTAGGGATCAAACTTAGATGGGGATGAGTCAATTTCTCGGTACCTTAGAAACAACGGGCTATAAGTCCCTCAAATGAACTTGAGCAGGAGGTAGATTTGAGTTTCCCTTTGTCAATCCCATGGAGAAGAAATTAGTACTGCTTCACAAAGAAACAGATTACTTCCAGAAAAGGTTGTTTTCTATATGCATAGTCCACAATTTTTCATTATGGAAGATATTTTTCAACCTTACTCTACTATTATTGAACCAAAACAATCCAACCACTAAATAACACTGTTGATATTTAAAGTATAGACTAGCCTGATAAACTCGTTCTTTTCACGACACCTTCATTAGCATCACATTGTATTTCTGAAACACATCGCTAAGGTTTATTTGATAATAGATACAATTATATGTATTATTAATTATTATTTATATAATTTGGGTGAGGGCTGGTCCTATCCAGAGAGAGGTTTGGCATCCTTTACCCAACCTTAGCTGTTTATCTGTCTCTTTTACTGTCCTACATATCCTTCTGGGGACAGGGGTATAGGAATCCTCCTTCTCTTGTATAGTTCTCCTACTCCACGAGACAGAGAAACGGGCGAGGGAACGCGAAAGTGGTCCCGGACCCTGAAAATAGGAACTTTAAATGTTGTTTCTGTTCGCGCTCGTCTCGTGTCGGCCACCCCCAGTAATGGGGTATACGTGCCTGAGTATATACATACATACATACATACATACATACATACTGTTATTTGTTTGTATTGATAAAAAAAAAAAAAAAAAAAAAAAAAAAAAAAAAAAAAAAAGCATACAAGCGTGACTGCACTGAACTGGGAGGGTAACAACCACAGAACGACAATAAATCCCAATGCGGTAATTAATCTTTACTTTGATCGCGATAACTCAGCCGCGACGTAGCTCTCTGTTCTGTGATTACCACCCCAGGATAAAGTACGACCCAGATACCAATCGTATAAATCAGGTACTAGAGTAGGCACCAATCGTACAGGGCACTACCCACGGAGGTCACGTAGGCATATGATAAGGAGTTGCTGGAACTCCTGCTTCCTTTGTCTGGCTTCTCACAGTGTTTAGTTGTGCCTTACCTACACAGAGAGTAATCCAGCTAACTCTCACAAACACCACCTTTTCCTATATATTTCACTACACTTAACAAGCACACCACACTTCTTTCCAACACACCTAAATTACCTCTGACGCACCTTTATAATGGCTCTCCTGTCACCCTTTCAACCTAATAGTGGAGGATGGGGGGCACTTGTTACAGGCATTTTTGCCTTTTGTCTTCGTCATGCACATAGAAAAAACAAATGCATTTAAGCGAGACCCACGTCTGGAGAACACCAAAGTCAATCACCCGTGTTGCTGTTGTGTCCTTGGCTGGTGACACAGACTCATTATACTCCACAGGCCCGAGGTACTCCTCATGCTAATAAATCTGTCAAGCTTCCCATCACCAGACGCCTTACTTTGTTGTTGCACTGGTTGGCCAAGATAGCTTTGATGGCATGTATGTGAATGCTATGGTACAAATGCATCCTCCACGTGTTTTCCACTTAGTCACCGAATTGTTTGTATCTCTTTCTTGTCCTTCCACATGTTTGCAAACATTATTATTTTCGAAATATTTTATCGGTTCGAGTTCCATCACTTCATTAGTTTTGAGTGCATAATATCTCTGTTAGTATAATTTACTTCATAGAAAGCTGGTAGTAACAGCTGTTATTTCCATACGACTGTTTAGTTAATATAATGTACTAATTGTACTAACCAATAAATTAACAACCCAATGACTTTAATAAAACACCTAATAAAACACCATAGTTGTCAATACGCTCTGGAGAGGGTTCTCATAATAGGAGTATACTTGGTTGCCCTGATGCACGCAACAGGCGTGGCGCCACCCTCGAGAAGGATTTGTTCCTCGCGTTAAGACTGTTCATCCTTCCTGTCAACATAACCAATCCTTCCTCCCTAATAAATCCACATCGGAGACAAGCTACATCCTCACCGACTAGTAGAGGCCAGCCAGCCAAACAGGGAGGCTTAGGATTGTTACGAGCTAGGTGGCGCCCTAGATTGGGTGGCGGTGTTTACATTATATACAACACCGGGACACTGGCCTTATGGTATATATAGCAGTTATTGGGGGTTCTCCATATATGTACACGCAGACACGCACACACATACACATACATATAATATGCACACAACCACAAACACGTCGACACCAACACCTTCATGCGCTCGCTCGCTCGCAAGAACACAAACACACAAACACACACACACACCATTTCACTCTCACTATAGGTAAATCTATTGGCTAAAGGCAAGAGTTTGAGTCCTACTCTAGGGTAATAATGTAGAAATCCAGTGTCCAAAAATACTACTTTTTGCAATAATTGGTTAATTGTTGGACATATTAAAGTACATGGCAAATATTACTCTTTTTCCACAAATGTCACACATATTTAATGGATAGATAATAAGAAAATGTATCTAGCATTTACAATATATATATATATATATATATATATACAGTACCGGTATATATATATATATATATAACACAACAGAGAGAGAGAGAGAGAGAGAGAGAGAGAGAGAGAGAGAGAGAGAGAGAGAGAGAGAGGTAAGATAAATGATAAATTTGTATAATCAATGTTCTCCATCATATTATTTGGTCAAGTGAGCGGCCACGTCCATCTTGTCCCGGTGACATAGGTGCCTAAAAGATATACCTCTCATGCAAATTAACGTTATGTTCTCCTTCCTGTGACGCCTTGAGAGCTATGGGGTTGGTGTGATTTATGAGTGACGGTGTAATATAACTTTGGTCGTGGTGATTCATCAGGTCCGTGATATAAGGCCCAGCCAACAATTTATCATCCCAGAATAACCCAGCCAGTAGCCCGACTCCGGCCTCTGACAGTGTATTTTTTTCTTCTTCTAAATTCCAACTACTAGTACCCTCTCGGTCATAGGCGGAGAGCTTGTGCATTCTACTGCTCAACACGGTGAAGCCCGCTAGGCTTTGTTCCAATCTGGGGACTGAGACATGTGAAGTACCCATTCACAGCTTAAAGTAGCCCCATCTCTGAAGCTGCTTCACCTATGCACTTCACTGTCTCACTCCCCAAACTCGGACCCTCACTCTCAGAACGCCACCTATTGAGCAATTAAATCACTATGCATTGCCCCCCTGTAGCATATTTTGAATATGGGATTATTCATAGTGCTACTTAATCAGGGGACAATTAGGGTATTTTTGGGGGCGTTTCGGTGTGTTTTGTGGTAATGCACTGATACAAGGTACAGCACAAATTCCATCCCAATAATATTGTCCACTGACATATCGGGATGCGAACCCGGGTCAATTGGATTAACCAGTCGAGTGGCAAGACCACTCCACCACACCCTACTGTGGTAGGGGTGGCCTGACCAGTGCTTGGTTGCTGGGGCGAGTAATGCCACACACATAAGTACTGTATATGCGCATGTAAGCCACATACACGCACACATATGCGCATGTAAGCCACATACACGCACACGTATTCGTGTATGCAATTTTGTATTAATTTTCTATATATAAGGAGACAAAAGGCAGGTTGCCTGTAACGAATGTCTCCCCCAAAGCCAAAAGAGTGACACAGAGCCAAATTCAAGGGACATTGGGGTCAAAATGCCTGAGCACACGAAGCTTAAGGCAATCTAAGTTATAGGATGAAGGAAATATGTAAACAATAAGCGTGCATGAACTAACACTCGTAAATGCGCACACATGTATGTGCATATGTACAGACAGGCACCCAGGCCAGCACAAGTCAACACACATATATGCACCCACATGCGTACACATATGGGAGTGCGCGCTCTCACAGCTCTCCTCTACTACCTGAAATAGCCACACACACACCCACCTACTGACACACACGCACATACACAAACACACACACACACACACACAGTAGCCTACATAGTAAAAACAATCACGGTCGCGTACACACTCACAAACGCGCAATTGATTATACTGTAGATTTGCCGACATAAAGAAAACACGATTGGGCTAAATTTGTATTATTCCACAAGAATAGTGTTCGTTATGCTTTGGTGGTTACGTATTTGTTGGAGGAAAAGTAACCGCACAAAGAATAAGCCAAGTCACTCTCGTCAGATTTCGAGAAAATCACAATATCATCTTCCACTCCACTCCCGTTGCACTACCGTTGAATTTAGAATAAAAAAAAATATTTCTTTCAATATTTATTTTAATTGTTTTTGTAGTATATGTAATACAAAGCCGTTTTCATATTCCATTAAATAATTTATATTCCTTCTAATAATTTTCCTATAGGATACGTAGTGCAAGTAACCCGATTTGGTTAGAATTAAAATGTAAGTTATTTAGGAAATGTATGTATCCAGGAATTCTTTTGCTGTGGACCCCAAATGGGCCTTGGTTTCTGGGTCTTCTCCTGGACGACCTAGATGTGTGTGAATTTATATTTTTAATTTGATTTTGTTGTTTCTGTTCGAACTCTGTCTTAAGTCGGCCACCCCCAACTATGGGGTATGTGCTTGAGTATATACATACATACAGTACATACATGTATCCAATGTTCCAGGGTTATTAAGCGAACAAAACAAACATGGTGCACCTAGCTCCTTTGAAAGCCATCTTTATTCTATGGATCACAAGAGCCACCGAGCTAAGTAGAGGGTCGAGCACCGAACGTGATCACTACCAGCCTACAATCTGCCAGAAATAGTCCTGGTGGATTAGAACTACAGGAGAGTACAGTTGCCTACAAAAGTTATGTTCATCTCCATGACCTATGTAGTAGTTTACTCATTTGTTAATTTTACTAATTTTACTTTCATACTGAAGACCAAGACGAGGAACAGAACTTATGTGGGCAACTGTATCATCACCCTTGACATAACACACTAATCTATGTAATCTACAGTAATTCACGAGCCGTACAGTTGGTTTAACGTATTCCTCTACCTCGCTATGCTTTTATTTGCTTAGCTATCTATTTTCTGTCGAAGATCATTTTCAACGTGATGATATACACATAGACAAGAAGACAACTATTACGGAAAATATAAACCGCCACCTTAAAGGTATAGAAGTTGTGTAATAAATAGTATATACATGAGGACAGGTACTTTTTGAACCACCTGTACCAGCGTCGGAGTGAGACATTGACTGTGCTATTAATGTAATCAGGCCCCAAGTTTTTGCCGTTATAAATTAGAAGGATAACTACGCCAGAAACCTCGGCACATCCTTCAAGACTCGCCCCTCCAGCTGCATGTGGTGTTGCTTTGACCCTCCAGTCTTTAAAAGGAAAGTTAAGTTGGGTTCATTAGGCAATTTCCTTATTTGCTTCTGGTTGTTACTGATAAATAGCATGAGTAAGCGTCTTGAAGAGCATGTCCACAATATATAACACGCAAGTACGCACACAGGTCGGGTTAGCCGAGTGGTTTAGGGTGCTGTGCGCTGACCGAGAGGTCGAGGGTTCAAATACCCCAGAATCCTGAGTTTTTTTCAGCTATCCCAATGAAGAGGATTGTATCGTGGTACACTCGGATACCATAGTCTCTAGCTCACTCATAGATATTCGTGGACTGCACCTATTTATATTTATGGAAGTATATCTCTGGAAGCGAATTTATGAATATTATTGTCTATACAACTACAAACCTACATATACTATTTATTGATAAGCAAGTTATATTAAAAAATCAACCCATATAGTTATAATTGCATAAACAAAAACATAGAGACTCCACGAATTCTAATGAGTGGGCTAGAGACTATGGCATCCGAGTGTACCTTCCTAGCCAAGCTGTTCTACTATCAGCTTGTGTTAGCCTACACATACTTCTCACCAGTGCATCTGCGTATGTACTATGGTTGGAACTCGACACCAAGGTTAAGAGATACAACAGGTTGGCGCACGCTCAGCCTGTTGTCGTCAGAAGGTGGGGCGAGAGAAAGAAAGCTAGAAAAACGCTCGCCTGCCAGCCAAAGTGCTGCCACTAGACCAGGGTTGTCAAACATGTTAATTAATATTAGTACCGGTATTTTTGTATACCCGGTATCTTCATTTTGCTTGGTTATTGTTCTATTTTCTTATTCTTATAATATAATTAGCTTGCACAAAGAGGGATAAGGATTACATAAACACGAGGATTTCACACTGATATTATTAGTTTAGACATTTTAGATTTAGTTTTTCTAGGATCATTAGCATTCATATTTCTGTTTAAAATCCGTATTCTAAAAAACATTCGGCATCTTACAAAAAAACTAATTACTTCCCATGGTAAAGTCACCATACCAACAATTTCTTTACACAATGATTTTACTGAGTTTTTGCCAGCTTTGAACTCCGTTTTCCCATGAAAACACACAAAGATTTTTTCCATTAATTTAAGCTGTTCAAAGAATTCCTTTTTGGGTGTCATAAGCATCCCTTCTTTTCTGCATATTTTCCCAATCCAGGTTGTGTCATCCTCTGACACTTTCTGACCTAGAAATTCATGCTGGGGAAACTTGCTGGTAATATATCCACCAATATACCTCAAACCTTCATTTTCATTTTCTTGGGATAAATTTGTACTTGACATACCAACTGGAATTTCAGTATCATAGTCACTGGAGTCGCATGCATTTCCTTCATAACTAGAAAATAATACTGCTGACAACAGGAGTTCATGTTCAAGGTTTTCTGTTGTGTCAGTTGCAGTAGACTGTGATGGTTCTGTTTGAGAAAAAACAGCTTCGGATATGCTTGAATCATTTTGTTTGTTATCAGTGTTATAATTGTTTCCTACCAACTCTATGTTCTTCCCAAGCAGGTATGATTTGATTCGCTACTTAACTTGTACAGGTGATGGATGCTGGTGGTTTGAAGCTCCTATTTGCCTAAGACAAAAACAAAAAATGTTCCAATACATCTTGATTCAACCGATGTCATTATATAGGAGATGTTATATTTTTCTTTTAGCATCTCATATAAACCGAGCAAAGACTGGCACGATACAATAATTCCTTTTTGAAATTGATACAAGCTACCCCTACCTTTGACTTTGTGGTGTTAAGCATTTCATTCAGTAATTTGTTTTGATTGGGTAACTGCAGCCCATATGCCGCTCGTGACAGTTTTTTATCTGTTGGATTTCGGGAATTAAATAAGTCGAACCACGAATCAACCAATGCAATATAAATACTTGTATTCTTCCAGTCTTTGCTCAGCAGTAAACCCTGTTCTCCAAAATACATTAATGCTTTTGCTGTTTTTTCTGACAGCAATTGCGCCGCAAGGCGAACATTCATGCGCTTCACCCCTCTCACATATATATGATTGAAACACAAATGATAGGTTGCTTTTAGGTCCAGTTTACTCATATTTATCAGTTCTCGGACACATTCACTGTTGACATTCTTTTCTTTGTCGTCATCTAACTGAAAACCTGAGTCAAGGAAATTGTTCCTAATTAGTTTGATTAAATGGGGGGCATCTGCAAAAACATATTCCTGTTAGAAGCAGCTGGATTTGTAAAGAATGGTTTGTCTACATTGATACCTAATGGTTTCCATAGCCTCAGGTTTGTTGGTCCTAAGTCACTGACCATAGCAACTACCAAAAATCCAACTGCTTCTACCTTAGAAATAATTTTAAACAGAATGTCCATGGTCATGCTTGTGTCAAAATCATAATATATGAGTTGTTTCCAAGGGCTCGTCAATCCTCTTATCATCGCACATTGTACTCTGTTTTTGGGTGCATAAAGTGTGTCAGTTGCTTTATCATAAGTCCATTCGTGAGCTATAGTTGTCTCATCAAATGACAATACACACAGTCGCTCAAAATCTGTCATTGACGTGGATTTGTATTGTAAAACTTTAATAATTGATGACAGTACTCCTGGTTACACTAACTTTTGTAATCCATCGATTTAGGGTACTTATGCATGGTAGTGGAAACTTAATCTTTTCCCTTAAATACCTATAGGTTTTTGTGGGGTTGGGTGTGACAGGGATCTGCCTTGTGAGGGCCGATCGGCTTTTTGCAGACTCCCATTTTCTTAGGTTCTTATGTTCATTCATTAGAGAGACGCAGAGTTAGAGGGGATTTGATAGAGGTGTTCAAGTGGGTTAGTGGGATTAATAGAGGGGACATGAAAAATGTACTAAAGCCCAGTGATAGCGAAAGAACTATAACAATTGTTTTCAAGATAGATACATTTCGTTTCAGAAAAGATATAGGCCAATAGTGGTTTGGTAACAGAGTTGTAGATAGGTGGAATAGGCTACCAAGTGCTATAGTGGGATCAAGAATGATAGAGAGCTTTAAGATAAAATTAGATAGGCATTTGGACGAGATGGGTCTCTGTAACGAGTGCAAGACTAATTTATTCAACCTTTCTATATATGGAAGATATATAATATTATGGATAATTTTGGTCATTCTTCGTTGTACTGACTCCAAATAAACTATATATGTCCATTCTGTAATGAGGACATCAAATTTGAACAGCATAATCTGAACCTGGTATATACCGGTATACACACATACATACAAATAATTACATTCCGTAAAACCAGGTCGCTTCGGACTTGGGTCGTAACTTCGGACATTGGCGATAATAAGTAATTAGCCACTTTTCAAGATGACTTCGGACACCATTTAGGATAAGGATAGCTCTCTTATTATGGGGGATAATTTTAGGAGGCTTCCTGGATTACCGCGCACTATCACCACGCATCATTTTACCTAGTTATATCTCTATAATGTGTTTAAAGTCAGGAGATATCGTTAAAAAACCTCGAAAAATTTCCGAAGTTACACGGTTTTACGGTTCATAGCCTACATACTACACACACACATATACTGTATATATATATATATATATATATATATATATATATATATATATATATAAAATGCATCCAACAACTTGACAATATAAAGGCATTTTGTTCAGTTAAAATAGAAGAGCTGCACTTTCACAGGGCATTATACAGTAGTTATAGCATCACGGTATGAAGTAAAAGAAAACGGAGGATAGTGCTGGCTCGGCTGCTCCTTTGAGAATGAATGGTAAACAGTCGAGTGACCTCCGACCCTTCCTTCCTCGTGACGTCATGCGCGAGCGGGTACGAGTTTGAGTGACCCCATGCTCCAACCTGTTGTATCTCTTAACCTTGCTCGACACCACACGGTCGCCAAAGGTCGCATGTGACCTCGTAGTTAAGGTAGAGTAAGCATCGTACTGTACAGTACCTAGGTTAAGAAAAACTGTAGATTTTCAGGCGCACGGCTGCAAGTGAACAATAAACCGACAACTATTATTATTAGTAGTAGTAGTAGCATTATGGTCATGCTCAGACACAAAACACACGCACATACAGTATATGTTCAATGTCATGCACTCACATCACGCATACAGTTTATATATATATATATATATATATATATATATATATATATATATATATATATATATACAGGTGTATATAGATAGATAGATATGAACAGACAGGATCACCAGGGAGAACCCAACGTAAGGTGTTTATTGGTTAAAGTTTCGGAACTCGATTCATGTCATCATCAGAGCTTAATATACAAAAGAAGCTTCACTTCCGGCTTATTTCAAACCACAATTTTACCAACGTTATATCGACGATACATTTTTAATTTTTGAATCCCCAGATCATGTTCCACTGTTTCATAATTATCTCCATTCAAAACATTATTTCAAATTAACATGTGAGCTAGAAAAGGAAAACGCATTAATATTCCTGTAAGTAAATATCCACCTTCTTCCGACACAGAATGATACACAGGTACACATGGAAAGTGGTGTGGACGATGAAGGATAAGACAGTGGTTGAACGAAAGTCACTGATTGATTATATACTGTATGTGTGGATGAAAAAATGAAGAAATCTGTGATGGATGCTAGGGTGTATAGGGGTATTGGAGGGGGTCTGTCTGATCATTATGTAGTAGTAGCTAAGGTTAGGATACAAAAGAAGTGGGTATGGAGACCTGGAGGGAGGCGAGAGGAAGGGGGAATGGTGAGGAGGGTGGAGAGGCTGCAGGAGGAGGAAATCAGGGAAGAGTACAGGAGAGCAGTAGAAAGACGACTAGGTGGGTTCGACCTGGAAGATATGGAGGAAGTGGAGGAGATAAGCAAGGTGTTTAACCCCTCTTTGGTGGCGCCCGGCTATAGTCGGACAAGAGAATTCCAACCTAAAGAGCGGGGCCCGGCTATAGTCGCATGCAATTTTGAACACGTAATGTGCTCTGAGAGAGAGCCGAGCGGTGGAAGGAGCGTAGGCTGGGGTCTGACCGTTCGCCACGGTCCACGCGGGCCTACTGACGTTTACTCCACACACATCCACACTCCCTCCCTCACTACACAGGGTATTATGTCTAGAAATTACCGTATTTTAGGGATTTTTCCTTCGTCTTGCACGATCGTTGCAAGAGAACGCGTGGTCGTAGGAGGATGGTTCTGGTGTCATTGGAAAGCTGAATTAACGCAATTTCAGGGATACATAATTGTATTCCGCTCTGGCTCTTGTTTATGCATGAAAAAGAGCACGGAAACAAGGCCATTTAAGGTAAAACCATCCGCTTGGCGGGTAGTAGAAATTCCTTACGGGCCCGCTCGTAAGGCGCTAAGGAAGAGATCTGTGCAGCATGTGAGGAGGTGTGTGGAGTGAGGAGAAGAGGGAGGGGAGTGAAAGGTACAGCATGGTGGACAGAAGATGCAAAAATAGCTGTGAAAGACATAAAGAAAGCGTATAGAGAGTGGTTGGGTAGTAGAGGGAATGAAGATTTGGAGAGGCAGAGGCAGGTATGTGGAGAGAAAGGGAGTGGTGAAGAGAGTAGTGAAGGAAAGTAAGAGAAGAGTAGATGAGGAATTTGGAAGGAATCTGAGTGTAAAATGGAGGGAGTGTAAGAAACTGTTCTGGAAAGAAGTCAAGAAAGTTAGGGAAGGTAGCAAGGGAAACAGTAAGGGTGTGAAAGATAAGAATGGGAGAATGCTAGCCGAGAAGCAAGAGAGAGTCGAAAGATGGAGGGAGTACTTCAATGAGCTGCTAAATGTAAGGAATGAAGAGCCAGCAAACATAGTTGGATATGGTATGGGAGGGAGAAGTGAAGTAGTGGAGGAGGAGGTGGGGATCAGGAGGTCAGAAGTGTGGGAAGCTATGAAAAGAGTGAAGTTGAGGAAAGCACCATGAACAGATTGAGTGTGTGGGGAAATGTTGAGGTATGGTGGTGAGATAGTGATCAAATGGGTATGGAAAATGTGCAAACTAGCATGGGAGAAGGGGAATGCACCCGATGACTGGATGACGGGCATAATAGTCCCCCTATATAAGGGCAAAGGGAAAGAGGAGTGAGTGGTAACCACCGAGGAATATGTCTTTTAAGCATAGTAGGGAAGGTGTACAGTAGGGTAGTGATTGAGAGAGTGAGAGTGAGAACGGAGAAATGGATAGGTGACGAGTAGGGAGGTTTTAGGAAGGGAAGAGGATGTGTTGATCAGATTTTTACCCTGAATTGTGTTGTGGAGAAATATCTGGAGAAGCAACAAAAGGTGTATGTTGCCTTTATGGACTTGGAGAAGGCCTATGCCAGAGTGGATAGAGAAGGCATGTGGAAAGTTTTTAGAATATACGGAGTAGATGGCAAGTTGCTGAAAGCAGTGAAGAGCATGTATGAGGGTGCAAAGGCGGCAGTACTTGTGGAGAATGAGCAGAGCGAGTTCTTTGACCTGAGTGTTGGGTTGAAACAGGGGTGTGTGATGTCCCCGTGGTTGTTTACTGTATATATGGATGGAGTCATGAAAGAAATGCTAGGAAGAGCAGTGGATGTTGGTGTATCACTGAAAAGGGAGGGAAATGAGTGGAAGCTGCCTATACTGCTGTTTGCGGATTACACAGTTCTGATGAGCAATAATGAATGGGAGTTGCAGGGTCTGGTAAATGAGTTTGGAACAGTGTGCGAAAAACGGAATTTGAATATAAATGCGGGGAAAAGCAAGGTTATGGTCTTCGAAAGGGGTGAAGTCACAGAGTGTGAGGTGAAGCTGAACGGTCAGGCTATGGAGATCGTCAGCTCTTTTAAGTATCTGGGCAGTGTGTTGAGTAAAGATGGGACTGTGGATGAAGAAGTGCGGGACAGGGTGCAACAGGGGAAGAGGGTTGTAGGAACGTTGAAAGCAGTAACAAGAAATAGAGTGGTCAGTATGGAAGTGAAGAAGTCCTTGCATGACAGTGTTGTAATCCCGACACTAACTTACGGAAGCGAAGCATGGTGTGCTGGAAAGTGTGAAAAGGAACATCTTGAGATGGTTTGGCCATATGGAACGTATGGGAAGCGAGAGAATGACTAAGAGGGTGTACGAGAACAAGGTGGAAGGACAGAGAGGGAGAAGTAGACCGAAGGAGTAGTGGAAGGATGGAGTGAGGAAGTATATGAATGAAGGCAGTGCTGGTTGGGAGGAGGGGCGTCGACTGACTGGGGCCAGAGGTGCTTGGGGGCGGTTCGTTCGTGGCCACCCCTTCGGGGATCATGGCGTCAGGCAATAGATAGATAGATAGAAATATTCACCACTCTCAAGATAACTTTGCGACATTTACTGTATATACAGAAAACCTACATTCACTGGCTTGTATAAGAAATGTTCCATATCCAATTAGTTATAAAAAACTTAGTTTTTGCTCTCTCACACAGAGAATATGATATTTGTTCTTCCTACTTTATGTAATAACTTGTTCAGAATACCATAATATCTGACACATTACATTAAATATTTTCATCCTGATACTAAACTTAAGCACCTCAGAGAATTAATGTTTAATAAAGGTTTCCCTATTCCCTGAGAAAATTACAGATACCTATGTTGTTATTACCCTCCACATTTGTGTTGCATCTGAATAAACTCCCAAACCCACTGTTCCTAAAAGCACTATACTTTTGTCCAATTTCTTACAAAAGACCTCTAAACAGAGATACTTATACTTACCAGGAGATGAGAATCTTCCTATATAATTTACCATAGACTACATTTAACCTAGATACGAAAGCGTGACGTCACACGGTTAGTTTGCTGCGCATCCTAGGGATTTGGTGGCAGCACTAACTATTCTCCCACAGTGGAATCTATGTGAGTATTATTATAAGGATTCCATAGAGCTTCACTTTCCCTAATAAATTATGTATAATAACGCTGCGAGTCTTTTCAAAAAAATTACCCAAATAAAAACAACATACTCAACATACTTCATCATTTCATCCTATTTTTCGATTAATACATTTATTTCATTCTTCCACTGCAGAACAAAAGCAATGACTTCAAATAATATTGATCCATAGGTCATCAGAGAGGACAACTATCCTACCTTATCCCCAAACTAGATTGGTTAGGTTCTTCAATACCCTATGAATGGCAAATGTGGAATATAAGCGATAATCGGTGTTCATGGAAATGACCTCACCGACCGACCCTTTCTTTTCATGATTATTTACTATTGCTGTCGGAATAAGAGGATATACACAGGCCTAACTCAATTCAAAATAGCGTACAGTAGGCTATGATGTTGGCTATGGCTTGCATAATTAAGTTCTTTCAAGAATCAGCCGTTTTATGATGGCGAAAAGACCAGGGGACGAGTTGATTTGTGTCCGGAGTCAGGGTACATCACTATTTACAAGACGATTTACTTGAAATTATTAATCAATATTGCATACGTCACATCAAAGATGCTGTCAGACCATGCCAGTGGAAGAATGGAGCATTACTGATTGACTTAGAGCACAAAAAAAGGATTTGTCATTCACAAAACCAATAGCTGTATCGTGTTGTTTTGAAAGCTGATTACTAGTTCGGCTTTAACATATTTAGGCATTCCTGATAAAAATAGAAGCTATATATTTATAAATATCAGACAACAATTATTGTATACCAATGAATAAATATCCCTTCCTTCTACTACAAACTTAATATAAATCAATTTGCTACAAAAAGTCAAATATAACAGTGGCAAGGAGGTTGTGGGGTCCCAATTACCCAATAACGACTATTTTTGGCACTTTCCGGGGGTTGCCTCGAAGTCTCACTTTCAAGAAAAAGCTTCAAATGCTTCAAACGAGTTCTTTACACTAGTTTTACTAAGGTTACCTTTAGATCACAAAGGACTATTCAACACTTCTTAAACTATAAAGACACAATTCCACTACACCTGCAATCATCAGTTGTTTATGTATACGTGTGCTAGCTGTAGGGCAGCATATATAGGTAAAACAATAAGACATCTCAAAACACGCATCCATGAACACTTAGCTCGCTCAGTTCTAACCAGAAAAATGGATTACGAATCCCTCACACTCTGCTCTACGTAATCCTTCTCCACAACACAGCCATCCATTCACACAGTCAGACTTCTCAGTTCTCGGCGGTAGCAAGGGACTGGAGATCTCTCCAGTTCTGACGCTTTTCTTGACTTTAAAGTGTGCTGGCTTAATAATTCAGAAGGGTTGATAGCCTCTGAAATCCTATTTTAATTAATTACTCGGTGGTAGCAGCAACGACTTCGGTAGCATTCAAGGAGACTACTGCAGGACTCTTCTTCTTCTTCTTGTTACCTCTGACCGGGTATAGGCTATTTACTAGGTGGTTACTAGACTATACCCCTTTGAAAGGACATTAGCCTAACCTAACAACCTTACCTAACCTACCCTAGTATTATAGGTGGGGGCTGCCACCCCCGCTTTGACTTAGATGTTTGGTGTATTTGTCTGTGAAGTGGGTATTTTTCAATTTGTTGATAACGAAAATCCTCCATGCGGACTATATGGAGAAAAATATGGCGAATCTATTGGTGCCTATTTTCCCTAATAAATTGTTTCTCATAACATCGCACTAGTGTCCTTGAATATTATCACGACATAGACCTGCCAATCCTGGAGGGCCTACACCAGTACAGACGTAGCCCAGATATCAGTGACCGGCGTCCTGTGATCTGTTCTGCTTCCCCTGTTAAGTACCAGTATGTTCCTTTATTTATTATCGTATATTTGTGTTTTCTATTATTCTATATTATTTGTTTGAATAGCTAGTACATTTAATTTGTCTAGTAGCTATATTTATCTATAGTCTAACGATTAATATATACCCTTTGAATATCAATATTGTTGTGTATTGTAGTTTTCATTTATAATCTAGGGAACAAAAACGTTAACCATAAATGTTAGTTTAGGACAATTAGCGCATCGTGTATTTAATATTAAATCGAATAATCATCTTAATATTGTTATACGACTTCATTATTTTTGGTAAGCGTATGTATTTTCATAAATGACTTTCTTTATTATTCCATATTTTACATTATTAAATTGGCGTTGAATTAGATTAAGTGTCTCTATATACAGTATGTATTATTCACATTTGACTTGGCGAACCTTTCTTTGCATTTACGAAACGTTAGCGTATGAACACCGAAAATCAATTGCTGAAATTTTATATATATATATATATATATATATATATATATATACTGTATATATACAGGGTGTCCCAGGACGAATGGGAATAACTTTGGGAAATGATAGAACAAGGTATTCTAAGCCTAAAATGTGCTATGAGAAATATTCCAAATTTCAATCAGTATAGAGATATTGCATTATTTTGAAAATGGTAATATCTTCAATATTTCTCCATAAAGCTGGCCTAGCTGTCCTAGTGCTTACCACACCTCCATGTTTCTGCAATTATTTTACCCTGTTATTATAAAGAGATTATAATTCTGTAAGTTGCAAAATTAGTATAGACATATTAGCTCACTTTGGACCAGTTGGGAACTATTTGACATGGGAGAGTCTATTACAGTATTGCGGGGGAGAACACTACATCAAACCTTTAATATCTCTAATGGTTAACATTTGTTATGGAATATTCTATGCTGAGAATACGTTGTTCTATCATGCCCTTTCCTTCTGGGACACCCTGTATGTATATTAATATATATATTATATATATTAATATATAAATATATATATATATATATATATATATATGTATATATATATATACCGGTATATATATATATATATATAATGTTTTTTTTTTTTTTTTTTTTTTTATATAGGAGCATATACAGTATACATCAATAAACAACAGTAAACGGATAGATACATATGAATAGAGTTCTAAACAGCCGACAAAACCTGTCACGGGAACACTGACAAAAACCACAGCCGCGACAACGTCAATTTTGGGCCAGGAGCGATATTAAGGGGGAAGGGTTTATATATTGAGCGGTTGGTTTATATTAAGGGGGAAGGGTCTATATATTGGGCGGTTGGTTTATATTAGGGGGAGGAAGGGTTATATATTGGGCAGTTGGTTTATATTAAGGGGGAAGGGTCTATATATTGGGCGGTTGGTTTATATTAAGGGGGAAGGGTTTATATATTGAGCGGTTGGTTTATATTAAGGGGGAAGGGTCTATATATTGGGCGGTTGGTTTATATTAAGGGGGAAGGGTTTATATATTGGGCGGTTGGTTTATATTAAGGGGGAAGGGTCTATATATTGGGCGGTGGTTTATATTAAGGGGGAAGGGTTTATATATTGGGTGGTTGGTTTATATTAAGGGGGAAGGGTTTATATATTGGGCGGTTGTTTATATTAAGGGGGAAGGGTCTATATTGGGCGGTTGGTTTATATTAAGGGGGAAGGGTTTATATTGGGCGGTTGGTTTATATTAAGGGGGAAGGGTTTATATATTGGGCGGTTGGTTTATATTAAGGGGGAAGGGTCTATATATTGGGCGGTTGGTTTATATTAAGGGGGAAGGGTTTATATATTGGGCGGTTGGTTTATATTAAGGGGGAAGGGTTTATATATTGGGCGGTTGGTTTATATTAAGGGGGAAGGGTTTATATATTGGGCGGTTGGTTTATATTTAGGGGGAAGGGTTTATATATTGGGTGGTTGGTTTATATTAAGGGGGATGGGTTTATATATTGGGCAGTTGGTTTATATTAAGGGGGAAGGGTTTATATATTGGGCGGTTGGTTTATTTTATATTTATTGTAGTTTCCTCCCTAGACCTCCACCAAGCTTAAAACATCCCCAAGATTCCCCTTATAGATAAATGTTTAACATTATTCGAAAGAAAATTGTCCCGGCCGAAGGCTGCGTCCTTCTAAAATAACAGGCTCGCTATCGCTCGCCAGGAAACAATCGATATGACATGAAATGTCTTAATATTGACAAAGAAATAGGGTTAAAGGTCTTACAATCGCCAAACTAATTAACCGAACGTCCTAAAATCTAAAAACTAATGGCGATAATCGTGAGGGAGAAGGTGATACCTTTGGATACCTTTGGATGTGTTCGCCGCTCCTCTAGCGTCACCAAGGAGCGCGACGCCCCTCGTTATGGGTGGTGATTTGGTGCAGTAGACTGTTTGAAGCGACAGCTCGCTCCCTTGCGAGGATGGGCTCGTCTGGCACTTGTTGCAGTTCGACATCTAGGGCTCTCTTGAAGTTGTCTAACAAGATGTCCCTCATGTCTCTTACTCGCCGTGGGAGTTTGTTGAAGAGACGTGGGCCTCTGTGTGATAACCAGCCCTCTCACAGAGAGCCCATAGCACCCCTGTTATTCATCCGGGGGATTTCGCATTCCCAGCCTCTCCTATCACTGAATTTCATGACTATCGGAGTATGTAGGTTTGGTACTAAACCCTCTGCAATTTTCCATGTGTATATTATTAGGTAACGTTCTCTTCTACGTTCCAGTGAGTACAGATTCAGTGTTCTTAAACGCTCCCAATAGTGTAGATGTTTTATCGAACTTATATGCGAAGTGAAATTTCTTTGTACACACTCTACGTCATTTATTTCACCTGCTTTGTATGGGGATGTTAATACGCTACAGTATTCAAGCCGCGGTAGCACTAGAGATTTGAAGAGCGTTATCATAGGAAATTCACCGCGTTTTAAAAGTACGCAGAATCCAACCCGTTAGACGTTTCGCAGCCGCCACTTTGACCTGGTTATGTACTTTGAAACCCATATTTTCAGACATTAATACCCCAAGGTCTTTCACACTGTCTTTCCGTTCTATTATGTGGTTAGATTCTGTTAAGTAATTTGTAATTTCTTTAACACCATTATTATCTCCGTACCGTATTAATTGGAATTTTTCCTCATTGAATTGCATGTTGTTTTCCCTGGTCCACTGGAACACTACATTCATGTCTTCCTGCAGTCGGCCCGTGTCCTCTTGTGTGTTTACTATCTTGCTTAATTTTGTGTCATCAGCAAAAGACGACACCGTACTGTGTCTGGTGTTGGTATCTATGTCGCAAATTAGTATGAGGAACAGAAGGGGCCCGCTAGCACTGTTCCTTGGGGCACTGAGCTTTTGACATCCGAAGGCTCAGAAGTGACTTGGTTTACTGCTAACGATTGTTTTCGGTTTACGAGGAAATTGTATATCCACCGTCCGATTTTCCCAGTTATACCTTTTGCTTTCAGTTTGTGGGCTATTATACCATGGTCACATTTATCAAATGCCTTAGCAAAATCGGTGTAAATGACATCCACGTTTTTCTTTTCTTCTAGCGCTTTAAGAATTTTGTCATAGTGTTCCAAAAGTTGTGAGAGACATGATATTCCTGCTCTGAACCCATGTTGAGCGGTGTTGTGTAGTTCATTTGCCTCCATGAATGTTGAAATTTTGCTTCGCAGGACTCGCTCGAAAACTTTAATGATGCGAGAGGTTAGAGCTACCGGGCGGTAGTTTTTTGGTAGTGCTTTACTCCCTCCTTTATGCAGTGGGGCAATTATTGCGTTTTTCAAGCTATCTGGTATGTCACCAGTGTCTAGACTCCTTCTCCACATTATAGCCAGGGGTTTTGAGAGGTTTTCCTTAAATTTTTTCATTAGGATCGAATTCCATGAGTCCGGGCCTGGTGCCGAGTGGGATGGCATATTGGAAATGGCCTCTTCTATGTCTTTTGGACCGAAATCAATAACCAGCATCTGAGGGGTTTCCGTGGGGGAGGTTTCCATGAAAAATATATTTTGGTCTCTGATGACTTTTGTTTCATCAGGCTCACTGAATGCCATTTCATACTGCCTGCTTAAGAGTTCGCTCATTTCCTTTTTGTCCCCTGTGAAAGAGCCGTCCCCTTTGCTCAGTGGGCCGATGTTTGATGTTGTTTTAGCCTTTTGTTTGGCGTATGAAAAGAAGTATTTGGAATTTTCCTTTATACCTGCAATAGCTTTCCTCTCCTCTTCCATATGTTGTAGTTCATATGATATTCTTAGCCTTTGTTCAATTTCCACAATTTCTCTATCTATTTCGACCTTTTGCCTATCCTGTAGATTTTGATGTGTGGGTCTTTGTGTGAGTAATTTTCTTCTTCTGTACAGCCTCCTCCTTTCCCGATCTTGTTTGCTTCTTCGTTTTGTTTGTCTTGCAGGTATATGGTGGCTACAGATTTGGGTCATGGTTTCTGTTATTAAGACTAGACATTCTGCTGGTGTCAGGTTATCCATTAAATCTTCCCAGTCTATTTCCTCCATTTCTTGATTTACCTCTTCCCACCTAATGTTTTTGTTATTGAAGTTAAATTTACTGAAGGGGCCGGTTTTGTTCTCGATTCTGAGGTTGTCTGTACACTTTCTAAGGTTGTTTTGATCTCAATTAATTTATGATCTGAGTATGTTGTGTCCGATATGTTAATGCTGTGTACTAGAGAGTCGTTGTTAGTGAAGACCAGGTCTAAGATATTGTTTTCCTGTGTGGGTTCAGCATATGTTGGGTAAGACTAAAAAAATCACAAAGTTCAAAAAGCTCTCTCGTATTAGTATTTGCTTCTCCGGTGTTATTTGCCACTAACTGGTTTTCTAGTTGTCTCCATTTAATGTGTGGTAGGTTAAAGTCTCCTAGCCATATAATATTTGGTGTTGGGTTCCCCAGGGTTTCCACTTCTGATTTTATTTTGTTGAGCTGGGTTTTGAATTCTTCTCGGGATGAGTCTGGAGGCCTGTATGTAACAATAAATGCTAAATTTAGGGATTCTATTTTAACTCCAAGTATTTCCACCACTTCATTACTGTTATTTAGGAATTCAGTACATATCAGTGAGTCATGTATGTACAAGGCTACACCTCCATGTGATCTATGCGTTCTGTCCGCCCTATGTAGGTTGTAACCAGGAATCCATACCTCACTATCTTCCTGATCTTTAATGTGAGTTTCTGTGAGAGCCGCAAATATAGCGTTTCCTTCTTCTAGCAGGCCCCTAATAAATGGTACTTTGTTCGTGGTTCTATTTTTAGGCCTTGGATATTTGCAAACAAGATTGGGGAGGGATTGTTTGGAGTACTATGTGTACCTAATAGTCTTCGGGATGTATTGGCCACTCTTGGGAGGCCAGGAGGTGCTCGAGGTGTTCTATGTGCTCTTCCATCTCCCTCAGTCTCTTCATCTTCATCTGCCCTTTCCCTCCTTGCCTTTTTCCTCTGTCTCGTCCTCGCATAGCTAGAGAGTTTTTTGGGCTACCATTCGTGTTAGGTCTAGCATATCTACAAGTCCCTTTAATATGAAAAGCTGGGCATTTCATATTGTAGCAGGTCTTGTTCTCAAGTGATGTCTTGCAAAGGGATGGGTGGTGGTATTTGCAGGTTTTACCAAAGCTACATTTTCCATGACTGGTTATGTTGTTGCAAATTTTGGGATGAGCAAATCTACATGAAATCCCATTATATTCGCCCTTTTGACCAAAGTAGCACCTTCTTTCCAGATAATATCTGCACACTGGTGTAGACAACCCCAGTAGGTGTGGCTGGGGCTGCAAGGGGTTATGTGGTGACCTAAGTGTGGTTGTGGGTGATAGTGGGCTTGGTGTATGGGTGGGTGAGGCCTGCAGGGGGTTGGAGTTACGGGTCGGTTGTAGGTGGGCAGGTGGCAGTGGTGAGGGGAGAGACGATGTGGAAGGGGAGCCTGATATGGGGGCTTGTTGCATCCTACGTTCATCCTGCAATTTTATTTGATCAACAGCAGTAGGGTGGTCAATGGCCATAGATGGGATTAATGTGGGTGTTTTCTGGGTCTGGGGAGGTGTTGGGAGATGTGCGACAGGGTTTGTGGATATGTAGGGTGCGAAAGGTTGTTGTTCGGCAGGCGATGTGTGTTGATGTGCAGGAGGCAATGTGGGCATTATCATGGGAAGGTGTGCGTGTGTGGGTTGTGATATTTGTATGGGCCCTGAGGCCCCAATAGTTCCCCATTTTCTGTGAAAGGTAGCTATGTCTTGGTTATATTTCCGTCTATCTTGTACTTCTGTATTTTCTACAGTCTGTATGACTTGCCATGTGATATCGAAACAACTATCGCAGAAATGGAGGTTCTTCCCTCTTGTATTGTACGCCTCATTTATTGGTGTCAATCCTATGCAAATCCAGTGATATGGTTGCTTGCATATCCGACATGCGGTGCCTTCATGGATGTGTATATTCATCTTACAACTCGTACAGTTGTCTCTGGTAAACATTTTTGTTTGTTTTTTTGTTTTTGTTTTTCCACCCGCCCTTACATGGGGGAGAGAGAGAGAGAGAGAGAGGGGGGGGGGGGCTTGGAGGACAAGGAAGTGTTTGTTACGCAGTTTGGGGGGGGGGGGGGAGTGCCACTCGTTTACCCTCGTTATGTATAAACTTTAAGTAACTTTAAGTAACACTTTCAATAATTATCTTATGAAACAGAATTCTCACTGCCCTAACCACTTTTCCCGTTTTGGTCGACTGTTTAGCAGAAAATACGGCACTCTAGGAAAATAACGAACTTTCCAGGCTACCTACAGTATATATAGTATCTATTATAATTTTCATACTTTACCTATCAACTTGATTAAACACTGCTCAGGTTCGAATTTTCACCACATTTGAGAGAAGAGAGAGAGAGAGAGAGAGGGGGGGGGAGGGGCTTGGAGGACAAGGAGGTGTTTGTTACGCGGTTTGTGGGGAGGGGTGGGGGGGGGGGGGGGAGTGCCACTCGTTTACACTCGTTATGTTTAAACTTTAAGTAACTTTAAGTAACACTTTCAATAATTATCTTATGAAACAGAATTCTCACTGCCCTAACCACTTTTCCCGTTTTTGGTCGACTGTTTAACGGAATATACGGCACTCTAGGAAAATAACGAACTTTCCAGGCTACCTATACCTATGGAGATTGGAACTAGCTAAGTTCAACTTTGAACTATGGACGGGTTCGGGGGTGCCATAAAAACCAACCACCATCCCTTAATTGGACCTACTGGCTTGATAACGCTATATCTCCTACCACCAGCCTCATTATGAAGAACTTATCATTGTTACAAGATTTATTACAATTCAGCCTTATCACAAAAACGATAATTATATTTAACTCCGCCTTGCCGGTAAAACGAAGAGAATGTTCATGTCTTTAGTTAACTATTAAATATCCTCTTTCACTGCTGTTAACCCGTACAGCCCCAGCGACGCGCCTGACACGTCGGCGATGTATGTACCGCACAGCCCCAGAGACGCGCCTGGCGCGTCACCCTAATTGCGCCGACCGTAACCTCAGGTGTAGCCACTCAAGAGGGCTCAGATTTGTATGGGAACTGTGTACGTATCCCACGCAACCGTGCCGATGGTTGAAAACTCTCAAAGTCCACGTGCGTGCGTGTGAGCGCGCAATAACCTGGTTTTTTGGGGTAATTGCCTTCAATTTTTTACTCTTGTAAAATACGTTTTTGGGGGCTCTGTAGGACCATTCTTTAAGCTTTTTGAGCGGTTTTTCGTGGTTTTTCCTTAATTCCTAACCCATTCGCTATTGTTTCTGGAATAAAACCATTTTTTGAAAACCGGCCGGGTTCTGGTGAACAAACATTACAAAACTAGCCGGGGCTGGACGGGTTAAGGGAGCCCACCTCACTTGTTTTCTCTTTCTTTCCCTCTATCTTTGGCTTGTATCCATTCGGCCCCATACAGCCTACTGTTTTAAGACGTTTACCCCCATCCAAGTGTCAATATTTTCCTGGCGAACGGTAGCGAGCCAGCATATATATATATATACAGTATATATATTGTTTCTGTATTGATATTCCCTGGACCTCTTTCTTTTCTAATGATGCACACTCCACCTTGAGCCACATACAAGATTTTGTAAAAATTGGAATGGAAACTTTTATACCTCATCAAAAGTACAGTAAAAGATCTAACATCAGAACTCATGCCAAAACTGTATTAAACCTAACTAAATCAAACTTTCTCCACAAGCAGGCAAATAAACTTCTAAATAATCCAAATGATAACAAAATATTTTGGTCTACTCTTAACTCATTCAAATCCAACTTCACTACTGCTTCATCCATTCCACCATTACAATCTCCGACTGGCAATCTTGTAAGCGACCCACGAGGTAAAGCTAACCTTCTTGCGGATATTTTCTCCACCAACTCAACCTTAGATGAAATAAATTAAGATGTCCCTGTACTTAATTTTAATTCGCCTGAAATTCCCTCACTTAAGATCCACACCAGCCATGTCAAAACTATTTTGCAGAATCTCTCAGTAGATAAGGCTCCTGGTCCAGATGAAATTCCTCCAATAGTACTTCTAAGAATTGCTCCTTGGTGCTCACTCCTGTATTGGCAAAAAATTTCCGTCTGTGTACTCGTACCTCATGCTTCCCAGTACCCTGGAAAGAAGCAAAAATCCACCCAGTTCCTAAAAAAGGTGCCTCTTCAGATCCATCAAACTACAGACCAATAGCTATAACTTCCACTCTTGGTAAAGTCTTTGATATTATATTAAATAATCACATAATTAAGCATCTTGAGAATAATAAATTAATCAGTGATAGGCAATATGTTTTTAGACGATATTGATCAACTGCAGACATTCTTTGCCTTCTTACGCATCAAATCAACCAGGCTACAGACCAACATGGTGAAACACATACAATAGCACTGGATATATCAAAGGCATTTGAGAGAGTCTGGCATCAATCCTTATTGTCGAAGATGTCACACTACGGCCTTGCATCATTAGTTCCACTAATTTCTTCTTATCTTCATAACAGAAAAATGCGTGTAATGGTAGATGGACTTTATTCTCAATTTCACTCAATAAATGCTGGTGTTCCCCAGGGATCAGTTTTGGCCCCAACTCTGTTCCTCATTCATATCAATGATCTCATATCTACCACTCATAATCCAATACATTCCTAGCAGATGACTCAACACTCCACAGTTCCTTCACATTTACCAATTCTTCCACCCATCCCGATCTTATAAATTCAAAAATAAACACTGCAATTTCTCTGAACCAGGACCTTTCTAGAATTAGTGAATGGGGACAAAAGAATCTAGTTTCCTTTAATGCACAGAAAACCAAGTACATTCAATTTTCTAACCAACAGAATCTCACTGACTCCCATATATTTTTTAATGATGTAAATATTCCCACTTCCCCTAGTATTGACATTCTCGGTGTAACATTAACTACTAACTTGAGCTGGACACATTATGTTAGAAGCATTGCTAAGAATGCCTCTAAAAAACTGGGACTCCTGTACAGAGTTCGAGAATTCTTCACTGACGAGCAGTTGGTCGTAATATATAAAAGTCACGTGCGTTCTCAGATGGATTACTGTTCACCTCTGTGGAATGGAAGTGGAGTGGTTGCATTGAGGCAGTTGGACAAAATTCAAAATAAAGCTATTAGATTAATCAATAACCCTGCAATCACACAGGACCTTCCTACATTATCCATACGAAGAAACGTTGCATCCCTTGCATTATTCTACATATATTTTCACAGCAATTGTTCCGAGGAACTTGCTTCAATTGTGCCGCCTCTCCACATCTTTCCCCGTAGAACTAGGGCAGCCGAGAGCGCCGATGAATTTACTATTTCTCCTCCACAATGCAGAACTTCTGCTTATCAAAATTCATTTATCCCTAGAACTACTACTCTTTGGAATTCACTTCCCTCGAGTTGCTTTCCACAAACTTACAATCTACAAAAGTTTAAATCCAGTTGTTACAAACATTTTATGAATGGAGGATGCCTTTAGGCGCATGGACCTTTTTGTGTTATCTGTGTTTTTCCTTCCTCCGTTCATTGTCTCTTAAAAAAAAATATATATATATATATATATATATATACCGGTATATTTATATATATATATATTTGTTTTGACAGCAAGCTAAATTTATAAATGTTTCGATAGAAAAAAGGTCTCCGGCGAAGCCGGATTTTTCCATACAATGCTGGCTCGCTATCGCTCGCCAGGAAGAAATCGACACCTGGATTGGGATAAACGTCTTAAAAAAGTTGGCTGAATGTTGCCGAATGGATACAATCCAGGGAAAGAGAGAAAAGGACAGAAAAATAACAAAACAAAAGCCGGTGACCCCCCTTAAGTGTTATGTTCAATAGCATGTTTCCAGTTTGAGTATCGGTATGATATATTTTACCGAACATAGATATTTAGGTTTATTTAGCTGAGAAATGGTCTACAGGATTGAAAGGGTAAAATATATCTGAAATAATTATTTTACTCTTACGGTGTTACTAATTAAAGTACTAATCATCTATGGTAGCCACAGTGGATTTGTAATGACGCCTTCTTCTTGAAGTGGTTAACCCTCTCAAGATCCAATACGCATATTTTCTGTTTTCCGGCTACTATAAAGCGATATTATTCAGATTAGGAAGGGTATATGGAAGTCAGAGGGTTAATTGAGATAGTCTTTACCATTATAATTCCCACATATTCTTCTTCAATTTTTTTTGTCTATGTGATTGAGGGAGGCAAAAGGCAGAACTGCCTATAGCGAGTGCCTCCCCCATAGTTGAAAGAGTGACAGGGCCAAAATCAAGGGACTTTCGAGCCAAAATGCCTGGACACACGGAGTTTGAAGCAATTTAAGTCATAGGAAGAGGGAAAGACTGATTCTGGCAGAGAGTTCCAGAGCTCAGCTGTTGAGTAGAAGAAAGTTTGAGAGAAAAGTTTCACTCTTGGGTTGGAGAGTTGCACAGAGTAGGGGTGGGATTGAGTTGCAAGACGGGTACCACGTGCCCTACGTAGAGGAGGAGGTATACACTGGGAAAGCTCTGAGGAACACTGATTATTATAGTAGCGATTAGAATAGCGAGAGAGATGCAACATTGCGGCGGAGATAGAGAGATTGCAGAGAGTTGGTGAGTGGACGGGAGTTAATGATACAAAG